>JAEIGI010000329.1:0-15312 GCA_018903615.1 Drosophila neocordata
ATCATCCATATCGATATCCATATCGATATCCATATCGATATCCATATCGATATCCATATCGATATCCATATCGATATCCATATCGATATCCATATCGATAATATCCATATCGATATCCATATCGATATCCATATCGATATCCATATCGATATCCATATTGATATCCATATCGATATCCATATCGATATCCATATCGATATCCATATCGATATCCATATCGATATCCATATCGATATCCATATCGATATCATATCGATATCCATATCGATATCCATATCGATATCCATATCGATATCCATATCGATATCCATATCGATATCCATATCGATATCCATATCGATATCCATATCGAATATCCATATCGATATCCATATCGATATCCATATCGATATCCATATCGATATCCCATATCGATATCCATATCGATATCCATATCGATATCCATATCGATATCCATATCGATATCCATATCGATATCCATATCGATATCCGATATCGATATCCATATCGATATCCATATCGTTACATCGATATCCATATCGATATCCATATCGAATCTATCCATATCGATATCCATATCGATATCCATATCGATATCCATATCGATATTCATATCGATATCCATATCGATATCCATATCGATATCCATATCGATATCCATATCGATATATCCATATCGATATCCATATCGATATCCATATCGATATCCATATCGATATCCATAACCATACGATCCATATCGATATCCATATCGATATCCATATCGATATCCATATCGATATCCATATCGATATCCATATCGATATCCATATCGATATCCATATCGATATCCATATCGATATCCATATCAATATCCATATCGATATTCATATCAATATCCATATCGATATTCATATCAATATCCATATCGAAATTCATATCGATATGAAAATCGATATGCATATCAATATGCGTATCCATATCGATGTGCATGTCGATATCGATATTGATATCCAATCGATATCCATATCGACATCCATATCGATATCCGTATCTACATCCATATCGATATCCATATCGACCCATATCGATATCCATATCGATATCTATCAATGTCGATAGCAATATCGATATCTATCCATATCGATGTGCATATCGATATCCATATTGATATCCATATCGATATCCATATCGATATCCATATCGATATCTATCTCCATATCCATATCGACTTCCACATCGATATCGATATCCATATAATTATCTCGATATTCATATCGATATCTATCCATATCGATATCTATCCATATCAATAGCCATATTGATATCTATCCATATCGATATTCATATCGCTATCCATATCGAAATCCACATCGATATCCATATCGATATCTATATCCATATGCACATCGTTATCCATTTCGATATCTTTATCGATATCCATATCGAGATCCATATCGATATCCATATCGATATCCATATCGATATCCATATCGATATCCACATCGATATCCACATCGATATCTATATCGATATGCATATCGATATCTATATCGATATCTATATCTATATCTATATCTATATCGATATCCATATCGATATCAATATCGATATCCATATCAATATCCATATTGATATCCATATCGATATCAATTTTAATATCCATATCGATATGGGTATCGATATCTATATCGGTATGGATATCGATATGAATATCGATATGGATATAGATATGGATATCGATATGGATATCGATATGGATATCGATATGGATATCGATATGGAAATCGATATGGATATCGATATAGATATCGTTATGGATATCGACATTGATAACGATATGGATATCGATATGGATATCAATATGGATATCGATATGGATATCGATATGGATATAGATATAGATATCGATATAGATATCGACATTGATAACGATATGGATATCGATATGGATATCGATATGTATATCGATATGGATATGGATATCAATATGGATATCGAATGAATATCGATATGGATATCGATATGGATATCGATATGTATCGATATGTATATCGATATGGATATCGATATGGATATCCATATGGATAACGATATGGATATCGATATGAATATCAATGTGGATTTCGATATGGCTGGCGATTTGGATAATGTTATGTGTATAAATATGAATATCGATATAGTAATCGATATGGATCCATATGGATATCAAAATGGATATCAAAATGGATATCGACATGGATATCGATATGGATATCAATATGGATATAGATATGGATATCGATGTGGATATCGATATGGATATCGATATGAATATCGATATGGATGTCGATATGGATATCGATATGGATATCGATATGGATATCGATATGGATCTCGATATGGATATCGATAAAGATATCCAAATGGATAACGATGTGCATATGGATATAGATATCGATATCCAGATGTGGATTTCCTTATGGATAGCGATATGGATATCGATATGGATAGATATCGATTGGGCTATCGATATGGATAGATATCGATATGGATATCGATATAATTATATGGATATCGATGTGGAAGTCGATATGGATATGGAGATAGATATGGTTATGGATATCGATATGCATATCGATATGGATATTGATATGGATTTGCATATCGATATGAATATCGATATGGATATATATATGGATATCGATATGGAAATCGATATGAATCGATATGGATATTAAAATTGATATCAATATGGATATCGATATGGATATCGATATGGATATCGATATGGATATCGATATGGATCGATATGGATCAATATGTTTATCGATATGGATGTAGATATGTATTTCGATATGGATATCGGTATGGATATCAATATAGATATAGATATCGATATGGATATAGATATAGATATCGACATTGATAACGATAGGGATATCGATATGGATATCGATATGTATATCGATATGGATATCAATATGGATATAGATATAGATATCAATATGGATGTAGATATAGATATAGATATCGACATTGATAACGATATAAATATCGATATGGATATCGATATGTATATCGATATGGATATCAATATGGATATCGATATGGATATCGATATGGATATCGATATGTATATCGATATGGATATAGATATGTATATCGATATGGATGTCGATATGGATAACGATATGGATATCGATATGGATATCGATATGGATATCGATGTGGATATGGATATCGATATGGATATGGATATGCATATCGATATC
This sequence comes from Drosophila neocordata, assembly GCA_018903615.1. Classification (NCBI taxonomy): domain Eukaryota; kingdom Metazoa; phylum Arthropoda; class Insecta; order Diptera; family Drosophilidae; genus Drosophila; species Drosophila neocordata. Next base: position 3,234 of record JAEIGI010000329.1, read on the forward strand.
GATATTGATATGGATATCAATATGCATATCGATATGGATATCGATGGAGATATGGATATGAATATCGATATGGATATCGATATGGCTTGATATGGATATCGATATGGATGTCGATATGGATATCGATATGGATGTCGATATGGATATCGATTGGATATGGATATCGATTTGGATATCTATATGGATATCGATGTGGATATGGATATCGATATGGATATCTAAATGCATATCGATATGGATATCGATATTGCTATGGATATCAATATGGATATCGACATGGATATCGATATGGATATCAATATGGATATCGATATGGATATCGATGTGGATATCGATATGGATATCGATATGGATATCTAAATGCATATCAATATGGATATCGATATTGCTATGGATATCAATATGGATATCGACATGGATATCGATATGGATATCAATATGGATATCGATATGGATATCGATGTGGATTTCGATATGGAAAGATATCAATATGGCTATCGATATAATTATATGGATATCGATATGGATATCGATGTGGATATCGATATGGATATCGCTATGGAAGTCGATATGGATATGGAGATAGATACCGATATGGATATCGATGTGGATATCGATATGAATATCGATATGGATATCGATATGGGTCGATACGGATATCGATATGGATGTCGATATGGATATCGATTGGATATGGATATCGATTGGATATGGATATCGATTGGATATGGATATCGATATGGATATCTATATGGCTATCGATATGGATATCGATATGGATATCAATATGGATATCGATATGCACATCGAAATGGATATGCATATTGATATGCATATCGATTTCCATATCGATATGGATATTGATATGAATCGATATGGATATTAAAATTGATATCGATATGGATATTGATATGGATATCGATATGGATATCGATATGGATATCGATATGGATATCGATATGGATATCGATATGGATATCGATATAGATATAGATATATCGATATCGATATCAATATCGATATCCATATCCATATCTATCTCCATATCCATATCGACTTCCACATCGATATCTATATCGATATGGATATCGATATCTATATCTATATCTATATCGATATCCATATCGATATCCATATAGATATCCATATCAATATCCATATGGATATCCATATCGATATCAATTTTAATATCCATATCGATTCATATCAATATCCATATCGACATTCATATCAATATCCATATCGAAATTCATATCGATATGGAAATCGATATGCATATCAATATGCATATCCATATCGATGTGCATATCGATATCGATATTGATATCCATATCGATATCCATATCGATATCCATATAGATATCCATATCGATATCCATATCCAATCGATATCCATATCCAATCGATATGCATATCGACATCCATATCGATATCCGTATCGACCCATATCGATATCCCTATCGATATTCATATCGATATCCACATCGATATCCATATCGATATCTATCTCCATATCCATATCGACTTCCATAGCGATATCCATATCGATATCCACATCGATATCCATATCGATATCCATATAATTATATCGATATCCATATAATTATATCGATATAAATATCGATATCTATCCATATCGATAGCCATATTGATATCTATCCATATCGATATCCATATCGACCCATATCGATATCCATATCGATATTCATATTGATATCCCCATCGATATCCATACCGATATCTATCTCCATATCCATACCGACTTCCATAGCGATATCCATATCGATATCCACATCGATATCCATATCGATATCCATATAATTATATCGATAGCCATATTGATATCTTTCCATATCGAAATCCACATCGATATCCATATCGATATCTATATCGATACCATATCGATATCCATATCGAGATCCATATCGATATCCATATCGATATCCATATCGATATCCATATCGATATCCATATCGATATCCATATCGATATCCATATCGATATCCATATCGATATCCATGTCGATATCCATATCGATATCCATATCGATATCCACATCGATATCCACATCGATGTCTATATCGATATCCAATCGATATCCATATCGACATCCATATCGATATCCGTATCGACATCCATATCGATATCCATATCGACCCATATCGATATCCATATCGATATTCATATCGATATCCACATCGATATCCACATCGATATCCATATCGATATCCATATAATTATATCGATATCCATATCGATATCTATCCATGTCGATAGCCATATCGATATCTATCCATATCGATGTGCATATCGATATCCATATTGATATCCATATCGATATCCATATCGATATCCATATCGATATCCATATAGATATTCATATCGATATCCATATCGATATCCATATCCATATCGATATCCATATCGATATCCATATCGATATCCATATCGACATCCATATCGATATCCATATCGAGCCATATCGATATCCATATCGACATTCATATCGATATCCACATCGATATCCATATCGATATGCATATTGATATCCATATCCATATCTATCTCCATATCCATATCGACTTCCTTATCGATATCGATATCCATATAATTATATCGATATCCATATCGATATCTATCCATATCGATATCTATCCATATCGATATCTATCCATATCGATATCTATCCATATCGATAGCCATATCGATATCTATACATATCGATATGCATATCGCTATCCATATCGAAATCCACATCGATATCCATATCAATATCTATATCCATATGCACATCGTTATCCATTTCGATATCTTTATCGATATCCATATCGAGATCCATATCGATATCCATATCGATATCCATATCGATACCCTTATCGATATCCATATCGATATCCATATCGATATCCACATCGATATCCACATCGATATCTATATCGATATGCATATCGATATCTATATCTATATCTATATCGATATCCATATCGATATCCATATCGATATCCATATCAATATCCATATGGATATCCATATCGATATCAATTTTAATATCCATATCGATTCATATCAATATCCATATCGATATTCATATCAATATCCATATCGATATCCATATCGTTATTAATGTCGATATCTATGTCGATATCCATATCGATATCTATATCCATATCGATATCTATATTGATATCCACCATATCGATATCCATATTTATATCCATATCGATATTCATATCGATATCCATATCGATATTCATATCGATATGGAAATCGATATGCATATCAATATGCATATCCATATCGATGTACATATCGATGTCCATATTGATATCCATATCGATATCCATATCGATAGCCATATAGATATCCATATCGATATCCATATCCAATCGATATCCATATCCAATCGATATCCATATAGACATCCATATCGATATCCGTATCGACCCATATCGATATCCATATCGATATTCATATCGATATCCACATCGATATCCATATCGGTATCTATCTCCATATCCATATCGACTTCCATAGCGATATCCATATCGATATCCACATCGATATCCATATCGATATCCATATAATTATATCGATATCCATATCGATATCTATCCATATCGATATCTATCCATATCGATATCCATATCGACCCCTATCGATATCCATATCGATATCCATATCGATATCTATCTCCAAATCCATACCGACTTCCATAGCGATATCCATATCGATATCCACATCGATATCCATATCGATATTCATATAATTATATCGATAGCCATATTGCTATCTTTCCATATCGAAATCCACATCGATATCCATATCGATATCCATATCGATATCCATATCGATATCCATATCGATATCCATATTGATATCCATAGCAATATCGATATCCATATCGATATGCATTTAGATATCCATATCGATATCCATATCGATATCCACATCGATATCCATATCGATATCCATATTGATATCCATATCGATATCCATGTCGATATCCATATTGATATCCATAGCAATATCGATATCCATATCGATATGCATTTAGATATCCATATCGATATCCATATAGATATCCATATCGATATCCATATCCAATCGATATCCATATCGACATCCATATCGATATCCATATCGACATCCATATCGATATCCATATCAAGCCATATCGATATCCATATCGATATTCATATCGATATCCACATCGATATCCATATCGATATGCATATTGATATCCATATCGTTATTATTGTCGATATCTATATCGATATCCATATCGATATCTATATCCATATCGATATCTATATTGATATCCATATCGATATCCATATCGATATCCATATCGATATTCATATCGATATCCATATCGATATCCATATCGATATCCATATCGACATCCATATCGATATCCATATCGACCCATATCGATATCCATATCGATATTCATATCGATATCCATATCGATATCCATATCGATATCCATATCGATATCCATATCGATATCCATATCGATATCCATATCGATATCCATATCGATATCCATATCGATATCCATATCGATATCCATATCGATATCCATATCGATATCCATATCGATATCCATATCGATATCCATATCGATATCCATATCGATATCCATATCGATATCCATATCGATCATATCGATATCCATATCGATATCCATATCGATATCCATATCGATATCCATATCGATATCCATATCGATATCCATATCGATATCCATATCGATATCCATATCGATATCCATATCGATATCCATATCGATATCCATATCGATATCCATATCGATATATATCATATCGATATCCATATCGATATCCATATCGATATCCATATCGATATCCATATCGATATCCATATCGATATCCATATCGATATCCATATCGATATCCATATCGATATCCATATCGATATCCATATCGATATCCATATCGATATATCATATCGATATCCATATCGATATCCATATCGATATCCATATCGATATCCATATCGATATCCATATCGATATCCATATCGATATCCATATCGATATCCATATCGATATCCATATCGATATCCATATCGATATCCATATCGATATCCATATCGATATCCATATCGATATCCATATCGATATCCATATCGATATCGATATCCATATCGATATCCATATCGATATCCATATCGATATCCATATCGATATCCATATCGATATCCATATCGATATCCATATCGATATCCATATCGATATCCATATCGATATCCATATCGATATCCATATCGATATCCATATCGATATCCATATCGATATCCATATCGATATCCATATCGATATCCATATCGATATCCATATCGATATCCATATCGATATCCATATCGATATCCATCGATATCCATATCGATATCCATATCGATATCCATATCGATATCCATATCGATATCCATATCGATATCCATATCGATATCCATATCGATATTCATATCGATATCCATATCGATATATCCATATCGATATCCATATCGATATCGATATCCATATCGATATCCATATCGATATCCATATCGATATATCGATATCCATATCGATATCCATATCGATATCCATATCGATATCCATATCGATATCCATATCGATATCTATATCGATATCCATATCGATATCCATATCGATATCCATATCGATATCCATATCGATATCCATATCGATATCCATATCGATATCCATATCGATATCCATATCGTATATCCATATCGATATCCTATATCGATATCCTATATCGATATCCATATCGATATCTATATCGATATCCATATCGATATCCATATCGATATACATATCGATCCATATCGATCCATATCGATATCCATATCGATATCCATATCGATATCCATATCGATATCCATATCGATATCCATATCGATATCCATATCGATATCCATATCGATATCAATTTTAATATCCATATCGATTCATATCGATATCCATATCGATATCTATATCAATATCCATATCGATATTCATATCGATATGCAAATCCATATCAATATCCATATCGATATGCATATCGATATCCATAACCATATCTATCTCCATATCCATATGGACTTCCACATCGATATCCATATAATTATATCGATATCCATATCGATATCTATCCATATCGATAGCTCAATCGATATCTATCCATATCGATATCCATATCGCTATCCATATGGAAATCCACATCGATATCCATGTCGATATCTATATCCATATGCACATCGTTATCCATTTGGATATCTTTATCGATATCCATATCGAGATCCATATCGATATCCATATCGATATCCATATCGATATCCATATCGATATCCATATCGATATCCATATCGACATCCATATCGATATTCATATCGATATCCATATCGATATCCACTTCGATATCCATATCTATATCCATATTGATATCCATATCGATATCCATGTCAATATCCATATTGATATCCATAGCAATATCAATATCCATATCGATATCCATTTTGATATCCATTTTGATATCCATATGGATCCATATCGATTACTATATCGATATTCATATTTATACACATAACATTATCCAAATCGCCAGCCATATCGAAATCCACATTGATATTCATATCGATATCCATATCGTTATCCATATGGATATCCATATCGATATCCATATCGATATACATATCGATCCATATCGATATCCATATCGATATCCATATCGATATTCATATCGATATTCATTCGATATCCATATTGATATCCATATCCATATCGATATACATATCGATATCCATATCGATATCCATATCGTTATCAATGTCGATATCTATATCGATATCTATATCTATATCCATATCGATATCCATATCAATATCCATATCGATATCCATATCGATATCCATATCGATATCCACTTCGATATCCATATCTATATCCATATTGATATCCATATCGATATCCATGTCAATATCCATATTGATATCCATAGCAATATCAATATCCATATCGATATCCATTTTGATATCCATATGGATCCATATCGATTACTATATCGATATTCATATTTATACACATAACATTATCCAAATCGCCAGCCATATCGAAATCCACATTGATATCCATATCGATATCCATATCGTTATCCATATCGATATCCATATCGATATCCATATCGATATCCATATCGATATCCATATCGATATCCATATCGATATCCATATCGATATCCATATCGATATCCATATCGATATTCATTCGATATCCATATTAATATCCGTATCCATATCGTTATACATATCGATATCCATATCGATATCCATATCGTTATCAATGTCGATATCTATATCGATATCTATATCTATATCCATATCGATATCCATATCGATATCCATATCGATATCCATATCGATATCCATATCGATATCCATATCGATATCCATATCGATATCCATATCGATATCCATATCGATATCCATATCGATATCCATATCGATATCCATATCCACATCGATATCCATATCGATAACCATATCGATATACGTATCGATATCCATATCGATATCCATATCGATATCCATATCGATATCCATATCGATATCCATATCGATATCCATATTGATATCCATATCCATATCGATATACATATCGATAACCATATCGATATACGTATCGATATCCATATCGATATCCATATCGATATTCATATCGATATCCATACCGATATAGATATCGATTCCCATATCGATATCCATATCGATACCCATATAGATACCCATATCGATATCCATATCGATATCGATATACATATCGATTTCCATATCGATATCCATATCGATATCCATATCTATATCCATATCGATATTCATATCGATAGCCATACCGATATAGATATCGATACCCATATCGATATCCATATCGATACCCATATAGATACCCATATCGATATCCATATCGATATCGATATACATATCGATATCCATATCGATATCCATATCGATATCCATATCGTTAGCGATATCCAAATCGATATGAATATCAATATCTATATGGATATCGATATCGATTACTATATCAATTACTATATCGATTACTATATAGATTAGTATATCGAATACTATTTCGATATTCAAAACGCCAGCCATATCGAAATCCACATTGATATCCATATCGATATCCATATCGATATCCATATCGATATCCATATCGATATCCATATCCATATCGATATACATATCGATAACCATATCGATATACGTATCGATATCCATATCGATATCCATATCGATATCCATATCGATATCCATATCGATATCCATATCGATATTCCATATCGATTAGTCATATCGATCGATATCCATATCGATATCCATATCGATATCCATATCGATATCCATATCGATATCCATATCGATATCCATATCGATATCCATATCGATATCCATATCAATATCGATATCCATATCGATATCCATATCGATATACATATCGATATCCATATCGATATCCATATCGATATCCATATCGATATCCATATCGATATCCATATTGATATCCATATCCATATCGATATACATATCGATAACCATATCGATATCCGTATCGATATCCATATCGATATCCATATCGATATCCATATCAATATACCTATCGATATCCATATCGATATCCATATCGATATCCATATCGATATCCATATCGATATCCATATCGATATCCATATCGATATCCATATCGATATCCATATTGATATCCATATCCATATCGATATACATATCGATAACCATATCGATATACGTATCGATATCCATATCGATATCCATATCGATATTCATATCGATATCCAAATCGATATGCATATCGATATCCATATCCATAACGATGTGCATATCGATATCCATATTGATATCCATATCGATATCCATATCGATATCCATATCGATATCCATATAGATATCCATATCGATATCCATATCAATATCCATATCCATATCGATATCCATATCGATATGCATATCGATATCCATATTCGATATCCATATCGACATCCATATCGATATCCATATCGACCCATATCGATATCCATATCGATATTCATATCGATATTCACATCGATATCCATATCGATATGCATATTGATATCCACATCGATATCCATATCGATATCCATATCGATATCCATATCGTTATTAATGTCGATATCTATATCGATATCCATATCGATATCTATATCCATATCGATATATATTGATATCCATATCGATATCCATATCGATATCCATATCGATATCCATATCGATATCCATATCGATATGCATATCGATATCCATATCGATATCCATATCGATATCCATATCCATATCCATATCGATATCCATATCGATATCCATATCGATATCCATATCGATATCCATATCGATATCCATATCGATATCCATATCGATATCCATATCGATATCCATATCGATATCCATATCGATATCCATATCGATATCCATATCGATATCCATATCGATATCCATATCGATATCCATATCGATATCCATATCGATATCCATATCGATATCTATATCCATATCGATATCCATATCCATATCGATATCCATATCGATATCATATCGATATATCGATATCCATATCGATATCCATATCCGATATCCATATCGATATCGATATCATATTATCATATTATCCATATCGATATCCATATCGATCCGATATCCATATCTATATCCATATCGATATCCATATCGATATCCATATCGATATCGATATCCATATCGATATCCATATCGATATCCATATCGATATCATATCCATATCGATATCCATATCGATATCCATATCGATATCCATATCGATATCCATATCGATATCCATATCGATATCCATATCGATATCCATATCGATATCCATATCGATATATATCATATCGATATCCATATCGATATCCATATCGATATCCATATCGATATCCATATCGATATCCATATCGATATCCATATCGATATCCATATCGATATCCATATCGATATCCATATCGATATCCATATCGATATCCATATCGATATCCATATCGATATCCATATCGATATCCATATCGATATCCATATCGATATCCATATCGATATCCATATCGATATCCATATCGATATCCATATCGATATCCATATCGATATCCATATCGATATCCATATCGATATCCATATCGATATCCATATCGATATCCATATCGATATCCATATCGATATCCATATCGATATCCATATCGATATCCATATCGATATCCATATCATATATCCATATCGATATCCATATCGATATCCATATCGATATCCATATCGATATCCATATCGATATCCATATCGATATCCATATCGATATCCATATCGATATCCATATCGATATCCATATCGATATCCATATCGATATCCATATCGATATCCATATCATCGATATCCATATCGATATCCATATCGATATCCATATCGATATCCATATCGATATCCATATCGATATCCATATCGATATCCATATCGATATCCATATCGATATCCATATCGATATCCATATCGATATCCATATCGATATCCATATCGATATCCATATCGATATCCATATCGATATCCATATCGATATCCATATCGATATCCATATCGATATCCATATCGATATCCATATCGATATCCATATCGATATCCATATCGATATCCATATCGATATCCATATCGATATCCATATCGATATCCATATCGATATCCATATCGATATCCATATCGATATCCATATCGATATCCATATCGATATCCATATCGATATCCATATCGATATCCATATCGATATCCATATCGATATCCATATCGATATCCATATCGATATCCATATCGATATCCATATCGATATCCATATCGATATCCATATCGATATCCATATCGATATCCATATCGATATCGATATCCATATCGATATCCATATCGATATCCATATCGATATCCATATCGATATCCATATCGATATCCATATCGATATCCATATCGATATCCATATCGATATCCATATCGATATCCATATCGATATCCATATCGATATCCATATCGATATCCATATCGATATCCATATCGATATCATATCGATATCCATATCGATATCCATATCGATATCCATATCGATATCCATATCGATATCCATATCGATATCCATATCGATATCCATATCGATATTCATATCGATATCGATATCCATATCGATATCCATATCGATATCGATATCCATATCATAATATCCATATCGATATCCATATCGATATCCATATCGATATCCATATCGATATCCATATCGATATCCATATCGATATCCATATCGATATCCATATCGATATCCATATCGATATCCATATCGATATCCATATCGTTGTTCATATCGATATCCATATCCATACTGAGATCTATTTCGATATCGATATCCATATCCATATCGATATCCATATCGATATCCATACCGATATCCATATCGATATCCATATCGATATCCATATCGATATCCATATCGATATCCATATCAATATCCATATCGAAATCAATAACGATATCAATTTCAATATCCATATCGATATCCATATCGATATCCATATCGATATCTATATCGATATCCATATCGATATCCATATCGATATTCATATCGATGTCCATATCGATATCCAAATCGATATCTATATCGATATCCATATCGATTTCCATATCGATATCCATATCGATATCCATATCGATATCTATATCGATATCTATATCTATATCGATATCCATATTGATATCCATATCGATATCCATATCGATGTCCATATCGATATCCATATCGATATCCATATCGATGTTGTCGCATATCGATATCCATATCGATATCCATATATCTATATCGATATCCATATCGATATTCGATATCGATATCCATATCGATATCCATATCGATATCCGATATCAATATCGATATCCATATCGATATATTCATATCGATATACAATCGATATCCATATCGATATCCATATCGATATCCGATATCATATAT
>JAEIGI010000380.1:0-10600 GCA_018903615.1 Drosophila neocordata
TTTGATAGGAATTCGAGCGACAATTCAAAATGTTCCACCTTTGTTATTGATGTCAGGCTGGTTGCTTGTGCTCCCCCTTAGGATGCCAGAATTACGACTGTCATTTTGTCGACCATGAAAACTTGCGACATATACAGCTAACGACCTCCGAGGTGCGGTCACATGCGCGATTCGAACGATTCCGACGGCTGAACTAAGTTCGCTCAATCCCTCACCAAACCGACCGAGAGGCGCAAAGCGCCCATTGTACGGGCCCCCATTGCGCGGAGCTATCCACCAATGAACAGGCAAGAATACGGCAACTACAGCTAATTAAAGAAAAAAATGTTTGAATGAGCTAATAGGACGACTTCAAACTATGCAAAGCATGGTAAGTGGTATAGATAAGAGAATGTAATTACATTCCACTAGAAATTTTTAGAGAGGCTGAAAGGTAAAAAAAAAATCTAAATAGTTTTATAACCCAGGCGAGTGAATTTATAAAGATCACACCAAGCATTATTATATGATGAGTAAGAGAAAAAAGGTTAATTCAACGAAGAATCATAATGTACGATGGCAAGTCGACACTGCAATCCCACTTTACACCACAATGAGATTCCTTTGTGATTTGGTGTGACTCATATTAAGGTGACCATATAAAGGTCCGTTCTCTAAAATAAGACGAACCAACGAGGTGTTTTTTGCTTAGGATCACCAAACGCATTCAATACTTTCTTAACAAATTCTAGAAAGCCTATGGTTTTAGTAATTATCGTAGAAACATGAGAATTAAAGGTCAATACTTTCAAATTCACTGTTGTTCTAGTCACACATTGGCAATGCCCTGATCAGTGTTAGCTATTTAATTAGACAAGATGGCCTTGCGAATGCCTTGCGCTTAGTGTTCATAAAATTGAAAACTGCTAAGGATCACTGTAAAACTGAATGGCATACATGTCTGCACGATTACGTACCAATAAGTGTTCAGAATAAAGCAACCGTTTCTTGCTAAGTAAGCTTGTAATGTCAACAGTGTATTCCAACTTACGAAAAAATTTTCCTTCTTGAAGAATGAGAGGTTTGTTCCGGGGATTCATTTAAATTGTGAACAGGATTAGTTTGAGCAAGGTATAAATTAAAAAGACATGCGGGAATGCAACAAAACAAGGGGAACGTCAAAATTAATGTATGACAACACTTCGAGTTTACCGCCTATTGAACAAATATGAATTTTACTTTAAATATAAGCAAACCGGGCAGCTTAAAAATTGTTAAGTTAAGTTTATGCTTGGTAGCAATACACTAGCACTTTTTAATGCAATCTAAAATGAATAAACCATCAGATTGTATATGTGTGACCTTAGCATGTGTCACATTTTTTTTTGATTTCTATATTCCTATATAAAACTGAAGATTTCCCGAAAACTGCACTAACGAATTGAATGAAATTTATATGGAATACGTATTAAACGAATTTTAATCTAATGGAACCGTGCGTGTCGAGCCACGATCTGTAAAAGTTACCGACGAAAAAGTGTGACCATAGTATGCCAATCCGTTTCCAGCGTGATCATTATACTCATTGTTGAGAATGCGTCTGGCCAGCTGAGGGTCATGAGTCTCCAAAAAATAAAACATATACTCCGAGCGAATACTTTTTATTATTTATTAAATATTTCCCATTTTCAATTCACTGTCGTATGGGGTTAAAATCTTTAATTTCTATTAATTCACAATTCATTTCATTTTTTCTTCAAATTTATTTCTTACATTTGTGTTTCTTTTAAGCTCACGTCCGCTCTCTCTGCTTGTCAAATATATTCTAACTAAGCGCCGTCGCAGCGGCTGCAGTTAAGCTCAAAGAGCAAACCCAAAGCAAGCAACTTTACATTATACGGGACTTTTCGGATAAAGGGTCAGGGGCAAACTTAGCCAAACTAAATTGGCGCGGGGAGTACTTCATTCGCATCGCAACATTTGCCACCCCGTAGCTCAATAACATTCTTGATTCGTGGGTTACCCTATAAGTCCTGTTTGGCCAGCTTCATTGAGAGTCGTCACATACATGATAACACTCCACCACTCTTCCCTTTGGCCATGATCTCCCATGATGATGACCACTTCGTGTACATCAATCGGCTTCAGAGGCGGTTGAACGATTTCGTACGCCTCGTGTATTCTCTCAACCATCTCTTTTAGAACCGGTCAGCCAGTTGGCTGACAATCCGATATTTATTTGCCAGTTGAGGGCCTCCACTGAAGCTCCCCAGCAGGAAGTGGTTTGGAGTCAGCGCCACCAACTCGGCGCTGTCCAAAGGTACAGACGTTAACGGTCGAGTATTTAGAATCTGCTTCACATCCGCAAACACTAGTCTCGGGTAAAATTTCTGAAAGTATGGATTTAGTTGAGCGTACCAATCGTTCCCATACGCCTCCCATATGTGACGCACCGGGAGGGTTAAATTTAAATTCTAACGTTGGGTATTGCTTTTTCCCCTCCAAAGTAGAAATTCGCTCAATGTGCTCCTTTATACTCGGTTAGCTCCTCGAAAGTTGGTACCGTTGTGGGACAACGTGCAGCGCAGTACACCTCTTCTACAGAGGAACGAGTCCGTTGATAGCGATGCAGCAATCTCCAAGTGTACTGCTCATGTCGTGAGGCATGTGAACAACAAGCAACATCTCTTCTCGTGCCTGCGACCCAGTATAATGTCGATTGCAACGAAGCAATCCACTCCAGTAAAGGTGATGTATATGGCGCTAACATGTCCTTAGGTAAATCGTCCATTAACGGTGGATCCGGTTCGGACGCTCGTATTCGGCCATGGAGCGCATGCCGTCAATCTAAAATCGCTCGCTTACGACAATCTCATTATGCATATGTTGGTATCTTTGGTGGTAAAACTTCGCTATTATATAGGTCACCCGATGAGATTTGGGTAGAATCATCTCCTTGTATCCATATCAACGCCTTCAATCTTGTCAATTCGCCCTTTTACTCGTAGTACTTGAAACGCGTCTAGATACGGGGAGCATTTGAACAGACTACTCCTGCGATTCATCAGAGCCCGTCCTTGATTTAGGCAGTTCTAAACGGTGATCTATTCATGAAATTATATAGAATCCATTTCCACGTTACGTATCATACTCAAAATACTGCTCAGCTGTGTTCCATAGGGCCGTTTACTTATGGCGCGTAGGAAATCCAACATGCTTACTCGTTCTGGGTTAGGTGTTATGAAGGCAAGACAAGACACCTAACAAGCTTCTCCTCATGGTGTAGCACCTTTACTTTGTCTTTGCATACGACGTGCTCCTCTTTTGGTCATCTCGTCTTGTCTTTGTACAAGAACTGTGGGCCAATAAAACATCGCATTCCATTCGACCATCTTGTGCGATCATCTGCCACGTTTTGTGCACTTGGCACCCATCGCCAATTTCCGACGTCTAATTCCTCCAGAATTTCACCAACTCGAAGAGCTACTTGGTGATATTAACGTACATCAGACCGAATCCAGTACACTACATCCATTGAGTCTGTCCAGATATATCTGCCCTCAATACATACAGATAATTCCGCTTCAACAATTTTAGGCAACTGTAGGCGTGGTACTGCAGCGCACAACACACTTCGCCGTTCAGCTCTGCTGGCATCCACGAATGTATGCAGATGCACCTGGGTGGCGCAGCTTACCCATTTCATACATCTGGGGATTTTTAAGCCATTTATTTGCGGCAACAACCGCAACCAAAGCCTCCATTATGCTTAGTCGTCCTTCAAAAGCGTCTCGTCCCACTTTGTACCAGAGCGCCAAATGTTCTGCAAAATAATCTTAACACGAACGGTGAGAAATCCAAGCAAACCAATCTTCTGTACTGTTGTTGCCAACTGAATCATCTCACATTCGTCGACAAACGGACTTTTACAGATGGCTTCCACAGCTTTCGAAAATTCCTTTTCAAATCGTCTTTTATTTCGATTCTTTATGTAGTTAGCCAATGTTGGCGAACATAATGCTCCAAATGTCATCACTTACATCACGTACGTCTCTGCTGCTTTAGATGAATCTTCATTGCGCCATAAAAACGGTCCTCTGTAAGCAATTCAACTTGGTGAAACATATCAGTTATATCTCCAGCTACCGCAACTGGTCGCTCTCGAAATCGCATGAGTACGCCCATCAGCGACGCCAGTTTATCTGGACCCTTCAGCAAAACATCATTCAGCGACATGCCGTTAACTTTGGCAGCCGCATCCCAAACTAACCTTGTTTTGTTCTTGTTTGAATTCGTAATTGTAAAGACAGAAAGAAACCATGATAAATCATATACCAAGATAATGTTGTGGATATTGGAGATGAAAAGAGGGGGAAACATTATCTCCCGCAAAGTGGCTGGAATGTAAGGAATACAAGGCTATACCTGATTACAAGTCGGCAAGATCCGTATTAGGTTTGATAGGAATTCGAGCGACAATTCAAAATGTTCCACCTTTGTTATTGATGTCAGGCTGGTTGCTTGTGCTCCCCCTTAGGATGCCAGAATTACGACTGTCATTTTGTCGACCATGAAAACTTGCGACATATACAGCTAACGACCTCCGAGGTGCGGTCACATGCGCGATTCGAACGATTCCGACGGCTGAACTAAGTTCGCTCAATCCCTCACCAAACCGACCGAGAGGCGCAAAGCGCCCATTGTACGGGCCCCCATTGCGCGGAGCTATCCACCAATGAACAGGCAAGAATACGGCAACTACAGCTAATTAAAGAAAAAAATGTTTGAATGAGCTAATAGGACGACTTCAAACTATGCAAAGCATGGTAAGTGGTATAGATAAGAGAATGTAATTACATTCCACTAGAAATTTTTAGAGAGGCTGAAAGGTAAAAAAAAATCTAAATAGTTTTATAACCCAGGCGAGTGAATTTATAAAGATCACACCAAGCATTATTATATAATGAGTAAGAGAAAAAAGGTTAATTCAACGAAGAATCATAATGTACGATGGCAAGTCGACACTGCAATCCCACTTTACACCACAATGAGATTCCTTTGTGATTTGGTGTGACTCATATTAAGGTGACCATATAAAGGTCCGTTCTCTAAAATAAGACGAACCAACGAGGTGTTTTTTGCTTAGGATCACCAAACGCATTCAATACTTTCTTAACAAATTCTAGAAAGCCTATGGTTTTAGTAATTATCGTAGAAACATGAGAATTAAAGGTCAATACTTTCAAATTCACTGTTGTTCTAGTCACACATTGGCAATGCCCTGATCAGTGTTAGCTATTTAATTAGACAAGATGGCCTTGCGAATGCCTTGCGCTTAGTGTTCATAAAATTGAAAACTGCTAAGAATCGCTGTAAAACTGAATGGCATACATGTCTGCACGATTACGTACCAATAAGTGTTCAGAATAAAGCAACCGTTTCTTGCTAAGTAAGCTTGTAATGTCAACAGTGTATTCCAACTTACGAAAAAATTTTCCTTCTTGAAGAATGAGAGGTTTGTTCCGGGGATTCATTTAAATTGTGAACAGGATTAGTTTGAGCAAGGTATAAATTAAAAAGACATGCGGGAATGCAACAAAACAAGGGGAACGTCAAAATTAATGTATGACAACACTTCGAGTTTACCGCCTATTGAACAAATATGAATTTTACTTTAAATATAAGCAAACCGGGCAGCTTAAAAATTATTAAGTTAAGTTTATGCTTGGTAGCAATACACTAGCACTTTTTAATGCAATCTAAAATGAATAAACCATCAGATTGTATATGTGTGACCTTAGCATTTCTATATTCCTATATAAAAATGAAGATTTCCCGAAAACTGCACTAACGAATTGAATGAAATTTATATGGAATACGTATTAAACGAATTTTAATCTAATGGAACCGTGCGTGTCGAGCCACGATCTGTAAAAGTTACCGACGAAAAAGTGTGACCATAGTATGCCAATCCGTTTCCAGCGTGATCATTATACTCATTGTTGAGAATGCGTCTGGCCAGCTGCGGGTCATGAGTCTCCAAAAAATAAAACATATACTCCGAGCGAATACTTTTTATTATTTATTAAATATTTCCCATTTTCAATTCACTGTCGTATGGGGTCTAAAATCTTTAATTTCTATTAATTCACAATTCATTTCATTTTTTCTTCAAATTTATTTCTTACATTTGTGTTTCTTTTAAGCTCACGTCCGCTCTCTTCTGCTTGTCAAATATATTCCAATTAAGCGCTGTCGCAGCGGCTGCAGTTAAGCTCAAAGAGCAAACCCAAAGCAAGCAACTTTACATTATACGGGACTTTTCGGATAAAGGGTCAGGGGCAAACTTAGCCAAACTAAATTGGCGCGGGGAGTACTTCATTCGCATCGCAACATTTGCCACCCCGTAGCTCAATAACATTCTTGATTCGTGGGTTACCCTATAAGTCCTGTTTGGCCAGCTTCATTGAGAGTCGTCACATACATGATAACACTCCACCACTCTTCCCTTTGGCCATGATCTTCCATGATGATGACCACTTCGTGTACATCAATCGGCTTCAGAGGCGGTTGAACGATTTCGTACGCCTCGTGTATTCTCTCAACCATCTCTTTTAGAACCGGTCAGCCAGTTGGCTGACAATCCGATATATTTTTGCCAGTTGAGGGCCTCCACTGAAGCTCCCCAGCAGGAAGTGGTTTGGAGTCAGCGCCACTATCTCGGCGCTGTCCAAAGGCACAGACGTTAACGGTCGAGTATTTAGAATCTGCTTCACATCCGCAAACGCAAACACTAGTCTCGGGTAAAATTTCTGAAAGTATGGATTTAGTTGAGCGTACCAATCGTTCCCATACGCCTCCCATATGTGACGCACCGGGAGGGTTAAATTTAAATTCTAACGTTGGGTATTGCTTTTTCACCTCCAAAGTAGAAATTCGCTCAATGTGCTCCTTTATACTCGGTTAGCTCCTCGAAAGTTGGTACCGTTGTGCGACAACGTGCAGCGCAGTACACCTCTTCTACAGAGGAACGAGTCCGTTGATAGCGATGCAGCAATCTCCAAGTGTACTGCTCATGTCGTGAGGCATGTGAACAACAAGCAACATCTCTTCTCGTGCCTGCGACCCAGTATAATGTCGATTGCAACGAAGCAATCCACTCCAGTAAAGGTGATGTATATGGCGCTAACATGTCCTTAGGTAAATCGTCCATTAACGGTGGATCCGGTTCGGACGCTCGTATTCGGCCATGGAGCGCATGCCGTCAATCTAAAATCGCTCGCTTACGACAATCTCATTATGCATATGTTGGTATCTTTGGTGGTAAAACTTCGCTATTATATAGGTCACCCGATGAGATTTGGGTAGAATCATCTCCTTGTATCCATATCAACGCCTTCAATCTTGTCAATTCGCCCTTTTACTCGTAGTACTTGAAACGCGTCTAGATACGGGGAGCATTTGAACAGACTACTCCTGCGATTCATCAGAGCCCGTCCTTGATTTAGGCAGTTCTAAACGGTGATCTATTCATGAAATTATATAGAATCCATTTCCACGTTACGTATCATACTCAAAATACTGCTCAGCTGTGTTCCATAGGGCCGTTTACTTATGGCGCGTAGGAAATCCAACATGCTTACTCGTTCTGGGTTAGGTGTTATGAAGGCAAGACAAGACACCTAACAAGCTTCTCCTCATGGTGTAGCACCTTTACTTTGTCTTTGCATACGACGTGCTCCTCTTTTGGTCATCTCGTCTTGTCTTTGTACAAGAACTGTGGGCCAATAAAACATCGCATTCCATTCGACCATCTTGTGCGATCATCTGCCACGTTTTGTGCACTTGGCACCCATCGCCAATTTCCGACGTCTAATTCCTCCAGAATTTCACCAACTCGAAGAGCTACTTGGTGATATTAACGTACATCAGACCGAATCCAGTACACTACATCCATTGAGTCTGTCCAGATATATCTGCCCTCAATACATACAGATAATTCCGCTTCAACAATTTTAGGCAACTGTAGGCGTGGTACTGCAGCGCACAACACACTTCGCCGTTCAGCTCTGCTGGCATCCACGAATGTATGCAGATGCACCTGGGTGGCGCAGCTTACCCATTTCATACATCTGGGGATTTTTAAGCCATTTATTTGCGGCAACAACCGCAACCAAAGCCTCCATTATGCTTAGTCGTCCTTCAAAAGCGTCTCGTCCCACTTTGTACCAGAGCGCCAAATGTTCTGCAAAATAATCTTAACACGAACGGTGAGAAATCCAAGCAAACCAATCTTCTGTACTGTTGTTGCCAACTGAATCATCTCACATTCGTCGACAAACGGACTTTTACAGATGGCTTCCACAGCTTTCGAAAATTCCTTTTCAAATCGTCTTTTATTTCGATTCTTTATGTAGTTAGCCAATGTTGGCGAACATAATGCTCCAAATGTCATCACTTACATCACGTACGTCTCTGCTGCTTTAGATGAATCTCAGCGACGCCAGTTTATCTGGACCCTTCAGCAAAACATCATTCAGCGACATGCCGTTAACTTTGGCAGCCGCATCCCAAACTAACCTTGTTTTGTTCTTGTTTGAATTCGTAATTGTAAAGACAGAAAGAAACCATGATAAATCATATACCAAGATAATGTGGATATTGGAGATGAAAAGAGGGGGAAACATTATCTCCCGCAAAGTGGCTGGAATGTAAGGAATACAAGGCTATACCTGATTACAAGTCGGCAAGATCCGTATTAGGTTTGATAGGAATTCGAGCGACAATTCAAAATGTTCCACCTTTGTTATTGATGTCAGGCTGGTTGCTTGTGCTCCCCCTTAGGATGCCAGAATTACGACTGTCATTTTGTCGACCATGAAAACTTGCGACATATACAGCTAACGACCTCCGAGGTGCGGTCACATGCGCGATTCGAACGATTCCGACGGCTGAACTAAGTTCGCTCAATCCCTCACCAAACCGACCGAGAGGCGCAAAGCGCCCATTGTACGGGCCCCCATTGCGCGGAGCTATCCACCAATGAACAGGCAAGAATACGGCAACTACAGCTAATTAAAGAAAAAAATGTTTGAATGAGCTAATAGGACGACTTCAAACTATGCAAAGCATGGTAAGTGGTATAGATAAGAGAATGTAATTACATTCCACTAGAAATTTTTAGAGAGGCTGAAAGGTAAAAAAAAATCTAAATAGTTTTATAACCCAGGCGAGTGAATTTATAAAGATCACACCAAGCATTATTATATAATGAGTAAGAGAAAAAAGGTTAATTCAACGAAGAATCATAATGTACGATGGCAAGTCGACACTGCAATCCCACTTTACACCACAATGAGATTCCTTTGTGATTTGGTGTGACTCATATTAAGGTGACCATATAAAGGTCCGTTCTCTAAAATAAGACGAACCAACGAGGTGTTTTTTGCTTAGGATCACCAAACGCATTCAATACTTTCTTAACAAATTCTAGAAAGCCTATGGTTTTAGTAATTATCGTAGAAACATGAGAATTAAAGGTCAATACTTTCAAATTCACTGTTGTTCTAGTCACACATTGGCAATGCCCTGATCAGTGTTAGCTATTTAATTAGACAAGATGGCCTTGCGAATGCCTTGCGCTTAGTGTTCATAAAATTGAAAACTGCTAAGGATCACTGTAAAACTGAATGGCATACATGTCTGCACGATTACGTACCAATAAGTGTTCAGAATAAAGCAACCGTTTCTTGCTAAGTAAGCTTGTAATGTCAACAGTGTATTCCAACTTACGAAAAAATTTTCCTTCTTGAAGAATGAGAGGTTTGTTCCGGGGATTCATTTAAATTGTGAACAGGATTAGTTTGAGCAAGGTATAAATTAAAAAGACATGCGGGAATGCAACAAAACAAGGGGAACGTCAAAATTAATGTATGACAACACTTCGAGTTTACCGCCTATTGAACAAATATGAATTTTACTTTAAATATAAGCAAACCGGGCAGCTTAAAAATTATTAAGTTAAGTTCACGCTTGGTAGCAATATACTAGCACTTTTTAATGCAATCTAAAATGAATAAACCATCAGATTGTATATGTGTGACCTTAGCATGTGTCACATTTTTTTTTGATTTCTATATTCCTATATAAAAATGAAGATTTCCCGAAAACTGCACTAACGAATTGAATGAAATTTATATGGAATACGTATTAAACGAATTTTAATCTAATGGAACCGTGCCTGTCGAGCCACGATCTGTAAAAGTTACCGACGAAAAAGTGTGACCCCAGTATGATAATCCGTTTCCAGCGTGGTCATTATACTCATTGTTGAGAATGCGTCTGGCCAGCTGCGGGTCATGAGTCTCCAAAAAATAAAACATATACTCCGAGCGAATACTTTTTATTATTTATTAAATATTTTCCATTTTCAATTCACTGTCGTGTGGTCCAAAAATCTTTAATTTCTATTAATTCACAATTCATTTCATGTTTTCTTCAAATTTATTTCTTACATTTGTGTTTCCTTTAAACATGTCCGCTCTTGCTTGTCTTGCTTGTCAAATATATTCCAATTAAGCGCTGTCGCAGCGGCTGCAGTTAAGCTCAAAGAGCAAACCCA
>JAEIGI010000138.1:0-80251 GCA_018903615.1 Drosophila neocordata
ATATCGATATTCATATCGATATCGATATCCATATCGATATCCATATCGATATCCATATCGATATCCATATCGATATCCATATCGATATCCATATCGATATCCATATCGATATCCATATTCATATCGATATCCATATCGATATCCATATCGATATCCATATCGATATCCATATCGATATCCATATCGATATCCATATCGATATCCATATCGATATCCATATCGATATCCATATCGATATCCATATCGATATCCTTCATCGATATCCATATCGATATCCATATCGATATCCATATCGATATCCATATCGATATCCATATCGATATCGATATATCATATCGATATCCAACATCGATATCCATATCGATATCGATATCGATATCCATATCGATATCCATATCGATATCGATATCGATATCGATATCCATCGATATATATCGATATACATATCGATATCCATATCGATATCCATATCGATAGTATCCATATCGATATCCATATCGATATCCATATCGATATCCATATCGATATCCATATCGATATCCATATCGATATCCATATCGATATCCATATCGATATCCATATCGATATATATGCGATATCGATATCGATATCGATGTCCACATCGATATCCATATCGATATCCATATCGATATCCATATCGATATCGATATCGATATCCATATCGATATCCATATCGATATCCATATCGATATCCATATCGATATCCATATCGATATCGATATCGATATCCATATCGATATCCATATCGATATCCATATCGATATACATATCGATATGGATATCAATATCCATATTGATATCCATATCGATATGCATATCGATATCCATATCGTAATCCATTTCGATATCCATATTGTTATCCATATCAATATCCATATCGATATTCATATCGATAACCATATTCACATCAATATCCATATCGATATCCATATCGATATCCATATCGATATCCATATCGATATCCATATCGATATCCATATAGATATCCATATCGATCCACATCGATATCCATATCGATATCCCTATCGATATCCATATCGATATCCATATCGATATCCATGTCTATATCCATATCGATCCATATCGATACCCATATCGATAACCATATCCACATCGATATCTATATCGATCCGTATCGATATCCATATCGATAACCATATTCACATCGATATCCATATCGATATCCATATCGAATTCCATATCAATATCCATATCGATCCATATCGATATCTATATCGATATCCATATCGATAACTAAATCCACATCGATATCCATATCGATCCATATCGATATCCGCATCGATATACATATCGATATCCATATCCACATCGATATTCATATCGATAACCATATTCACGTCGATATCCATATCGATATCCATATCGATATCCATATCGATATCCATATCGATACCCATATCGATAACCATATCCACATCGATATCAATATCCATATCGATATCCATATCGATACCACATTCACATCGATATCCAATCGATCCATATCGATATCCATATCGATATCCATATCGATATCCATATCGATATCCATATCAATATCCATATCGATCCACATCGATATCCATATCGATCCATATCGATATCCATATCGATATCCATATCGATATCCATATCGATATCCATATCGATATCCATATCGATATCCATATCGATATCCATATCAATATCTATATCAATATCCATATCGATATCCATATCGATATCCATATCGATATCCATATCGATATCCATATCGATATACATATCGATATCCATATCGTAATCCATTTCGATATCCATATTGTTATCCATATCAATATCCATATCGATATTCATATCGATAACCATATTCACATCAATATCCATATCGATCCATATCGATATCCATATCGATATCCATATCGATATCCATATCGATATTCATATCCATAACCAAATCCACATCGATATCCATATCGATCCATATCGATATCCAAATCGATATCCATATTGATATCCATATCGGTATCCATATCGATATGCATATCGATATCCATATCGATATCCATATCGATATCCATATCGATATCCATATCGATATCCATATCGATATCCATATCGATATCCATATCGATATCCATATCGATATCCATGTCTATATCCATATCGATAACCATATCCACATCGATATTCATATCGATATCCATAGCGATATCCTCATCGATATCCATATCGTTATCCATATCAATATTCCTGTCCATGTCCATATCGATATCCATATCGATATCCACATCGATTACCATATCCATATCGATATCTATATCGATCCATATCGATATCCACATCGATAACCAAATTCACATCGATATCCATATCGATCCATATCGATATCCATATCGATATCCATATCGATATCCATATCGATATCCTCATCGATATCCAAATCGTTATCCATATCAATATTCCTATTCATGTCCACATCGATATCCATATCGATATCCATATCGATATCCATGTCTATATCCATATCGATATCCATATCTACATCGATATCCATATCGATATCCATATCAATATCTATATCAATATCCATATCGATAAACATATCGATATCCATATCAATATCCATATTGATATCCATATCGATATACATATCGATATCCATATCGTAATCCATTTCGATATCCATATTGTTATCCATATCAATATCCATATCGATATTCATATCGATAACCATATTCACATCAATATCCATATCGATATCCATATCGATATCCATATCGATATCCATATCGATATCCATATCGATATTCATATCGATAACGATATCCACATCGATATCCATATCGATATCCATATCGATATCCATATCGATATCCATATCGATATCCATATCGATATCCATATCGATATCCATATCGATATCCATATCGATATCCATATCGATATCCATATCGATATCCATATCGATATCCATATCGATATCCATGTCTATATCCATATCGATAACCATATGCACATCGATATGCATATCGATATCCATATCGATATCCTATCGATATCCATATCGATATCCATATCGATATTCCATGATCGATATCGATATCGATATCCATATCGATATCGACATCGATAACCATATCCATATCGATATCGATATCGATCCATATCGATATCCACATCGATATACCAAATTCCACATCGATATCCATATCGATTACCATATCGATATCCATATCGATATATCATATCGATATCCATATCGATATCCATAACATCGATATCCAAATCGGCATCCATATCGATATTCCTATATCGATAATCACATCGATATCCATATCGTTATCCATATCAATATCCATATTGATATCCATATCGATATACATATCGATATCCATATCGTAATCCATTTCGATATCCATATTGTTATCCATATCAATATCCATATCGATATTCATATCGATAACCATATTCACATCAATATCCATATCGATATCCATATCGATATCCATATCGATATCCATATCGATATCCATATCGATAGCCATATCGATATCCATATCGATATCCATATCCATATCGATATCCATGTCCACATCGATATTCATATCGATATCCATATCGATATCCTCTTCGATATCCATATCGTTATCCATATCAATATTCCTATCCATGTCCATATCGATATACACATCGATAACCACATTCACATCGATATCCATATCGATCCATATCCATATCGATATGGATATCGATCGATATGAAAATCGATATGGATATCGATATGTATATCGATTTGGATATCGATATGAATATCGATATGGATATTGATATGGATAACAATATGGATATCGAAATGGATTGTTTGGATATCGATATGGATATCGATGTGAATATGGTTATCGATATGGATATCGATATGGATCGATATAGATATCGATATGGATATGGTTACCAATATGGATATCGATATGGATAACGATATGGATATCGATGTGGACATGAATAGGAATATTGATATGGATAACGATTTGGATATCGATGAGGATATCGATATGGATATCGATATGGATATCGATATGGATATCGATATGGATCGATATGGATATCGATGTGAATTTGGTTATCGATGTGGATATCGATATGGATCGATATAGATATCGATATGGATATGGTTATCGATGTGGACATGGACAGGAATATTGATATGGATAACGATATGGATATCGATGAGGATATCGATATGGATATCGATATAAATATCGATGTGGATATCGATATGGATCGATATAGATATCGATATGGATATGGTTATCGATGTGGATATCGATATGGATATCGATATGGACATGGATAGGAATATTGATATGGATAACGATATGGATATCGATGAGGATATCGATATAAATATCGATGTGGATATTGATATCGACATGGATATCTATATGGATATCGATATGGTTATCGATATGGATATCGATATGGATATCGATATGAATCGATATGGATATCGATATGGAACCCGATATGGATATGGCGATGGATATCGATTTGGATATCGAGATGGATATCGATATGGATATCGATATGAATATCGATGTGGACGTGGATATCGATATGGATATCGATATGGATATCGATATGGTTATCGATATCCATATCGATGTGGATTTGGTTATCGATATGAATATCGATATGGATCGATGTGGATATCGATATGGATATCGATATGGATCGATATGGATATCGATGTGAATTTGGTTATCGATGTGGATATCGATATGGATCGATATAGATATCGATATGGATATGGTTATCGATGTGGATATCGATAAGGATATCGATATGGACATGGATAGGAATATTGATATGGATAACGATATGGATATCGATGAGGATATCGATATAAATATCGATGTGGATATTGATATCGACATGGATATCTATATGGATATCGATATGGTTATCGATATGGATATCGATATGGATATCGATATGAATCGATATGGATATCGATATGGAACCCGATATGGATATGGCGATGGATATCGATTTGGATATCGAGATGGATATCGATATGGATATCGCTATGATTATCGATATAGATATCGATGGATATCCACATCGATTACTCTATCGATATTCACATCTATATACATAACATTATACAAATCGATATCCATATCTATATCCATATAGATGTCCATATAGATATCCATAAAGATATCCATATAGATATCCATATCGTTATCCAAATAGATATACATATAGATATGCATATCCCCATCCATATCAAAATCGACATCAAAATCTATATCGATATCAATATCGATATCCATATCGATATAAATATCGATATCCATAACGATATTTATCCGTATCGATATCCATATCGCTAAGCATATCCAAATCCGCATCGATATCCATATCGATATCCATATCCACATCGATATTCATATCGATATCCATATCCACATCGATATTCATATCGTTATCCATATCAATATTCCTATCTATGTCCATATCGATATCCACATCGATAACCATATCCATATCGATATCTATATCGATCCATATCGATATCCATATCGATATCCATATCGATATCCATATCGCTCCATATTGGTAACCTTATAAATATCGATATCTATATCGATCCATATCGATATCCATATCGATAACCATATCCACATCGATATCCATATCGATCCGTATCGATATCCATATCGATATCCATATCGATATCCACATCGATATCCATATCGATATCCATATCGATATCCATATCGATATCCATATCGATATCCATATCCACATCGATATTCATATCGATATACATATCCACATCAATATTCATATCGTTATACATATCAATATTCCTATCCATGTCCATATCGATATCCACATCGATAACCATATCCATATCGATATCTATATCGATAACCACATTCACATCGATATCCATATCGTAATCTATTTCGATATCCATATTGTTATCCATAGAAATATCCATATCGATATTCATATCGATATCCAAATCGATGTCCATATCGATATCCATATCGATATCCATGTTGATATCCATATCGATACCCATATAGATATCCATATCGATATTCAAATCGATATCTGTATTGATATCTATACCGATATACATATCGATATTCATATCGATATGGATATCGATCGATATGAAAATCGATATGGATATCGATATGTATATCGATTTGGATATCGATATGAATATCGATATGGATATTGATATGGATAACAATATGGATATCGAAATGGATTAAGATATGGATATCGATATGTATATCGATATGGATATCGATATGGATATTGACATGGATATTGATATGAATATCGATATGGATATCGATATGTATATCGATATGGATATGGATATCGAGATATACATATAGATATGCATATCCCCATCCATATCAAAATCGACATCAAAATTTATATCGATATCAATATTGATATCCATATCGATATAAATATCGATATCCGTAACGATATTTATACGTATCGATATCCATATCGCTAACCATATCCAAATCCGCATCGATATCCATATCGATATCCATATCCACATCGGTATTCATATCGATATCCATATCCACATCGATATTCATATCGTTATCCATATCAATATTCCTATCCATGTCCATATCGATATCCACATCGATACCCATATCCATATCGATATCTATATCGATCCATATCGATATCCATATCGATATCCATATCGATAACCAAATCCACATCTGTATCCATATCGATCCATATCGATATCCAAATCGATATCCATATCGATATCCATATCGATATCCATATCGATATCCATATCGATATCCATATCGATATCCATGTCCACATCGATATTCATATCGATATCCATATCGATCCATATCGATATCCAAATCGATATCCATATCGAAATCCATATCGATATCCATATCGATATCCATATCGATATCCATATCCATAACCAAATCCACATCGATATCCATATCGATCCATATCGATATCCAAATCGATATCCATATTGATATCCATATCGGTATCCATATCGATATGCATATCGATATCCATATCGATATCCATATCGATATCCATATCGATATCCATATCGATATCCATATCGATATCCATATCGATATCCATATCGATATCCATATCGATATCCATATCGATATCCATATCGATATCCATATCGATATCAATATCGATATCCATATCGATATCCATGTCCACATCGATATTCATATCGATATCCATATCGATATCCATATCGATATCCATATCGATATCCATATCGATATCCATATCGATATCCATATCGATATCCATATCGATATCCATATCGATATCCATATCGATATCCATATCGATATCCATATCGATATCCACCTCGATATCCATATCGATATCTATATCGATATCCATATCGATATACATATCGATATCCATATCAATATCCATATTGATATCCATATCGATATACATATCGATATCCATATCGTAATCCATTTCGATATCCATATTGTTATCCATATCAATATCCATATCGATATTCATATCGATAACCATATTCACATCAATATCCATATCGATATCCCTATCGATATCCATATCGATATCCATATCCATATCGATATCCATATCGATATCCATATCGATATCCATATCGATATCCATATCGATATCCGTATCGATATCCATATCGATATCCATATCGATATCCACATCGATATCCATATCGATATCCATATCGATATCCATATCGATATCCATATCGATATCCATATCCACATCGATATTCATATCGATATTCTATCGATCCATATCGATATCCACATCGATATTCATATCGTTATCATCGATATCAATGTCCACATCGATATTCATATCGATATCCATGATCCATATCGATATCCATATCGATAACCATATCCATATCGATATCTATATCGATACACCATCGATATCCATATCGATATCCATATCGATATCCATATCGATATCCATTTCGATATCCATATTGTTATCCATATCAATATCCATATCGATATTCATATCGATATCCATATCGATATCCATATCGATATCCATATCGATATCCATATCGATATCCATATCGATATCCATATCGATATCCATATCGATATCCATATCGATATCCATATCGATATCCATATCGATATCCATATCGATATTCATATCGATATGGATATCGATATCCGATATCGATTATATCGATATGGATATCGATATGTATATCGATTTCGATATCGATATGAATATCAATATCGATATTGATATCGATAACCATATTGACTTATCGATAATGGATTCCAATGATATCGATATCGATATCCATATCGATATCCATATGGATATCCATATGGATATTGTCCACATCGATATTGATATGCATATCGATATCGATATCGATATGTATATCGATATGGATATGGATATCGAGTTATACATATCGATATGCATATCGCTATCCATATCGAAATCGACATCAAAATTTATATCGATATCAATATCGATATCCATATCGATATAAATATCGATATCCGTAACGATATTATATCCGTATCGATATCCATATCGCTAACCATATCCAAATCCGCATCGATATCCATATCGATATCCATATCCACATCGATATTCATATCGATATCCATATCCACATCGATATTCATATCGTTATCCATATCAATATTCCTATCCATGTCCATATCGATATCCACATCGATATCCATATCGATATCCATATCCATATCTATATCGATATCCATATCGATATCCATATCGATATCCATATCGATAACCAAATCCATCATCTGTATCCATATCGATATCCATATCGATATCCACGATATCGATATCCATATCGATATCCATATCGATATCCATATCGATATCCATATCCATATCGATATTCATATCGATATCCATATCGATCCATATCGATATCGATATCGATATCCATATCGAAATCCATATCGATATCCATATCGATATCCGATATGGATATCGATATGGATCGATATCCATATCGTAGAATATGATCCACATGGATATCGATATGGTATCCATATCGATATCGATATCGATATCCATATCGATATCCATATCGATATCCATATCGATATGTTATATCGATATGCATATCGATATCCATATCGATATGGATATCGATATCCATATCGATATCGCATATCGATATGGATATCGATATCCATATCGATATCCATATCGATATCCATATCGATATCCATATCGATATCGATATCGATATCGATATGATATCGATATCGATATCGATATCGACATGGATATCGATATGGATCGATATTCATATCGATATGGATATCGATATGGATCGATATGGATATCGATGTGAATATCGATATCCATATCGATATCCATATCGATATCCATGTCGATATCCATATCGATATCCATATCGATCCACATCGATATCGATATCGATATCGATCCATATCGATATCCATATCGATATCCAAATCGATATTCATATCGATATCCATATATCGATATCCATATCGATATTATATGGATATCGATATCCATATCGATATACATCGATATGGATATCGATATCCATATCAATATCCATATTGATATCCATATCGATATATATCATATCGATATCCATACCGTAATCCATTTATATACCGATATCCATATTCGTTATCCATATCAATATCCATATCGATATTCATATCGATAACCATATTCACATCAATATCCATATCGATATCCATATCGATATCCATATCGATATCCATATCGATATCCATATCGATATCCATATCGATATCCATATCGATATCCATATCGATATCCATGTCGATATCCATATCGATATCCATATCGATCCACATCGATATCGATATCGATATCGATCCATATCGATATCCATATCGATATCCAAATCGATATTCATATCGATATCCATATCGATATCCTCATCGATATCCATATCGTTATCCATATCAATATTCCTATCCATGTCCATATCGATATCCATATCGATATGCACATCGATAACCATATCCATATCGATATCTATATCGATCCATATCAATATACATATCGATATCCATATCTCCACATCGATATCCATATTGATATCAATGTCCACATCGATATTCATATCGGCATCCATATCGATCCATATCGATATCCATATCGATAACCATATCCACATCGATATTCATATCGATCCGTATCGATATCCATATCGATATCCATATCGATATCCATATCGATATCCATATCGATATCCATATCGATATCCATATTTATCCAGATCCATATCCTTATCGATATCGATATCGATATCGATATCGATTTTCATCCATACATCCATATCTATTCATATTCGACTATCCATATCGATATCCATATCGATATCCATATTGTTATCCATATCGGTATTCAAATCGATATCCGTATCGATATCTATATCGATATACATATCGATATCCATATCGATATGGATATCGATCGATATGAAAATCGATATGGATATCGATATGTATATCGATTTGGATATCGATATGAATATCGATATGGATATTAATATGGATAACAATATGGATATCGAAATGGATTGTTTGGATATCGATATGGATATCGATGTGAATATGGTTATCGATGTGGATATCGATATGGATCGATATAGATATCGATATGGATATGGTTACCAATATGGATATCGATATGGATAACGATATGGATATCGATATGGACATAAATAGGAATATTGATATGGATATTGATTTGGATATCGATGAGGATATCGATATGGATATCGATATGGATATCGATATGGATATCGATTTGGATATCAATATGGATCGATATGGATATCGATGTGGATTTGGTTATCGATATGAATATCGATATGGATCGATGTGGATATCGATATGGATATCGATATGGATCGATATGGAAATCGATGTGAATTTGGTTATCGATGTGGATATCGATATGGATCGATATGGATATCGATGTGTATCGATATAGATATCGATATGGATATCGATATGGATATCGATATGGACATCGATATGGATATCGATATGGATATCGATATAGATCGATATAGATATCGATATGGATATGGTTACCAATATGGATATCGATATGGATAACGATATGGATATCGATATGGACATGAATAGGAATATTGATATGGATAACGATTTGGATATCGATGAGGATATCGATATGGATATCGATATAAATATCGATGTGGACATGGATATCGATATGGATATCGATATGGATATCGATATGGATATCGATATGGTTATCGATATGGATATCGATATGGATATCGATATGGATATCGATATGGATATCGATATGGATATCGATATGGATATCGATATGGATATCGATTTGGATATCAATATGGATCGATATGGATATCGATGTGGACTTGGTTATCGATGTGGATATCGATAAGGATATCGATATGGACATGGATAGGAATATTGATATGGATAACGATATGGATATCGATGAGTATATCGATATGGATCGATATGGATATCGATGTGGATCGATATGGATATCGATATCGATATGGATATCGATATGGACATCGATATGGATATCGATATGGATATCGATGTGGATCGATATGGATATCGATATGGATATCGATATGGATATCGATATGGATATCGATATGGACATCGATATGGATATCGATATGGATGTCGATATGTATCGATATGAATATCGATGTGGATATGGATATCGATTTGAATATCGATATCCATATCGATATCCACATCCACAACCATAGCCATATCGACATCTATATCGATCCATATCGATATCCACATCGATAACCATATTCACATCGATATCCATATCGATCCATATCGATATCCATATCGATACCCATATCGATATCCATATCGATATCCATATCGATAACCAAATCCACATCGATCCATATCGATATCCATATCGATATCCATATCGGTATCCATATCGATATCCATATCGATAACCAAATCCACATCGATATCCATATCGATCCATATCGATATCCAAATCGATATCCATATCGATATCCATATCGATATCCATATCGATATCCATATCAATATCCATATCAATATCCATATCGATATCCATATCGATATCCATGTCCTTATCGATATTCATATCGATATCCATATCGATATCCTCTTCGATATCCATATCGTTATCCATATCAATATTTCCATATAGATATCCATATCGATAACCATATCCATATCGATATCCATATCGATATCCATATCGATATCTATATCGATCCATATCGATATCCATATCGATAACCATATTCACATCGATATCCATATCGATCCATATCGATATCCATATCGATATCCATATCGATATCCATATCGATATCCATTTCGATATCCATATCGATATTCATATCGATATCCATATCGATATCTATATCGATATCCATATCGATATACATATCGATATCCATATCAATATCCATATTCATATCCTTATCGATAAACATTACGATATCCATATCGTAATCCATTTCGATATCCATATTTTTATACATATCAATATCCATATCGATATTCATATCGATAACCATATTCACATCACTAATCTTATCGATCCTTATCGATATCCATATCGATATCCATATCGATATCCATATCGATATCCATATCGATATCCATATCGATATCCATATCGATATCCATATCGATATCCTGTCATCGATATTCATACCGATATCCATATCGATCCATATCGATATCCATATCGCTAACCATATCCACATCGATATTTATATCGATCCGTATCGATATCCATATCGATATCCATATCGATATTCATATCGATATCCATATCATTCCTTTCGATATCATATCAATATTCATATCGATATCCATATCATATCTTTCGATATCAATATCGATATACATATCGATATCCATATCAATATTCATATTGATATCCATATCGATATACATATCGATATCCATATCGTAATCCATTTCGATATCCATATTGTTATCCATATCAATATCCATATCGATATTCATATCGATATCCAAATCGATATACATATCGATATCGATATCGATTTTCATACCAATATCCATATCTATTCATATCCATATCCATATCGATATTCATATCGATATCCATATATATCCATATCGATATCCATATTGGTATTCAAATCGATATCCGTATCGATATCTATATCGATATACACATCCATATCCATATCGATATGGATATCGATCGATATGAAAATCGATATGAATATCGATATATATATCAATTTGGATATCGATATGAATATCGATATGGATATTGATATGGATAACAATATGGATATCGAAATGGATTAAGATATGGATATCGATATGTATATCGATATGGATATCGATATGGATAATGACATGGATATCGATATGAATATCGATGTGGATATCGATTTGGATATCGATATGGATATCGATATGGATATCGATATGGATATCGATATGAATATCGATACGGATCGATATCGATGTCGATACGGATCGATATGGATGTCGATACGGATCGATATGGATTTCGATGTCGTTATGGGTATCGATATGGATATCGATATGGATCGATATGTATATCGATATGGATATCGATTTAGATATCGATATGGATATTGATGTGAATATGGTTATCGATATGGATCGATATAGATATCGATATGGATATGGTTACCAATATGGATATCGATATGGATAACGATATGGATATCGATATGGACATGGATAGGAATATTGATATGGATAACGATTTGGATATCGATGAGGATATCGATATGGATATCGATATGAATATCGATGTGGACATGGATATCGATATGGATATCGATATGGATATCGATATGGATATCGATTTGGATATCAATATGGATCGATATGGATATCGATGTGGATTTGGTTATCGATATGAATATCGATATGTTTCGATGTGGATATCGATATGGATATCGATATGGATCGATATGGATTTCGATGTGAATTTGGTTATCGATGTGGATATCGATATGGATCGATATAGATATCGATATGGATATCGATATGGACATGGATAGGAATATTGAAATGGATAACGATATGGATATCGATGAGGATATCGATATGGATATCGATATAAATATCGATGTGGATATGGATGTCGATATGGATATCGATATGGTTATCGATATGGATATCGATATGGATATCGATATGGATCGATATGAATATCGATGTGAATGTAGTTATCTATAAGGATATCGATATGGACATGGATAGGAATATTGATATGGATAACGATATGAATATCGATGTGGATATGGATATCGATATGAATATCAATGTAGATTTGGATATCGATATGGATATCGATGCGGATATCGATATGGATATCGATGCGGATATCGATATGGATCGATATGGATATCGCTGTGGATTTGATTAGCGATATGGATATCGATATGGATCGATATGGATATCGATATGGATATCGATATGGATATCGATATGGATATCGATATGGATATCGATGTGGATCGATATGGACATCGATGTGATATGGTTTTCGATATGGATATCGATACGGATCGATATGGATATCGATGTGGATATCGATATGGATCGATATTACTATTATATTACGCTTACTATATCGATTACCATATCGATAATCCCATCGATATACATAAGATTATCCATATCGACATCCATAACATTATCCAAATTGGCATCCATATCGATATCTATATCGATAATCATAGCGATATCCATATCGATATCCATCTCGATATCCAAGTCGATATCCATCTCCATATCCATATCGGGTTCCATATCGATATCCATAGAGATATATATATGGATATACATATCGATATCCATCTCCATATCGGGTTCCATATCGATATCCATAGAGATATATATATGGATATCCATATCGATTACTCTATCGATATTCATATGTATATACATAACATTATACAAATCGATATCCATATCTATATCCATATAGATGTCCATATAGATATCCATAAAGATATCCATATAGATATCCATATCGTTATCCAAATAGATATACATATTGATATACATATCCCCATCCATATCAAAATCGACATCAAAATCTACATATCAATATCCATATCCACATCGATATTCATATCGATCCATATCGATATCCATATCGATAACCATATCCACATCGAAATCCATAACGATCCTTATCGATATCCATATCGATATCCATATCGATATCCATATCGATATCCACATCGGTATCCATATCGATATCCATATCGATATCCATATCGTTATCCATATCAATATTCCTATCCATGAACATATCGATATCCACATCGATAACCATATCCATATCGATATCTATATCGATCCATATCGATATCCATATCGATATCCATATCGATATCCATATCGCTCCAAATTTATAACCATATCCATATCGATATCTATAACGATCCATATCGATATCCATATCGTTAACCATATCCATATCGATATCCATATCGATCCGTATCGATATCCATATCGATATCCATATCGATATCCACATCGATATCCATATCGATATCCATATCGATATCCATATCGATATCCATATCCACATCGATATTCATATCGATATACATATCCACATCGATATTCATATCGTTCTCCATATCAATATTCCTATCCATGTCCATATCGATATCCACATCGATAACCATATCCATATCGATATCTATATCGATAACCACATTCACATCGATATCCATATCGTAATCTATTTCGATATCCATATTGTTATCCATAGAAATATCCATATCGATATTCATATCGATATCCAAATCGATATACATATCGATATCCATATCGATTTTCATATCGATCGATATCCATATCGATATGGATGTCGATATGTATATCGGTATAGATATCAATGCAGATATCGATTTAAATATCGATATGGATATCGATATGGATAGATATGGATATCGATATGGATATCGATATGGATATCAATATCGATATGGATATGGATATGAATAGATGTGGATATTGGTATGAAAATCGATATCGATATGTATATCGATTTGGATATCGCTATGAATATCGATATGGATATTGATATGGATAACAATATGGATATCGAAATGGATTAAGATATGGATATCGATATGTTTATCGATATGGATATCGATATGGATATTCTCATGGATATCGATATCAATATCGATATGGATATCGATATGGATATCGATATGGATATCAATATCGAGATATACATATAGATATGCATATCCCCATCCATATCAGAATCGACATCAAAATATATATCGATATCAATATCGATATCCATATCGATATCCATATCGATATAAATATCGATATCCATAACGATATTTATCCGTATCGATATCCATATCGCTAACCATATCCAAATCCGCATCGATATCCATATCGATATCCATATCCACATCGATATTCATATCGATATCCATATCCACATCGATATTCATATCGTTATCCATATCAATATTCCTATCCATGTCCATATCGATCTATATCGATCCATATCGATATCCATATCGATATCCATATCGATATCGATATCGATATCCATATCGATATCCATATCGATCCATATTGGTAACCATATCCATATCGATATCTATATCGATCCATATCGATATCCATATCGATAACCATATCCACATCGAAATCCATAACGATCCGTATCGATATCCATATCGATATATTGGTAACCATATCCATATCGATATCTATATCGATCCATATCGATATCCATAACGATATCCATATCCACATCGATATTCCTATCGATATACATAGCCACATCGATATTCATATCGTTATCCATATCAATATTCCTATCCATGTCCATATCGATATCCACATCGATAACCATATCCATATCGATATCTATATCGATAACCACATTCACATCGATATCCATATCGTAATCCATTTCGATATCCATATTGTTATCCATATCAATATCCATATCGATATTCATATCGATATCCAAATCGATATACATATCGATATCG
Source organism: Drosophila neocordata (assembly GCA_018903615.1). Lineage (NCBI taxonomy): Eukaryota > Metazoa > Arthropoda > Insecta > Diptera > Drosophilidae > Drosophila > Drosophila neocordata. Next base: position 17,171 of record JAEIGI010000138.1, read on the forward strand.
ATATCAATATGGATATCGAAATGGAATATGGATATCGATATGTATATAGATATGGATATCGATATGGATATTGACATGGATATCGATATGATATCGATATGGATATCGATATGGATATCGATATGGATATCGATATGGATATCGATATGGATATCGATATGGATATCGATATTCATATCGATGTATATAGATATGGATATAGATATGGATATCGATATGGATATCGATATGGATATCGATATGGATATCGATATGGATATCGATATGGATATCGATATGGATATCGATATGGATATCGATATGGATATCGATATGGATATCGATATGGATATCGATACGGATCGATATGGATATCGATATGGATATCGATATGGATATCGATATGGATATCGATATGGATATCGATATCGATATCGATATCGATATCGATATGGTTATCGATGTGGATATCGATATGGATATCGATACGGATATCGATATGGATAATCGATATGAATATCTTGATATGGATATCGATATGGATATCGATATGGATCGATATGGATATCGATGTGGATATGGTTATCGATATGGATATCGATATGGATCGATATGGATATCGATATGGATATATTGATATGATATGGATATCGATATGGATATCGATATCGATATGGATATCGATATGAATATGGCTATCGATATTGATATCGATACGGATCGATATGGATATCGATGTGGATATGGTTATCGATATGGATATCGATATAAATCGATATGGATATCGTTATGGATATCGGTATGGATATCGATATGGATCGATATAGATATCGATATGGATATGGTTACCGATATGGATATCGATATGGACATTAATAGGAATATTGATATGGATAGCGATATGAATATCGATGAGGATATCGATATGGATATCGACATGGATATCGATATGGATATCGATATGGATATCGATATGTATATCGATAAGGATATCGATATGGATATTGATATGGATATCGATATTTATAACGATATGAATATCGATGTAGACATGGATATCGATATGGATATCGATGAGGATATCGATATGGATATATGGATCGATATGGATATTGATATCTATATCGATATGGATATCGATATGGATATCGATATGGATATCGATATGGATATCGATATGGATATCGATATGGATATCGATATGGATATCGATATGGATATCGATATGGATATCGATATGGATATCAATATGGATATCGATATGGATATCGATATGGATATCGATATGGATCGATATAGATATCGATATGGATATGGTTATCGATATGGATACCGATATGGACATGGATAGGAATATTGATATGGATAACGATATGGATGAGGAAATCGATATGGATATCGATATGGATCGATATGGATATCGATATGGACATGGATAGGAATATTGATATGGAGAGCGATATGGATATCGATGAGGATATCGATATGGATATCGATATGAATATCGATGTGGATATGGCTATCGATATGGATATCGACATGGATATCGATATGGTTATCGATATGGATATCGATATGTATATCGATAAGGATATTGATATGGATATTGATATGGATATCGATATGTATATCGATATGAATATCGATGTGGACATGGATATCGATATGGATATCGATGAGGATATCGATATGGATATATGGATCGATATGGATATCGATATGGATATCGATGTGAATATGGTTATCGATATGGATATCGATATGGATCGATATAGATATTGATATGGATATGGTTATTGATAAGGATATCGATATGGATATCGATATGAATATCGATATGGATATCGGTGTGAATATGTCTATCTATATGGATATCGATACGGATCGATATGAATATCGATGTGGATATGCTTGTCGATATGGATATCGATATGGATCGATATGGATATCGATATGGATATGGTTACCGATATGAATATCGATATGGTTACCGATATGGATATCGATATAAATATCGATATAGATATCGATTTGGATATGGTTACCGATATGAATATCGATATGGTTACCGATATGGATATCGATATAAATATCGATATGGATATCAATATGGACATGGAAAGGAATATTGATATGGATAATGATATGGATATCGATGAGATTATCGATATGGATCGATATGGATATCGATGTGGATTTGGTTATCGATATGGATAACGATATGAATATCGATGTGGATATGGATATCGATGCGGATATCGATATGGATATCGATGTGGATCTGGTTACCGATATGGATATCGATATGGATATCGATATGGATATCGATATGAATATCGATATGGATATCGATATGGATATCGATATGGATATCGATGTGAATATGGATATGGATATCGATGCGGATATCGATATGGATCGATATAAATATCGATGTGGATTTGGTTATCGATATGGATATCGATATGGATATCGATATGGATATCGATATGGATATCGATATGGATATCGATATGGATATCGATATGGATCGATATGGATATCGATATGGATATCGATATGGATATCGATATGGATATCGATATGGATATCGATATGGATATCGATATGGATATCGATACGGATCGATATGAATATCGATGTGGATATGGTTATCGATATGGATATCGATATGGATATCGATATGGATATCGATATGGATATCGATATGGATATCGATATGGATATCGATGTGAATGTGGTTATCGATATGGATCGATAAAGATATCGATATGGATATGGTTATCGATATCCATATCGATAACCATATCCATATCGATATCTATATCGATCCATATCGATATCCATATCGATAACCACATTCACACGGTTATCGATATGGATATCGATATGGATCGATATGAATATCGATATGGATATCGATATGGATATCGATATGGATATCGATATGGATATCGATATGGATATCGATATGGATATCGATATGGATATCGATATGGATATCGATATGGATATCGATATGGATATCGATATGGATATCGATATGGATATCGATATGGATATCGATATGGATATCGATGTGAATATGTCTATCTATATGGATATCGATACGGATCGATATGAATATCGATGTGAATGTGGTTATCGATATGGATATCGATATGGATCGATACAGATATCGATATGGAATAGGATAGGAATATTGATATGGATAACGATATGAATATCAATGTGGATATGGATATCGATGCGGATATCGATATGGATCGATATGGATATCGATGTGGATTTGGTTATCGATATGGATATCGATATGGATCGATATGGATATCGGTATGGATATCGATATGGATATCGATATGGATCGATATGGATATCGATGTGAATGTGGTTATCGATATGGATATCGATATGGATCGATATAGATATCGATATGGATATGGTTATCGATGTGGATATCGATATGGACATGGATAGGAATATTGATATGGATAACGATATGAATATCAATGTGGATATGGATATCGATGCGGATATCGATATGGATCGATATGGATATCGATGTGGATTTGGTTATCGATATGGATATCGATATGGATCGATATGGATATCGATATGGATATCGATATGGATATCGATATCGATATGGATATCGATTTGAATATGGCTATCGATATTGATATCGATACGGATCGATATGGATATCGATGTGGATATGGTTATCGATATGGATATCGATATGGATCGATATGGATATCTGTATGGATATCGGTATGGATATCGATATGGATCGATATAGATATCGATATGGATATGGTTACCGATATGGATATCGATATGGACATTAATAGGAATATTGATATGGATAGCGATATGAATATCGATGAGGATATCGATATGGATATCGACATGGATATCGATATGGATATCGATATGTATATCGATATGAATATCGATGTGGACATGGATATCGATATGGATATCGATGAGGATATCGATATGGATATATGGATCGATATGGATATTGATATCTATATCGATATGGATATCGATATGGATATCGATATGGATATCGATATGGATATCGATATGGATATCGATATGGATATCGATATGGATATCGATATGGATATCGATATGGATATCGATATGGATATCGATATGGATATCGATATGGATATCGATATGGATATCGATATGGTATCGATATGGATATCGATATGGATATCGATATGGATATGGTTATCGATATGGATACCGATATGGACATGGATAGGAATATTGATATGGATAACGATATGGATATGGATGAGGATATCGATATGGATATCGATATGGATCGATATGGATATCGATATGGAAATGGATAGGAATATTGATATGGATAGCGATATGGATATCGATGAGGATATCGATATGGATATCGATATGAATATCGATGTGGATATGGATATCGAAATGGATATCGACATGGATATCGATATGGTTATCGATATGGATATCGATATGTATATCGATAATGATATTCATATGGATATTGATATGGATATCGATATGTATATCGATATAAATATCGATGTGGACATGGATATCGATATGGATATCGATGAGGATATCGATATGGATATCGATATGGATATCGATATGAATATCGATATGGATATCGATATGGATATCGATATGGATATCGATATGGATATCGATATGGATATCGATATAGATATCGATATGGATATCGATATGGATATCGATATGGATATATCGATATGGATCGATATGGATATCGATATGGATATCGATATAGATATCGATATGGATATCGATATGGATATCGATACCGATATGAATATCGATGTGGATATGGTTATCGATATGGATATCGATATAAATATCGATATAGATATCGATATGGATATCGATATGGATATCGATATGGATATCGATATGGATATCGATATGGATCGATAAAGATATCGATATGGATATGGTTATCGATATGGATATCGATATGGATATCGATATGGATATCGATATGGATATCGATATGGATATCGATAACGATATCGATATGGATATCGATATGGATATCGATATGGATATCGATATGGATATCGATATGGATATCGATATGGATATCGATATGGATATCGATATGGATATCGATATGGATATCGATATGGATATCGATATGGATATCGATGTGAATATGTCTATCGATATGGATATCGATACGGATCGATATGGATATCGATGTGAATGTGGTTATCGATATGGATATCGATATGGATATCGATATGGATATCGATATGGATATCGATATGGCATATCGATATGGATATCGATATGGATATCGATATGGATACCGATATGGATATCGATATGGATCGATATGGATATCGATGTGGATTTGGTTATCGATATGGATATCGATATGGATCGATATGGATATCGGTATGGATATCGATATGGATATCGATATGGATCGATATGGATATCGATGTGAATGTGGTTATCGATATGGATATCGATATGGATCGATATAGATATCGATATGGATATGGTTATCGATGTGGATATCGATATGGACATGGATAGGAATATTGATATGGATAACAATATGAATATCGATGTGGATATGGATATCGATATGGATATCGATGTGGATTTGGTTATCGATATGGATATCGATATGGATCGATATGGATATCGATATGGATATCGATATGGATATCGATATGGATATCGATATGGATATCGATATGGATATCGATATGGATATCGATATGGATATCGATGTGGATATGGTTATCGATATGGATATCGATATGGATCGATATGGATATCTGTATGGATATCGGTATGGATATCGATATGGATCGATATAGATATCGATATGGATATGGTTACCGATATGGATATCGATATGGACATTAATAGGAATATTGATATGGATAGCGATATGAATATCGATGAGGATATCGATATGAATATCGATGAGGATATCGATATGGATATCGATATGGATATCGATATGGATATCGATATGCATGGATATCGATATGGATATTGGATATCGATATGGATATCGATATGGATACGATATTATATCGATATGGATATCGATATGGATATCGATATGGATATCGATATGGATATCGATATGGATATCGATATGGATATCGATATGGATATCGATATGGATATCGATATGGATATCGATTTGGATATCGATATGGATATCGACAAGGATATCGATATGGATATCGATATGGATATCGATATCGATATAGATATGGATATCGATATGGATATCGATATGGATATCGATATGGACATGGATAGGAATATCGATATGGATATCGATATGGATATCGATGATGGATATCGATATGGATATCGATCATGGATCGATATGGATATCGATATGGATATCGATATGGATATCGATATGGATATCGATAAGGATATCGATATGGATATCGATATGAATATCGATATGGATATGGATATCGAAATGGATATCGACATGGATATCGATATGGATATCGATATGGATATCGATATGTATATCGATAATGATATTCATATGGATATTGATATGGATATCGATATGTATATCGATATGAATATCGATGTGGACATGGATATCGATATGGATATCGATGAGGATATCGATATGGATATCGATATGGATATCGATATGGATATCGATATGGATATCGATATGGATATCGATATGGATATCGATGTGAATATTGTTATCGATATGGATATCGATATGGATCGATATGAATATCGATGTGGATATGCTTGTCGATATGGATATCGATATGGATCGATATGGATATCGATATGGATATGGTTACCGATATGAATATCGATATGGTTACCGATATGGATATCGATATAAATATCGATATAGATATCGATATGGATATGGTTACCGATATGAATATCGATATGGTTACCGATATGGATATCGATATTAATATCGATATGGATATCAATATGGACATGGAAAGGAATATTGATATGGATAATGATATGGATATCGATGAGATTATCGATATGGATCGATATAGATATCGATGTGGATTTGGTTATCGATATGGATAACGATATGAATATCGATGTGGATATGGATATCGATGCGGATATCGATATGGATATCGATGTGGATCTGGTTACCGATATGGATATCGATATGGATATCGATATGGATATCGATATGGATATCGATATGGATATCGATATGAATATCGATATGGATATCGATATGGATATCGATATGGATATCGATGTAAATATGGATATGGATATCGATGCGGATATCGATATGGATCGATATAAATATCGATGTGGATTTGGTTATCGATATGGATATCGATATGGATATCGATATGGATATCGATATGGATATCGATATGGATATCGATATGGATATCGATATGGATATCGATATGGATATCGATATGGATATCGATATGGATATCGATATTCGGATCGATACGGATCGATATGGATATCGATGTGGATATGGTTATCGATATGGATATCGATATGCATTGTGAAGAATCACAAATTCATGTTTTTATTTTTCTCATTCATTAATATATATATACAAGCTAACCCTCAAAATCGATACGCCCTAATTACTAAAGGGGACTAGTTCAACATTAGGTTACAGTTTCTAACAAGAGAGCAATTGTTTTCTATTTCATCTTTAGGTTACAGTTTCTAGCAAGAGAGAGAGCAGTTGTTTCAGTTTCTAACAAGAGAGCAATTATTTTTATTTCTTTTGTTTCTCTCTCCTTCGCATTGCAATAGCCAGCGACGCCGACGCACCGGCGGTACAGTCAGTGTCAGCATAGCTAAGCTAAGACAATTTGTCGCGTACACCAAAAGCTCGTAGGATAACGGTGAATCATCAGTAGCCAATCAAAATGCGCCACGCATTTCCGCAGCTGCGTCGAAAGCTTAGAATATTAAAAACTAGGGCAAAGGCAAGAATTAAAAATGAGAGCAAGATCATTCAGTTGGTGACCATCGACAAGTCAAGTTTACAAAAGAAGAAAAGTAGTGAAAATCAAAGAAATTAAAGGAACAGTTAAAGTGACAGTGAGACGAAATACAGTGAAACCAAGTGAATACAAAACAAAAATCTAACAAGGAACAAAAGAAAAGAACAACACACAGAGAAAAAAACATAGACAACACCAGATTAAAAACCAATAAAAGGAAATTATATTTGCGAAGTCCCTATTATGTCCCGAAACGGGTAAGTCGGCCTAAAGGCCACGATATCACCTTTTATGCTCTTCTTCTAGGGTAGTGTGATCGTAGGCAGCCATACATTTTGTTTTTTTACAATAGACATATATGTGAGCTAGAAATAATAAAGTTATGAATGAATATTGACCCTTGCCTTTTCCTATTTTTCTTCTTGCCCCTATTCTTATCCCTTGTCCTTATTTGCATGTAATGTCTTAGTAATGTGTTAAGTGTTGTGGTCCCATGGTACAGTTGGCAGTATGTCGACCGGCAGTCATTTCAGTGTCCGGGTAATACCTAACTGAAATGTCGCTGGTCGTACATACGCCGACTTAGTGCCATTTAATATTATTCGACATCCGGGTAATACCTAGTCGAAGCAATATTAAATGCGCATGAACATGGAACCACTGTAGTGTAGTTTAGTGTGTAGCTAGTACAGTGGTCGTGATGTCATTTGGCTGGTATTTCAGTGTCCGGGTAATACCCTAACTGAAATATTACCAAATGTACATCCGACCACTTAGTGTCATTTAATATTGATTTCGGTGTCCGGGTAATACCCTAACCGAAATCATATTAAATGTACATGCCGTTGAGTGTATGTTGTGTTGTCCAAATGTGTTCCATGGTACAGTTGGCAGCATGTCTACCAGCAACCATTTCAGTGTCCGGGTAATACCCTAACTGAAATGGTGTTGGTTGTACATGTGCCAACTTAGTGCCATTTAATATTATTCGACGTCCGGGTAATACCTAGTCGAAGCAATATTAAATGCGCATGAACATGGAACCACTGTAATGTAGTTTTCATGTGGAATGATACAGTGGTCATGATGCCATTTGTTTAGCATTTCAGTGTCCGGGTAATACCCTAACTGAAATGTTAACAACTGTGCATCTGACTGCTTAGTGTCATTTAATATTTATTTCGGTGTCCGGGTAATACCCTAACCGAAATAATATTAAATGTACATGCCATAGTATGTGTGTATCTTCTCCTTTGTACAGTGTTCACCCCAAATGAGCGTCTTTAAAAATTAATCGTTTAACTTTGTGTCCTTTGTTATGTCAAATAAATAATTATTCCCCACCTTTGTCTGTATTAGTTTAGAATTTAGAGGTCTCGAGTTTTTCTTACAAATTTTTCTGTAATTAAAAAGCCCTGGATAGACTGAGATGTGTACCCAGGCTGAGAAACTTCCTTACAGCATCGATATGGATATCGGTATGGATATCGGTATGGATATCGATATGGATATCGGTATGGATATCGGTATGGATATCGATATGGATCAATATAGATATCGATATGGATATGGTTACCGATATGGATATGGATATGGACATTAATAGGAATATTGATATGGATAGCGATATGTATATCGATGAGGATATCGATATGGATATCGACATGGATATCGATATGGATATCGATATGCATATCGATATGTATATCGATAAGGATATCGATATGGATATTGATATGGATATCGATATGTATATCGATATGAATATCGATATGGATATCGATATGGATATCGATATGGATATCGATGTAAATATGGATATGGATATCGATGCGGATATCGATATGGATCGATATAAATATCGATGTGGATTTGGTTATCGATAACGATATGAATATCGATGTGGATATGGATATCGATGCGGATATCGATATGGATATCGATGTGGATCTGGTTACCGATATGGATATCGATATGGATATCGATATGGATATCGATAGGGATATCGATATGGATGTCGATATGGAAAACGATATGGATATCAATATGGATATCGATATGGATATCGATATGTATATCGTTATGGATATCGATATGGATATCGATATCCATATCGGTAACCAGATCCACATCGATATCCATATCGATATCCGCATCGATATCCATATCCACATCGATATTCATATCGTTATCCATATCGATAACCAAATCCACATCGATATTTATATCGATCCATATCGATATCCGCATCGATATCCATATCCATATTTACATCGATATCCATATCGATATCCATATCGATATCCATATCGATATTCATATCGATATACATATCGATATCCATATCAATATCCATATCGATATCCTTATCGATATACATATCGATATGCATATCGATATCCATATCGATATCCATGTCGATATCCATATCGATATCCTCATCGATATACATATCGCTATCCATATCAATATTCCTATTAATGTCCATATCCATATCCATATCGGTAACCATATCCATATCGATATCTATATTGATCCATATCGATATCCATACCGATATCCATACCGATATCCATATCGATATCCATACCGATATCCATACCGATATCCATATCGATGCTGTAAGGAAGTTTCTCAGCCTGGGTACACATCTCAGTCTATCCAGGGCTTTTTAATTACAGAAAAATTTGTAAGAAAAACTCGAGACCTCTAAATTCTAAACTAATACAGACAAAGGTGGGGAATAATTATTTATTTGACATAACAAAGGACACAAAGTTAAACGATTAATTTTTAAAGACGCTCATTTGGGGTGAACACTGTACAAAGGAGAAGATACACACATACTATGGCATGTACATTTAATATTATTTCGGTTAGGTATTACCCGGACACCGAAATAAATATTAAATGACACTAAGCAGTCAGATGCACAGTTGTTAACATTTCAGTTAGGGTATTACCCGGACACTGAAATGCTAAACAAATGGCATCATGACCACTGTATCATTCCACATGAAAACTACATTACAGTGGTTCCATGTTCATGCGCATTTAATATTGCTTCGACTAGGTATTACCCGGACGTCGAATAATATTAAATGGCACTAAGTTGGCACATGTACAACCAACACCATTTCAGTTAGGGTATTACCCGGACACTGAAATGGTTGCTGGTAGACATGCTGCCAACTGTACCATGGAACACATTTGGACAACACAACATACACTCAACGGCATGTACATTTAATATGATTTCGGTTAGGTATTACCCGGACACCGAAATCAATATTAAATGACACTAAGTGGTCGGATGTACATTTGGTAATATTTCAGTTAGGTATTACCCGGACACTGAAATACCAGCCAAATGACATCACGACCACTGTACTAGCTACACACTAAACTACACTACAGTGGTTCCATGTTCATGCGCATTTAATATTGCTTCGACTAGGGTATTACCCGGATGTCGAATAATATTAAATGGCACTAAGTCGGCGTATGTACGACCAGCGACATTTCAGTTAGGGTATTACCCGGACACTGAAATGACTGCCGGTCGACATACTGCCAACTGTACCATGGGACCACAACACTTAACACATTACTAAGACATTACATGCAAATAAGGACAAGGGATAAGAATAGGGGCAAGAAGAAAAATAGGAAAAGGCAAGGGTCAATATTCATTCATAACTTTATTATTTCTAGCTCACATATATGTCTATTGTAAAAAAACAAAATGTATGGCTGCCTACGATCACACTACCCTAGAAGAAGAGCATAAAAGGTGATATCGTGGCCTTTAGGCCGACTTACCCGTTTCGGGACATAATAGGGACTTCGCAAATATAATTTCCTTTTATTGGTTTTTAATCTGGTGTTGTCTATGTTTTTTTCTCTGTGTGTTGTTCTTTTCTTTTGTTCCTTGTTAGATTTTTTGTTTTGTATTCACTTGGTTTCACTGTATTTCGTCTCACTGTCACTTTAACTGTTCCTTTAATTTCTTTGATTTTCACTACTTTTCTTCTTTTGTAAACTTGACTTGTCGATGGTCATCAACTGAATGATCTTGCTCTCATTTTTAATTCTTGCCTTTGCCCTAGTTTTTAATATTCTAAGCTTTCGACGCAGCTGCGGAAATGCGTGGCGCATTTTGATTGGCTACTGATGATTCACCGTTATCCTACGAGCTTTTGGTGTACGTGACAAATTGTCTTAGCTTAGCTATGCTGACACTGACTGTACCGCCGGTGCGTCGGCGTCGCTGGCTATTGCAATGCGAAGGAGAGAGAAACAAAAGAAATAAAAATAATTGCTCTCTTGTTAGAAACTGAAACAACTGCCTCTCTCTCTTGCTAGAAACTGTAACCTAAAGATGAAATAGAAAACAATTGCTCTCTTGTTAGAAACTGTAACCTAATGTTGAACTAGTCCCCTTTAGTAATTAGGGCGTATCGATTTTGAGGGTTAGCTTGTATATATATATTAATGAATGAGAAAAATAAAAACATGAATTTGTGATTCTTCACAATGCATATCGATATCCATATCGATAACCATATCCACATCGATATCCATATCGATCCGTATCGATCCGTATCGATATCCATATCGATATCCATATCGATATCCATATCGATATCCATATCGATATCCATATCGATATCCATATCGATCCATATCGATCCATATCGATATCCATATCGATATCCATATCGATATCCATATCGATAACCAAATCCACATCGATATTTATATCGATCCATATCGATATCCGCATCGATATCCATATCCATATTTACATCGATATCCATATCGATATCCATATCGATATTCATATCGATATTCATATCGATATCCATATCGATATCCATATCGATATCCATATCGATATCCATATCGATATCCATATCGGTAACCAGATCCACATCGATATCCATATCGATATCCGCATCGATATCCATATCCACATCGATATTCATATCGTTATCCATATCGATAACCAAATCCACATCGATATCTATATCGATCCATATCGATAATCTCATCGATATCCATATCATTATCCATATCAATATTCCTTTCCATGTCCATATTGATATCCATATCGATATTAATATCGATATCCATATCGGTAACCATATCGATATTCATATCGGTAACCATATCCATATCGATATCTATATCGATATTTATAACGATATCCATATCGGTAACCATATCGATATTCATATCGGTAACCATATCCATATCGATATCCATATCGATCCATATCGATATCCATATCGACAAGCATATCCACATCGATATTCATATCGATCCATATCGATATCCATATCGATAACAATATTCACATCGATATCCATATCGATATCCATATCGATATCCATATCGATATCCATATCGATATCCATATCGATCCATATATCCATATCGATATCCTCATCGATATCCATATCGATATCCATGTCCACATCGATATTCATATCGATATACATATCGATATCCATATCAATATCCATATGAATATCATTATCGATATACATATCGATATCCATATCGATAACCATATCGATATCCATGTCGATATCCATTTCGATATCCATATCCACATCGATATTCATATCGATATCCATATCGATATCCTCATCGATATCCATATCGCTATCCATATCAATATTCCTATCCATTTCCATATCGATATCCATATCGATCCATATCGATATCCATATCGATATCCTCATCCATATCCATATCGTTATCCATATCAATATTCCTATCCATGTCCATATCGGTATCCATATCGATAACCATATCCATATCGATATCTATATCGATCCATATCGATATCCATATCGATATCCATATCGATATCCATATCGATATCCATATCGATATCCATATCGATATCCATATCGATATCCATATCGATATCCATATCGATATCCATATCGATATCCATATCGATATCCATATCGATATAGATATCAATATCCATATCGATCCATATATCCATATCGATATCCTCATCGATATCCATATCGATATCCATGTCCACATCGATATTCATATCGATATACATATCGATATCCATATCGATATCCATGTCGATATCCATATCGATATCCTCATCGATATTCATATCGCTATCCATATCAATATTCCTATTAATGTCCATATCGATATCCATATCGGTAACCATATCCATATCGATATCTATATCGATCCATATCGATATCCATACCGATATCCATACAGATATCCATATCGATCCATATCGATATCCATATCGATAACCATATCCACATCGATATCCATATCGATCCGTATCGATATCAATATCGATAGCCATATTCAAATCGATATCCATATCGATATCGATATCCATATCGATATCCATATCGATATCCATATCGATCCATATCGATATCCATATCGATAACCAAATCCACATCGATATCCATATCGATCCATATCGATATCCGCATCGATATCCATATCCACATTGATATTCATATCGTTATCCATATCAATATTCCTATCCATGTCCATATCGATATCCACATCGATAACCATATCCATATCGATATCTATATCGATCCATATCGATATCCATATCGATAACCACATTCACATCGATATCCATATCGATCCATATCGATATCCATATCGATATCCATACCGATATCCATATCGATCCATATCGATATCCATATCGATAACCAAATCCACATCGATATCCATATCGATCCATATCGATATCCGCATCGATATCCATATCCACATTGATATTCATATCGTTATCCATATCAATATTCCTATCCTATTCCATATCGATATCTGTATCGATCCATATCGATATCCATATCGATAACCACATTCACATCGATATTCATATCGATCCGTATCGATATCCATATAGATAGACATATTCACATCGATATCCATATCGATATCCATATCGATATCCATATTGATATCCATATCGATATCCATATTGATATCCATATCGATATCCATATCGATATCCATATCGATATCCATATCGATATCCATATCGATATCCATATAGATATCCATATCGATATCCATATCGATATCCATATCGATATCCATATCGATATCCATATCGATATTCATATCGATCCATATCGATATCCATATCGATAACCGTGTGAATGTGGTTATCGATATGGATATCGATATGGATCGATATAGATATCGATATGGATATGGTTATCGATATGGATATCGATAACCATATCCATATCGATATCTTTATCGATCCATATCGATAACCACATTCACATCGATATCCATATCGATATCCATATCGATATCCATACCGATATCCAAATCGATCCATATCGATATCCATATCGATAACCATATCCACATCGATATTCATATCGATCCGTATCGATATCCATATCGATATCCATATCGATATCCATATCGATATCCATATCGATATCCATATCGATCCATATCGATATCCATATCGATATCCATATCGATATCCATATCGATATCCGCATCGATATCCATATCCATATTCACATCGATATCCATATCGATATCCATCCATATTATTCGACGTCCGGGTAATACCCTAGTCGAAGCAATATTAAATGCGCATGAACATGGAACCACTGTAATGTAGTTTTCATGTGGAATGATACAGTGGTCATGATGCCATTTGTTTAGCATTTCAGTGTCCGGGTAATACCCTAACTGAAATGTTAACAACTGTGCATCTGACTGCTTAGTGTCATTTAATATTTATTTCGGTGTCCGGGTAATACCCTAACCGAAATAATATTAAATGTACATGCCATAGTATGTGTGTATCTTCTCCTTTGTACAGTGTTCACCCCAAATGAGCGTCTTTAAAAATTAATCGTTTAACTTTGTGTCCTTTGTTATGTCAAATAAATAATTATTCCCCACCTTTGTCTGTATTAGTTTAGAATTTAGAGGTCTCGAGTTTTTCTTACAAATTTTTCTGTAATTAAAAAGCCCTGGATAGACTGAGATGTGTACCCAGGCTGAGAAACTTCCTTACAGCATCGATATGGATATCGGTATGGATATCGGTATGGATATCGATATGGATATCGGTATGGATATCGGTATGGATATCGATATGGATCAATATAGATATCGATATGGATATGGTTACCGATATGGATATGGATATGGACATTAATAGGAATATTGATATGGATAGCGATATGTATATCGATGAGGATATCGATATGGATATCGACATGGATATCGATATGGATATCGATATGCATATCGATATGTATATCGATATGGATATCGATATGGATATCGATATGGATATCGATATGTATATCGATATGAATATCGATATGGATATCGATATGGATATCGATATGGATATCGATGTAAATATGGATATGGATATCGATGCGGATATCGATATGGATCGATATAAATATCGATGTGGATTTGGTTATCGATATGGATAACGATATGAATATCGATGTGGATATGGATATCGATGCGGATATCGATATGGATATCGATGTGGATCTGGTTACCGATATGGATATCGATATGGATATCGATATGGATATCGATATGGATATCGATATGGATATCGATATGAATATCGATATGGATATCGATATGGATATCGATATGGATATCGATGTAAATATGGATATGGATATCGATGCGGATATCGATATGGATCGATATAAATATCGATGTGGATTTGGTTATCGATATGGATATCGATATGGATATCGATATGGATATCGATATGGATCGATATGGATCGATATGGATATCGATATGGATATCGATATGGATATCGATATGGATATCGATATGGATATCGATACGGATCGATACGGATCGATATGGATATCGATGTGGATATGGTTATCGATATGGATATCGATATGCATTGTGAAGAATCACAAATTCATGTTTTTATTTTTCTCATTCATTAATATATATATACAAGCTAACCCTCAAAATCGATACGCCCTAATTACTAAAGGGGACTAGTTCAACATTAGGTTACAGTTTCTAACAAGAGAGCAATTGTTTTCTATTTCATCTTTAGGTTACAGTTTCTAGCAAGAGAGAGAGCAGTTGTTTCAGTTTCTAACAAGAGAGCAATTATTTTTATTTCTTTTGTTTCTCTCTCCTTCGCATTGCAATAGCCAGCGACGCCGACGCACCGGCGGTACAGTCAGTGTCAGCATAGCTAAGCTAAGACAATTTGTCACGTACACCAAAAGCTCGTAGGATAACGGTGAATCATCAGTAGCCAATCAAAATGCGCCACGCATTTCCGCAGCTGCGTCGAAAGCTTAGAATATTAAAAACTAGGGCAAAGGCAAGAATTAAAAATGAGAGCAAGATCATTCAGTTGGTGACCATCGACAAGTCAAGTTTACAAAAGAAGAAAAGTAGTGAAAATCAAAGAAATTAAAGGAACAGTTAAAGTGACAGTGAGACGAAATACAGTGAAACCAAGTGAATACAAAACAAAAATCTAACAAGGAACAAAAAGAAAAGAACAACACACAGAGAAAAAAACATAGACAACACCAGATTAAAAACCAATAAAAGGAAATTATATTTGCGAAGTCCCTATTATGTCCCGAAACGGGTAAGTCGGCCTAAAGGCCACGATATCACCTTTTATGCTCTTCTTCTAGGGTAGTGTGATCGTAGGCAGCCATACATTTTGTTTTTTTACAATAGACATATATGTGAGCTAGAAATAATAAAGTTATGAATGAATATTGACCCTTGCCTTTTCCTATTTTTCTTCTTGCCCCTATTCTTATCCCTTGTCCTTATTTGCATGTAATGTCTTAGTAATGTGTTAAGTGTTGTGGTCCCATGGTACAGTTGGCAGTATGTCGACCGGCAGTCATTTCAGTGTCCGGGTAATACCCTAACTGAAATGTCGCTGGTCGTACATACGCCGACTTAGTGCCATTTAATATTATTCGACATCCGGGTAATACCCTAGTCGAAGCAATATTAAATGCGCATGAACATGGAACCACTGTAGTGTAGTTTAGTGTGTAGCTAGTACAGTGGTCGTGATGTCATTTGGCTGGTATTTCAGTGTCCGGGTAATACCCTAACTGAAATATTACCAAATGTACATCCGACCACTTAGTGTCATTTAATATTGATTTCGGTGTCCGGGTAATACCCTAACCGAAATCATATTAAATGTACATGCCGTTGAGTGTATGTTGTGTTGTCCAAATGTGTTCCATGGTACAGTTGGCAGCATGTCTACCAGCAACCATTTCAGTGTCCGGGTAATACCCTAACTGAAATGGTGTTGGTTGTACATGTGCCAACTTAGTGCCATTTAATATTATTCGACGTCCGGGTAATACCCTAGTCGAAGCAATATTAAATGCGCATGAACATGGAACCACTGTAATGTAGTTTTCATGTGGAATGATACAGTGGTCATGATGCCATTTGTTTAGCATTTCAGTGTCCGGGTAATACCCTAACTGAAATGTTAACAACTGTGCATCTGACTGCTTAGTGTCATTTAATATTTATTTCGGTGTCCGGGTAATACCCTAACCGAAATAATATTAAATGTACATGCCATAGTATGTGTGTATCTTCTCCTTTGTACAGTGTTCACCCCAAATGAGCGTCTTTAAAAATTAATCGTTTAACTTTGTGTCCTTTGTTATGTCAAATAAATAATTATTCCCCACCTTTGTCTGTATTAGTTTAGAATTTAGAGGTCTCGAGTTTTTCTTACAAATTTTTCTGTAATTAAAAAGCCCTGGATAGACTGAGATGTGTACCCAGGCTGAGAAACTTCCTTACAGATGGCGCCCGAGCAGGGACCTCGAGAAAGATTTTAAATTAATTAGGCAAGCTTAGTGTAGGGATTAATTTTGTGGATTAAAGCCCCACCCTATTTATTTGGCCTTCTCATATTGTTCATATCATTTTGAAAAAAAATTTATTGCTACCCTATAATATCGAAAAAAATTAACCAATTATATTATATTATAATATGATCGCATTATATTATATCATTTAATTATATACACATGTAAAATATATTTTTGGGGATTTTCTTTATTGGTGCAATATATATATGATGAAAATAAAAATTTTATAAATAATTCAATTTTTTGCCAAGGGTAACGGTAGGACTACCTTAGAGTCATCGACAGAGTCGCAGCGACAGAGTCACGACAGAATTCAGTGGAACCAAAACCACGTGGCAGAAATACATATGTATATATTTTTTTTTTTTTATAATCGACAGAGCTAAACAGGGTATCAGCAGAGTCACCATAAAAAAAAAAAAAAATTTATATATGTATATATTTGAATTTTTTTATAAGAACGAAAGAGAAAAGCGAGTATAGAAAATCCAACAGGCAACGGTAAAACTTTTAAAAAAGTCATCGACAGAGTCCCAGCGACAGAGTCACGACGGAATACAGTAGAACCAAAACCTCGAGGCAGAAATATATTTTTTTTATCGACAGAGCTAAACAGGGTATCAGCAGAGTCATCATGAGAAAAAAATATATATGCAACGGAATTTCTATACAAGCAAAAGAGACAACCAAGCATAGAAAATTTCACAAATGAACGGTAGAACTATTTTAAAGTCATCGACAGAGTCCCATTCGACAGAGTCCCGACAGTATTCAGTAGAACCAAAACCACGTGGAATTTTATATTTTTTTTTATATATCGACAGAGCTAAACAGGGTATCAGCAGAGTCACCAAAAAAAAAAAAAAATATATGCAACGGAATTTTTATAAGAATATTAGAAACATAAGCAAGCTGAAAAAAATTTGCACAAAGTAACGGTAGAACTATTTTACAGTCATCGACAGAGTCTCAGCGACAGAGTCACGACAGAACACAGTAGAACCAAAACCACTTGGAATTCATTTTTTTTACAATCGACAGAGCTACAGCAGCAGAGTCACCATAGAGAAAAAAAAAAAATAATATATATACATACAACAGAGTCTAAGTACAAGAGAAGAAAGGCAGGAGAGATAAAGTATAGGAGATGAAAAAAAATAAAATATTACCGCTTGTTTTCTATCACACTTTATTCCTATGAGAAGGGGGTATGAGGGTGTTTCGTTGGTTCTCTTTGGTCGACGTAGCCGCAACGGGATCTTTTGGATGCTCACTCCTATGAAGCGGAGACTGCGACGCTAGCAGAGCAGAGCAAAGGGTCCGACGATAAAATTATGTTACCCACGCATCCTAAGGGCAGTCAACATCCAACCGTCGGGAAGTCAATATTCAACCGTCGAGAAGTGAACATCGAACCATCAAGGAGTCTACATCCAGCCGCCAAGGACTACAGTAGCTTATGCCTCAAGGATAACAAAGGATAACAGGACTCTAAGTTACCAGTATACCAAGGACCCAGCCAGTGAATATCCTTTCCCAAGGACAACAGTAGTCAAGATTTACTAGCATACAAAGGAATCAACAGTGAACATCCTGTTCAAAGGATAGCAACAGCCTGAGTTACAAGGAATATAAGCGCAGCCTACACTGAGCAATCAAGAAAACAACGAAGAAACCAAGACCCACAACCAGAGAAACAACGTCAACCCCAAGGATATTATATTAAACAGGATATCAGAAAAAAATATTTGTGACCAGTGAAAAAAAAAATATTTATTTAACCCAGCAAGGATAAAAAAAAAAAAAAAAAAACATGCTAATAAATAAAAAAATAAACTAGTGGAAAAAAAAAAAATAATTAACCCAGCAAAAGAAAAAGAAAAAATCTAAATTAAAAGAAATAAAACAAAATAAATAAATTTCCATTGGTAATAATTATAAACTAAAGTTACAGCCCAGTCAAAGCCGAGTTCACAAGGACGAAATCCAAACTAGTTCAACGCAGGATACCAACCACAAAGGATACAAGAGCAAATAGCAACAGTCAATCTAAACAGAAGTCATCAGTGCAAACATGGGAGTAAAATGGATCAGCTACCGACGCAAAAGCGAATTGGAAAGTTTCTTCACCGAGTTCGGTCTACCTTCAGGTGGAACGGTAGAGGAGATGCGCAGTCGGTTTGCTAACTTCGCATCTCGAGAGGATCATCTACCAGAAGTACTCGCCCGCTTAACAGAACTGGAAACTCAATATGGACAAGCAGCCACCAATGACCGCACACTAGATGTGAAGCCACGCTCACGATCTACCTCCCCTGCCCGGCTGGTCGACGAACACCCAAAGGATACAGAGGTAGATGCAGCCCGCAATCATCTAATTCCGACACTGCCACTGGTGTCCAATACCCATTCGACTGGAAATGCCCAATTTTCACTAGAAATCCCAAGACGAGCAACATCAGGAATCACAGACAATGCAGGATATGCCGCCATCGCCGAAAAGGTGTCCAAGTGGGGCGTGTCCTTCGATGGTTCTACAGACCCATTGTACTTCTTAGAGAAAATAGAAACTCGAGCTGCCACGTACAGGATTAACCTAGAAACACTACCACGGATGATGTCCCTTTTACTCTCAGGCAAAGCGGAAGGATGGTGGCAGACTTGCGATCTACTGGAGGCCAACTGGACAACATTTAAGCATGGATTCCTAGACTTTTTCTTACCGCCAAGATATTTTGAACGACTCGAGGATGCCATCCGGACCCGACGCCAAAAGGCCGGAGAACCATTCAAACAATACTTAGTCGAGCTGCGCCTAATGATGAAAAGGGCCAACTACTCTTCGACCCAAGAACTAGAGAGAATATATGACAACCTGCACCCGGAGTATCAGCTATATACAAGACGCATCGATTTCAAGGATCTAGCTGAGCTGACAAAGCTGGTTGTGAACTTTGAAATTATTCAAAGTGAGAACAACTATTCTCATCCCGAGACTGGATTTAGACGCCCACCAAACGCCGTTTTCCCAATGTCAACTAGTTCATACACCGGAGGAAACAGATTTCACAATCCTAAGATGTTGCAAACTACAAGGAAAACTAATACGTTGGAGAATGACAACATGATTCCAAAGGTCTACCAATTATCTGACGTCCCCATTGATCTACGTCGAGCCTGCCGTCGATGCAGTGAGACTGGTCACTTCGCCAGGAATTGTACCAAACCCCGTGTAATCTTCTGTTGGGACTGTGGTCAACGAGGTCGGCGTACGATCGAATGCTGTCGGCAATCGGGAAACGACGGGCGCCTTCGTTTGAACGGGGATCAGACGAAAGCCGCGCTCAACCAACCCCAACTCTAGATATCCTCAGATTCGAAAAGGGTCGCATCATAGCACGCATAATCGTTAATCATACCCTAGTGGATGCGACAATCGATACAGGTGCCACCAGAAGCTTCATCAGTGAACACTTAGCTCAGCAACTGGGATCCGCCGATGACTGGAGAGATATACGAACCGTGATTCACCTGGCCGACAGTTCACAGAAGGAAGTTACACGAGCCCTACGCCTAGAAGTGGCTTTAGGAGTCAAGCCTGTACTCCTAACTCTACTTGTATTACCAAATATCATGGATCAACTCATCCTAGGAACAGATTTTCTAAAAGGAATTGGAGCTACCATTCACTGCGGAGAAAATTATATACAACTCAAGTCACCAACAGTGCATTGGAAGGAGCCTATCTCTCATTCGATCATCGTCAACACTCCTGAGGAAAATTCTACGAAGCTCACAGCCGGACATCCCCCTCAGACACAGAAGAACAACCCTCAAGCATCGTCACCGAAGTTACCTAAGCACAGCCACAGCCCTTACGTCCAAGTCTTACCCTCACCACAGGAAGATGCTATCAGGAAAAACCCTTTCAGAAGCCTCACCGAGAAACCAATGCAACGAGAACCAGTCCCAGCCTAATCGGACCCGAGATGGAACCTCACGCCTTCGCCTATCTCGACGATATAATCGTCATAGGGCGAACTCTGGAAGAACATATGGCCCACCTTCAAGAAGTCTTTCGGCGCCTAAGAGCAGCCAACTTAAGAATCAACCAAGCGAAGTGCAAGTTCTTTAGACGACGTCTTCAGTTCCTTGGACATGTCATCAGGGAGCATGGTATACATACGGATCCCGAGAAGATAGCAGCAGTAAAAGAATTATCACCGCCCACCAATGTGCGTCAACTTCGCCGATGTCTAGGCATCGCTTCATGGTACCGCAGATTTGTCTCCGACTTCGCCAGTGTGGTCCAACCGATGACTTCACTACTCAAGAAGAACACCAAATGGCACTGGGATACAAAGCAGCAACAAGCATTCGAAGAACTAAAAACCAGGTTAACCTCAGCACCCGTCTTAGCTTGTCCCGATTTTCGGGAAAAATTCTCGTTACAAACAGACGCCAGCGCCTATGGACTCGGAGCGGTCCTCACTCAACGATTGGAAGGAGCAGAACGAGTCATCGCTTACGCTAGTAGAAGATTACTACCAGCCGAAAATTACTCTGCCACGGAAAAGGAATGCCTTGCCATAGTTTGGGCAATCAGGAAAATGCGCGGATACCTAGAAGGATATCGTTTCGATGTGGTAACAGACCATCTAGCATTAAAATGGTTGAACTCCATCGACAATCCTACTGGACGAATTGCCCGTTGGGCACTGGAGTTACAGCAGTTCGAGTTTGACATTCACTATCGCCGAGGAAAATTAAACGTTGTTGCCGATGCCCTCTTCCGGCAGCCTCTAGCAGTACTACAAATAGCACAGGATACTACGCCTCAATGCAACTGGTGGACGACGCTGAAGAACCAGGAATACGGAAGACGACTCTACGGGTAGCTCAACGCTACTATTGGCCTGGTTATTTTCGAGATGTTAATCATCATGTGAGGAATTGCCTCCCATGCCAGAAGTACAAGGTGGAACAAAATAAGCCGGCCGGAAAAATGCTTACGAGGCAAGTAAAAGAACCTTTTAACCTCGTCTCAGCAGACTTTGTAGGTCCACTTCCACGATCAAAGCAAGGCCACACGATGTTACTAGTCCTCTTGAATAACTATAGCAGATGGATCGAACTAGTACCACTCCGAAAAGCCACAGCAGCGACGCTACAGAAAGCATTTCGGGAAAGAATTATCGGACGATTTGGAGCCCCGCACTCATTAGTATGTGACAACGGAACTCAGTTTACCAGCAAGGACTTCAAAGCATTTTGCGAAAATTCCGGAATAGAACTTCAGTATACTGCGCCCTACACTCCACGCCAAAATCCAACGGAACGTGCAAACCGCACGGTCAAGACGATCATAGCCCAGTATCTCGAATCAGGTCAGTCTACGTGGGACCAACTACTACCGGAAATTACATTGGCCATCAACTCAAGCATATCAGACACGACAGGATACAGCCCAGCATTTCTCGTGCTTGGCAAAGAACCGCGCCTACCAGGTGCCCTATATGACGCCGTCACTCCTGGAACAGGATCTACACCTTGGTCCCCAGAAAGCAGAATCAAACGAATGGTCGACGTTCATAAACTAGCACAAGGAAACATTCAGAAGGCGTCTCAGGATCAGAGCCGCTACTACAATCTTAGACACAGAGCTTGGCGACCCACTATCGGGTCACTCGTCATGCTGCGAAGACATTACCTATCCAAAGCCTCCGAGGGATTTGCTGCCAAGTTGGCACCGAAGTTCGAAGGCCCTTTCAAGGTAAAATTCTTTATTTCTAGGAACATCGTCCGACTCCAGGATGCTCACGGTAGATCCTGTCGCACAGCCAGTGTCAGCGATCCCTTCATTAGAATGTGTGACGAATCACAAATCTTGGTATTTTTTATATATTAATATATATATATACAAGCAAACCCTCCAAATCGATATGCCCTAATTACTAAAGGGGATTAGTTCAACATTAGGTTACAGTTTCTAACAAGAGAGCAATTGTTTTCTATTTCATCTTTAGGTTACAGTTTCTAGCAAGAGAGAGAGCAATTGTTTCAGTTTCTAACAAGAGAGCAATTATTTTTATTTCTTTTGTTTCTCTCTCCTTCGCATTGCAATAGCCAGCGACGCCGACGCACCGGCGGTACAGTCAGTGTCAGCATAACTAAGCTAAGACGTTTGGTCACGTACACCAAAAGCTCGTAGGATAACGGTGAATCATCAGCAGCCAATCAAAATGCGCCACGCATTTCCGCAGCTGCGTCGAAAGCTTAGAATATTAAAAAACTAGGGCAAAGGCAAGAATTAAAAATGAGAGCAAGATCATTCAGTTGGTGACCATCGGCAAGTCAAGTTTGTAAAAGAAATAACAAGTAGTGAAAATCCAGAAAATTAAAGAAAAAAATAAAAGTGACAGTGAGACGAAACAAAGTGAAACCAAGTGAATACAAGACAAAAATCTAGCGAAGAATAAAAAGGAAAAGAACAACGTACAGAGGAAAACATAGACAACACCAGATTGAAAAAACCAATAAAAAGAAGTTATATTTACGAAGTACCTAGTATGTCCCGAAACGGGTAAGTCGGCCTAAAGGCCACGATATCACCATTTTATGCTCTTCTTCTAGGGTAGTGTGATCGTAGGCAGCCATATATTTTTTTACAATAGACATATGTGAACTAGAAATAATAAAGTTATGAATGAACATTGACCTTTGCCTCTTCTATTTTTCTTCTTGCCCCTATTCTTTCTCCTTGTCTTTAACTGCATGTAATGTCTTAATAATGTGTTAAGTGTTGTCTGAATAACGTTTGTAGTGGTTCCATGGTACAGTTGGCAGTATGTCGACCAACAACCATTTCAGTGTCCGGGTAATACCCTAACTGAAATGGTGTTGGTTGTACATACGCCGACTTAGTGCCATTTAATATTATTCGACATCCGGGTAATACCCTAGTCGAAGCAATATTAAATGCGCATGAACATGAAACCACTGTAATGTAGTTTTTATGTAGCACAGTGGTCACGATGCCATTTGTTTAGCATTTCAGTGTCCGGGTAATACCCTAACTGAAATGTTAACAACTGTGCATCTGACTACTTAGTGTCTTTTAATATTTATTTCGGTGTCCGGGTAATACCCTAACCGAAATAATATTAAATGTACATGCCGTAGTATGTGTGTATCTTCCCCTTCGTGCAGTGTCCACCCAAATGAGTGTCTTTAACAATAATTGTTTAACTTTGTGTCTTTTGTTATGTCAAATAAATAATTATTCCCCACATTTGTCTGTATTAGTTTAGAATTTAGAGGTCTCGAGTTTTTCTTACAAATTTTTCTGTAATTAAAAAGCCCTGGATAGACTGAGATGTGTACCCAGGCTGAGAAACTTCCTTACAGATGGCGCCCGAGCAGGGACCTCGAGAAAGATTTTAAATTAATTAGGCAAGCTTAGTGTAGGGATTAATTTTGTGGATTAAAGCCCCACCATATTTATTTGGCCGTCTCATATTGTTCAGATCATTTTGGAAAAAATTTATTGCTACCCTATAATATCGAAAAAAATTAACCAATTATATTATATTATAATATGATCGCATTATATTATATCATTTAATTATATACACATGTAAAATATATTTTTGGGGATTTTCTTTATTGGTGCAATATATATATGATGAAAAAAAAATTTTTTATAAATAATTCAATTTTTGCCAAGGGTAACGGTAGGACTACCTTAGAGTCATCGACAGAGTCGCAACGACAGAGTCACGACAGAATTCAGTGGAACCAAAACCACGTGGCAGAAATACATATGCCTATATTTTTATTTTTTTTTATAATCGACAGAGCTAAACAGGGTATCAGCAGAGTCACCATAGAAAAAAAAAAAAATTATATATGTATATATTTGAATTTTTTTATAAGAACGAAAGAGAGAAGCGAGTATAGAAAATCCAACAGGCAACGGTAAAACTTTTAAAAAGTCATCGACAGAGTCCCAGCGACAGAGTCACGACAGAATACAGTAGAACCAAAACCTCGAGGCAGAAATATATTTTTTTTTATATCGACAGAGCTAAACAGGGTATCAGCAGAGTCATCATGAGAAAAAAATATATATGCAACGGAATTTCTATACAAGCAAAAGAGACAAGCAAGCATAGAAAATTTCACAAATGAACGGTAGAACTATTTTAAAGTCATCGACAGAGTCCCGGCGACAGAGTCACGACAGAATTCAGTAGAACCAAAACCACGTGGAATTTTATTTTTTTTTATATATCGACAGAGCTAAACAGGGTATCAGCAGAGTCACCATAGAGAAAAAAAAAAATATATGCAACGGAATTTTCCTAAGAATATTAGAAACATAAGCAAGCTGAAAATTTTTGCACAAAGTAACGGTAGAACTATTTTACAGTCATCGACAGAGTCTCAGCGACAGAGTCACGACAGAATACAGTAGAACCAAAACCTCGAGGCAGAAATATATTTTTTTTTTATATCGACAGAGCTAAACAGGGTATCAGCAGAGTCATCATGAGAAAAAAAAATATATATGCAACGGAATTTCTATACAAGCAAAAGAGACAAGCAAGCATAGAAAATTTCACAAATGAACGGTAGAACTATTTTAAAGTCATCGACAGAGTCCCGGCGACAGAGTCACGACAGAATACAGTAGAACCAAAACCTCGAGGCAGAAATATATTTTTTTTTTTATATCGACAGAGCTAAACAGGGTATCAGCAGAGTCATCATGAGAAAAAAATATATATGCAACGGAATTTCTATACAAGCAAAAGAGACAAGCAAGCATAGAAAATTTCACAAATGAACGGTAGAACTATTTTAAAGTCATCGACAGAGTCCCGGCGACAGAGTCACGACAGAATTCAGTAGAACCAAAACCACGTGGAATTTTATTTTTTTTTTTATATATCGACAGAGCTAAACAGGATATCAGCAGAGTCACCATAGAAAAAAAAAAATATATGCAACGGAATTTTCCTAAGAATATTAGAAACATAAGCAAGCTGAAAATTTTTGCACAAAGTAACGGTAGAACTATTTTACAGTCATCGACAGAGTCTCAGCGACAGAGTCACGACAGAATACAGTAGAACCAAAACCACGTGGAATTTTATTTTTTTTTTTACAATCGACAGAGCTACAGCAGCAGAGTCACCATAGAAAAAAAAAAATAATATACATACGTACAACAGAGTCTAAGTACAATAGAAGAAAGGCATAAGGGATAAAGATAAAGTATAGGAGATGAAAAATAAAATATTAACGTTTGTTTTCTATCACACTTTATTCCTATAAGAAGGGGGTATGAGGGTGTTTCGTTTGTTCTCTTTGGTCGATATAGCCCCAACGGGATCTTTTGGATGCTCACTCCTATGAAGCGGAGACTGCGACGCTAGCAGAGCAGAGGCTTCGAAGATAAAATCATGGTACCAATGCATACTGGAGTGGAGTCCATATTTAACCGTCGGGCAGTCCACATCGAACCATCAAGGAGTCAACATCGAATCATCCAAGAGTCAACATCCAGCCGCCAAGGACTACAGCCGTCTAAATTCCAAGGATAACAAAGAATAACAGGACTCTAAGCTACCAGCGTACCAAGGACCCAGCCAGTGAATATCCTTTTCCAAGGACAACAGCAGTCAAGATTACGAGCATACGAAGGAATCAACAGTGGACATCCTGTTCAAAGGATAGCAACAGCTTAAGTTACAAGGATATCAGCGAAGCCTACACCAAGCAGCCAAGAATACAAAGAATACAACGAAGAAACAAAGTCCCACAACCAGAGAAACAACGTCAACAACAAGTCAAAGTCTAGCTACAGCGAGTGAACATCCTTATCAAGGATACCAGGAATCAAAGTCTAGCTACAGCGAGTGAACATCCTTCTCAAGGAGAACAGCAGCATCCGCAGTTACCAGGATACCACGAATCGAAGTCGAACTACAACCGAAGAACATCCTTCCTTTTCTCCCTTTTCTAGATATACCAGAAGTCCACGTCAATGTTACAAGGATATCAGCGCAGTCTACATTAAGCCAGGAACGAGTTAACGTCTTTCGCAAGGATACTAAGATGCAAAGATACTAGCGGAGTCTACAACCAGAAGTCTATGTCAAAGTCACAAGGATATCAGCAGAGTCTGCGTACCAGAAGTCACGAGGATACTAGGAACCAAAGCCAGAACCACAACGAGCCATCATACGTCACAAGAATACCAGCGGAGTCAACTCTAAGTCTTGCACCAGTCAACATTCTTCACCAGTAATCCAAGCCAGAACCCCAACGATCCAGCAAGCTTGACAAGAATACCAGGAATCTAGTCAGCATGCTTCACAAGGTTACCAGGAAGAGTCATAGTCAAACGTTCAACGAGGCAACATTTTCCACAAGGATACTATCTTAACAAGAATATCAGAGCGCAGCCCAAATGGAAATCTTAGCCAAGCACGAAGGGAGTTGTCACAGGATACGTCCTTCAAAAGGATACGAGGTCAACAGCATGTTAATGAAGACAAGGAGCATGAAACCAAGTTGCGAAAGATACAAGGAAGATCTTACATTGTCGAGAACGTAATCAATCAGAAGGATGATCGAGCAACCAAGCATCCTTTTTACAGAGCACAGTCCCGGTTACTTAGAGAAGATAAAGTCGAGATCTCCAAGAGTCCTTACGGCGTCCTACTACGAAGACATTACCTATCCAAAGCCTCCGAGGGATTTGCTGCCAAGTTGGCACCGAAGTTCGAAGGCCCGTTCAAGGTAAAATTCTTTATTTCTAGGAACATCGTCCGACTCCAGGATGCTCACGGGAGGTCCTGTCGCACAGCCAGTGTCAGCGATCTAAAGCCATATCAACAAGCGAATCCAAGCCCAGAAGAAATCGTAGAAGACACAGAAGACAACCACAGAGCCGAGCCTTGCGAAGAGATTTCACAGGGGCCACTTGTTGGAGATTTCGATCTCCCAACGTCCCTGCCCTCCTAAAGGGGGATCTCTGTTCGTAAGATCAAACAGCAGACCACTACGTATACCTTACCTTAGTTATCTTAGTTATAATATTAATTTTTAAGTTTATCACACGTTTGTAAATCACACTATTAGGCATTCAAAGTTAGGTAGTTTGCAGTTCGTTCCTTTCAAAATCAGGCATATGAACTAATTCCCTTCATTAGAATGTTACCCTTTATATCAGTCCTTTCGGGGCTAACTTCTTCCTTGGAAGACATCGATGCCAATTTTGGAGAAATCACCATCTCGATCAACATTCCCCCAGCGAGGATGTACCAACGCTAGACATATCAAGGAAATCCACGAATCCGAAGTAAGCAACGGTTGTAGAAGGTCCACCGAATGACGATTCAGAGCAGGAAGATACCTTGGAAACTAAAGTACAGAATCCAGACACTTCCCGACCGTAACCAAGCGTGCAAGTTTTGACGAAGAAAACGGCCCAGCCTACCAAGTCTACACTCCACCTACCGGGAGAATAACCATTTCTTTTGCCTCCGTGAAGTAAGGAGGGAGTGTGACGAATCACAAATCTTGGTATTTTTTATATATTAATATATATATATACAAGCAAACCCTCCAAATCGATATGCCCTAATTACTAAAGGGGATTAGTTCAACATTAGGTTACAGTTTCTAACAAGAGAGCAATTGTTTTCTATTTCATCTTTAGGTTACAGTTTCTAGCAAGAGAGAGAGCAATTGTTTCAGTTTCTAACAAGAGAGCAATTATTTTTATTTCTTTTGTTTCTCTCTCCTTCGCATTGCAATAGCCAGCGACGCCGACGCACCGGCGGTACAGTCAGTGTCAGCATAGCTAAGCTAAGACGTTTGGTCACGTACACCAAAAGCTCGTAGGATAACGGTGAATCATCAGCAGCCAATCAAAATGCGCCACGCATTTCCGCAGCTGCGTCGAAAGCTTAGAATTTTTAAAAAACTAGGGCAAAGGCAAGAATTAAAAATGAGAGCAAGATCATTCAGTTGGTGACCATCGGCAAGTCAAGTTTGTAAAAGAAATAACAAGTAGTGAAAATCCAGAAAATTAAAGAAAAAAATAAAAGTGACAGTGAGACGAAACAAAGTGAAACCAAGTGAATACAAGACAAAAAATCTAGCGAAGAATAAAAAGGAAAAGAACAACGTACAGAGGAAAACATAGACAACACCAGATTGAAAAACCAATAAAAAGAAGTTATATTTACGAAGTCCCTAGTATGTCCCGAAACGGGTAAGTCGGCCTAAAGGCCACGATATCACCATTTTATGCTCTTCTTCTAGGGTAGTGTGATCGTAGGCAGCCATATTTTTTTTACAATAGACATATGTGAACTAGAAATAATAAAGTTATGAATGAACATTGACCTTTGCCTCTTCTATTTTTCTTCTTGCCCCTATTCTTTCTCTTTGTCTTTAACTGCATGTAATGTCTTAATAATGTGTTAAGTGTTGTCTGAATAACGTTTGTAGTGGTTCCATGGTACAGTTGGCAGTATGTCGACCAACAACCATTTCAGTGTCCGGGTAATACCCTAACTGAAATGGTGTTGGTTGTACATACGCCGACTTAGTGCCATTTAATATTATTCGACATCCGGGTAATACCCTAGTCGAAGCAATATTAAATGCGCATGAACATGAAACCACTGTAATGTAGTTTTTATGTAGCACAGTGGTCACGATGCCATTTGTTTAGCATTTCAGTGTCCGGGTAATACCCTAACTGAAATGTTAACAACTGTGCATCTGACTACTTAGTGTCTTTTAATATTTATTTCGGTGTCCGGGTAATACCCTAACCGAAATAATATTAAATGTACATGCCGTAGTATGTGTGTATCTTCCCCTTCGTGCAGTGTCCACCCAAATGAGTGTCTTTAACAATAATTGTTTAACTTTGTGTCTTTTGTTATGTCAAATAAATAATTATTCCCCACATTTGTCTGTATTAGTTTAGAATTTAGAGGTCTCGAGTTTTTCTTACAAATTTTTCTGTAATTAAAAAGCCCTGGATAGACTGAGATGTGTACCCAGGCTGAGAAACTTCCTTACAAATGTTACCCTTTATATCAGTCCTTTCGGGGCTAACCTCTTCCTTGGAAGACATCGATGCCAATTTTGGAGAAATCACAATCTCGATCAACATTCCCCAGCGAGGATGTACCAATGCTAGACATATCAAGGAAATCCACGAATCCGAAGTAAGCAACGGAAGAAGGTCCACCGAATGACGATTCAGAGCAGGAAGATACCTTGGAAACTCAAGTACGGAATCTAGACACGTCCCTACCGTAACCAACCTGGCAAGTTCTGATACGAAGAAAACGGGCTAGCCTACCAAGTCTACATCTCAACTACCGGGAGTATCACAGTTTCTTCAACCTCCGCGAAGTAAGGAGGGAGTGTGAAGAATCACAAATTCATGTTTTTATTTTTCTCATTCATTAATATATATATACAAGCTAACCCTCAAAATCGATACGCCCTAATTACTAAAGGGGACTAGTTCAACATTAGGTTACAGTTTCTAACAAGAGAGCAATTGTTTTCTATTTCATCTTTAGGTTACAGTTTCTAGCAAGAGAGAGAAGAGAGTTGTTTCAGTTTCTAACAAGAGAGCAATTATTTTTATTTCTTTTGTTTCTCTCTCCTTCGCATTGCAATAGCCAGCGACGCCGACGCACCGGCGGTGCAGTCAGTGTCAGCATAGCTAAGCTAAGACAATTTGTCACGTACACCAAAAGCTCGTAGGATAACGGTGAATCATCAGTAGCCAATCAAAATGCGCCACGCATTTCCGCAGCTGCGTCGAAAGCTTAGAATATTAAAAACTAGGGCAAAGGCAAGAATTAAAAATGAGAGCAAGATCATTCAGTTGATGACCATCGACAAGTCAAGTTTACAAAAGAAGAAAAGTAGTGAAAATCAAAGAAATTAAAGGAACAGTTAAAGTGACAGTGAGACGAAATACAGTGAAACCAAGTGAATACAAAACAAAAATCTAACAAGGAACAAAAGAAAAGAACAACACACAGAGAAAAAAACATAGACAACACCAGATTAAAAACCAATAAAAGGAAATTATATTTGCGAAGTCCCTATTATGTCCCGAAACGGGTAAGTCGGCCTAAAGGCCACGATATCACCTTTTATGCTCTTCTTCTAGGGTAGTGTGATCGTAGGCAGCCATACATTTTGTTTTTTTACAATAGACATATATGTGAGCTAGAAATAATAAAGTTATGAATGAATATTGACCCTTGCCTTTTCCTATTTTTCTTCTTGCCCCTATTCTTATCCCTTGTCCTTATTTGCATGTAATGTCTTAGTAATGTGTTAAGTGTTGTGGTCCCATGGTACAGTTGGCAGTATGTCGACCGGCAGTCATTTCAGTGTCCGGGTAATACCCTAACTGAAATGTCGCTGGTCGTACATACGCCGACTTAGTGCCATTTAATATTATTCGACATCCGGGTAATACCCTAGTCGAAGCAATATTAAATGCGCATGAACATGGAACCACTGTAGTGTAGTTTAGTGTGTAGCTAGTACAGTGGTCGTGATGTCATTTGGCTGGTATTTCAGTGTCCGGGTAATACCCTAACTGAAATATTACCAAATGTACATCCGACCACTTAGTGTCATTTAATATTGATTTCGGTGTCCGGGTAATACCCTAACCGAAATCATATTAAATGTACATGCCGTTGAGTGTATGTTGTGTTGTCCAAATGTGTTCCATGGTACAGTTGGCAGCATGTCTACCAGCAACCATTTCAGTGTCCGGGTAATACCCTAACTGAAATGGTGTTGGTTGTACATGTGCCAACTTAGTGCCATTTAATATTATTCGACGTCCGGGTAATACCCTAGTCGAAGCAATATTAAATGCGCATGAACATGGAACCACTGTAATGTAGTTTTCATGTGGAATGATACAGTGGTCATGATGCCATTTGTTTAGCATTTCAGTGTCCGGGTAATACCCTAACTGAAATGTTAACAACTGTGCATCTGACTGCTTAGTGTCATTTAATATTTATTTCGGTGTCCGGGTAATACCCTAACCGAAATAATATTAAATGTACATGCCATAGTATGTGTGTATCTTCTCCTTTGTACAGTGTTCACCCCAAATGAGCGTCTTTAAAAATTAATCGTTTAACTTTGTGTCCTTTGTTATGTCAAATAAATAATTATTCCCCACCTTTGTCTGTATTAGTTTAGAATTTAGAGGTCTCGAGTTTTTCTTACAAATTTTTCTGTAATTAAAAAGCCCTGGATAGACTGAGATGTGTACCCAGGCTGAGAAACTTCCTTACAGCATCGATATGGATATCGGTATGGATATCGGTATGGATATCGATATGGATATCGGTATGGATATCGGTATGGATATCGATATGGATCAATATAGATATCGATATGGATATGGTTACCGATATGGATATGGATATGGACATTAATAGGAATATTGATATGGATAGCGATATGTATATCGATGAGGATATCGATATGGATATCGACATGGATATCGATATGGATATCGATATGCATATCGATATGTATATCGATAAGGATATCGATATGGATAGTTTCTAGCAAGAGAGAGAGCAGTTGTTTCAGTTTCTAACAAGAGAGCAATTATTTTTATTTCTTTTGTTTCTCTCTCCTTCGCATTGCAATAGCCAGCGACGCCGACGCACCGGCGGTACAGTCAGTGTCAGCATAGCTAAGCTAAGACGTTTGGTCACGTACACCAAAAGCTCGTAGGATAACGGTGAATCATCAGTAGCCAATCAAAACGCGCCACGCATTTCTGCAGCTGCGTCGAAAGCTTAAAATGTTAAAAACTAGGGCAAAGGCTAGAATTAAAAATGAGAGCAAGATCATTCAGTTGGTGACCATCGGCAAGGCAAGTTTGCAAAAGAAATAACAAGTAGTGAAAATCCAGAAAATTAAAGAAAAAAATAAAAGTGACAGTGAGACGAAACAAAGTGAAACCAAGTGAATACAAGACAAAAATCTAGCAAAGAATAAAAAGGAAAAGAACAACGTACAGAGGAAAACATAGACAACACCAGATTGAAAAACCAATAAAAAGAAGTTATATTTACGAAGTCCCTAGTATGTCCCGAAACGGGTAAGTCGGCCTAAAGGCCACGATATCACCATTTTATGCTCTTCTTCTAGGGTAGTGTGATCGTAGGCAGCCATATATTTTTTACAATAGACATATGTGAACTAGAAATAATAAAGTTATGAATGAACATTGACCTTTGCCTCTTCTATTTTTCTTCTTGCCCTTATTCTTTCTCCTTGTCTTTAATTGCATGTAATGTCTTAATAATGTGTTAAATGTTGTCTGAATAGGATATGTAGTGGTTCCATGGTACAGTTGGCAGTATGTCGACCAACAACCATTTCAGTGTCCGGGTAATACCCTAACTGAAATGGTGTTGGTTGTACATACGCCGACTTAGTGCCATTTAATATTATTCGACGTCCGGGTAATACCCTAGTCGAAGTAATATTAAATGCGCATGAACATGGAACCACTGTAATGTAGTTTTTATGTAGCACAGTGGTCACGATGCCATTTGTTTAGCATTTCAGTGTCCGGGTAATACCCTAACTGAAATGTTAACAACTGTGCATCTGACTACTTAGTGTCTTTTAATATTTATTTCGGTACCCGGGTAATACCCTAACCGAAATAATATTAAATGTACATGCCGTAGTATGTGTGTATCTTCCCCTTCGTGCAGTGTCCACCCAAATGAGTGTCTTTAACAATAATTGTTTAACTTTGTGTCTTTTGTTATGTCAAATAAATAATTGTTCCCCACATTTGTCTGTATTAGTTTAGAATTTAGAGGTCTCGAGTTTTTCTTACAAATTTTTCTGTAATTAAAAAGCCCTGGATAGACTGAGATGTGTACCCAGGCTGAGAAACTTCCTTACAGATGGCGCCCGAGCAGGGACCTCGAGAAAGATTTTAAATTAATTAGGCAAGCTTAGTGTAGGGATTAATTTTGTGGATTAAAGCCCCACCATATTTATTTGGCCTTCTCATATTGTTCATATCATTTGAAAAAATTTTTATTGCTACCCTATAATATTGAAAAAAAATTAACCAATTATATTATATTATAATATGATCGCATTATATTATATCATTTAATTATATACACATGTAAAATATATTTTTGGGGATTTTCTTTATTGGTGCAATATATATATGATGAAAATAAAAATTTTATAAATAATTCAATTTTTTGCCAAGGGTAACGGTAGGACTACCTTAGAGTCATCGACAGAGTCGCAACGACAGAGTCACGACAGAATTCAGTGGAACCAAAACCACGTGGCAGAAATACATATGTATATATTTTTTTTTTTTTATAATCGACAGAGCTAAACAGGGTATCAGCAGAGTCACCAAAAAAAAAAAAAAAAAAAATTATATATGTATATATTTGAATTTTTTATAAGAACGAAAGGGAGAAGCTAGTATAGAAAATCCAACAGGCAACGGTAAAACTTTTAAAAAGTCATCGACAGAGTCCCAGCGACAGAGTCACGACTGAGTACAGTAGAACCAAAACCTCGAGGCAGAAATATATTTTTTTTTATATATCGACAGAGCTAAACAGGGTATCAGCAGAGTCATCATGAGAAAAAAATATATATGCAATGGAATTTCTATACAAGCAAAAGAGACAAGCAAGCATGGAAAATTTCACAAATGAACGGTAGAACTATTTTAAAGTCATCGACAGAGTCCATACGACAGAGTCACGACAGTATTCAGTAGAACCAAAACCACGTGGAATTTTATTTTTTTTATAGATCGACAGAGCTAAACAGGGTATCAGCAGAGTCACTATAGAAAAAAAAATATGCAACGGAAGTTTTCATAAGAATATTAGAAACATAAGCAAGCTGAAAAATTTTGCACAAAGTAACGGTAGAACTATTTTACAGTCATCGACAGAGTCTCAGCGACAGAGTCACGACAGAATACAGTAGAACCAAAACCACGTGGAATTATTTTTTTTTACAATCGACAGAGCTACAGCAGCAGAGTCACCATAGAAAAAAAAAAATAATATACATATGTACAACAGAGTCTAAGTACAAGAGAAGAAAGGCAGGAGAGATAAAGTATAGGAGATGAAAAAAATAAAATATTACCGCTTGTTTTCTATCACACTTTATTCCTATGAGAAGGGGGTATGAGGGTGTTTCGTTGGTTCTCTTTGGTCGACGTAGCCGCAACGGGATCTTTTGGATGCTCACTCCTATGAAGCGGAGGCTGCGACGCTAGCAGAGCAGAGGCTTCGAAGATAAAATCCTGGTACCCATGCATACTGGAAAGAGAGTCAACATCGAACCGTCAGAGAGTCAATATTCAACCGTCGAGAAGTCAACATCGAACCATCAAGGAGTCTACATCCCGCAGCCAAGGACTACAGCCGTCTAAATACCAAGGATAACAAAGGATAACAGGACTCTAAGTTACCAGCATACCAAGGACCTAGCCAGTGAATATCCTTTTCAAGGACAACAGTAGTCAAGATTTACTAGCATACAAAGGAATCAACAGTGGACATCCTGTTCAAAGGATAGCAACAGCCTGAGTTACAAGGAATATAAGCAATCAAGAATACAACGAAGAAACCAAGACCCACAACCAGAGAAACAACGTCAACCACAAGGATATTATATTAAACAGGATATCAGAAAAAAATATTTGTGACCAGTGAAAAAAAAAAAAAAAATATTTATTTAACCCAGCAAGGATAAATAAAAAAAAAAAAAAAAAAAAAAAAAAAGCTAATAAATAAAAAAAAATAAACTAGTGGAAAAAAAAAAAAAATAATAATTAACCCAGCAAAAAAAAAAAAAAAAAAAAAAAAATTTTAATTAAAATAAATAAAACAAAATAAATAAATTTCCATTAGTAATAATTATAATCTGAAGTTACAGCCAAGTCAAAGCAGAGTTCACAAGGACGAAATTCAAACTAGTTCAACGCAGGATACCAACCACAAAGGATAC
Organism: Drosophila neocordata; assembly: GCA_018903615.1. Classification (NCBI taxonomy): domain Eukaryota; kingdom Metazoa; phylum Arthropoda; class Insecta; order Diptera; family Drosophilidae; genus Drosophila; species Drosophila neocordata. The sequence goes on from JAEIGI010000138.1 coordinate 55,230, forward strand.
AAGAACAATAGCAACAGTCAAGCTAAACAGAAGTCATCAGGGCAAACATGGGAGTAAAATGGATCAGCTACCGACGCAAAAACGAATTGGAAAGTTTCTTCACCGAGTTCGGTCTACCTTCAGGTGGAACGGTAGAGGAGATGCGCAGTCGGTTTGCTAACTTCGCATCTCGGGAGGATCATCTACCAGAAGTACTCGCCCGCTTAACAGAACTGGAAACTCAATATGGACAAGCAGCCACCAACGACCGCACACTAGATGTGAAGCCACGCTCACGATCTACTTCCCCCGCCCGGATGGTCGACGAACACCCAAAGGATACAGAGGTAGATGCAGCCCGCAATCTTCTAATTCCGACACTGCCACTGGTGTCTAATACCCCTTCGACTGGAAATGCCCAATTTTCACTAGAAATCCCAAGACGAGCAACATCAGGAAACACAGACAATACAGGATATGCCGCCATCGCCGAGAAGGTGTCCAAGTGGGGCGTGTCCTTCGATGGTTCTACAGATCCATTGTACTTCTTGGAGAAAATAGAAACTCGAGCTGCCACGTACAGTATTAACCTAGAAACACTACCACGGATGATGTCTCTTTTACTCTCAGACAAAGCGGAAGGATGGTGGCAGACTTGCGATCTGCTGGAGGCCAACTGGACAACATTTAAGCATGGATTCCTAGAGTTTTTCTTACCGCCAAGATATTTTGAACGACTCGAGGATGCCATCCGGACCCGACGCCAAAAGGCCGGAGAACCCTTCAAACAATACTTAGTCGAGCTACGCCTAATGATGAAAAGAGCCAACTACTCTTCGACCCAAGAACTAGAGAGAATATATGACAACCTGCACCCGGAATATCAGCTATATACAAGACGCATCGATTTCAAGGATCTAGCAGAGTTGACTAAGCTGGTTGTGAACTTTGAAATTATTCAAAGTGAGAACAACTATTCTCATCCCGAGACTGGATTTAGACGCCCACCAAACGCCGTTTTCCCAATGTCAACTAGTTCATACACCGGAAGAAACAGACTTCACAATCCTGAGATGTTGCAAACTACAAGGAAAACTAATACGTTGGAGAATGACAACATGATTCCAAAGGTCTACCAATTATCTGACGTCCCTATTGATCTACGTCGAGCCTGCCACCAATGCAACGAGAACCAGCCTCGCCAGTTTTAGGCCAACTAGAAGTACCACAGGATCGCAACGAAGTTTCAACGCTTATACCCAACGAAGACAAGAACACAGAAGACCAAGTTATCTCCAGTTTCCTAGCGACAGAGTTACCAAAGTTCGAAACGCTACAAGGAATATCTCACATTGCAGAACATGTCATCACGATGAAAGGCGATCGACCAATCAAGCAACGTTATTACCCAAGAAACCCAGCTCAGCAACAAATAATCAACGACACAGTGGATCAACTACTCAAAGAGGATCTGAGCCGCTACTACAATCTTAGACACAGAGCTTGGCGACCCACCATCGGGTCACTCGTCATGCTGCGAAGACATCACCTATCCAAAGCCTCTGAGCGATTTGCTGCCAAGTTGGCACCGAAGTTCGAAGGCCCTTTCAAGGTAAAATTCTTTATTTCTAGGAACATCGTCCGACTCCAGGATGCTCACGGGAGGTCCTGTCGCACAGCCAGTGTCAGCGATCTAAAGCCATATCAACAAGCGAATCCAAGCCAAGAAGAAATCGTAGAAGACACAGAAGACAACCACAGAGCCGAGCCTTGCGAAGAGAGTTCACAGGGGCCACTTGTTGGAGATTTCGATCTCCCAACGTCCCTGCCCTCCTAAAGGGGGATCTCTGTTCGTAAGACCAAACAGCAGACCACTACGTATATCTTACCTTAGTTATCTTAGTTATAATATTAATTTTTAAGTTTATCACACGTTTGTAAATCACACTATTAGGCAGTCAAAGTTAGGTAGTTTGCAGTTTGTTCCTTTCAAAATCAGGCATATGAACTAATTCCCTTCATTAGAATGTTACCCTTTATATCAGTCCTTTCGGGGCTAACATTTTCCTTGGAAGACATCGATGCCAGTTTTGGAGAAATCACAATCTCGATCAACATTCCCCAGCGAGGATGTACCAACGCTAGACATATCAAGGAAATCCACGAATCCGAAGTAAGCAACGGTAGAAGGTCCACCGAATGACGATTCAGAGCAGGAAGATACCTTCGAAACTAAAAGTACAGAATCCAGACACGTCCCTACCGTAACCAACCTTGCAAGTTCTGACGAAGAAAACGGCCTAGCCTACCAAGTCTACATCTCAGCTACCGGGAGAATAACCATTTCTTTTGCCTCCGTGAAGTAAGGAGGGAGTGTGACGAATCACAAATCTTGGCATTTTATATATATTAATATATATATACAAGCAAACCCTCCAAATCGATATGCCCTAATTACTAAAGGGGATTAGTTCAACATTAGGTTACAGTTTCTAACAAGAGAGCAATTGTTTTCTATTTCATCTTTAGGTTACAGTTTCTAGCAAGAGAGAGAGCAGTTGTTTCAGTTTCTAACAAGAGAGCAATTATTTTTATTTCTTTTGTTTCTCTCTCCTTCGCATTGCAATAGCCAGCGACGCCGACGCACCGGCGGTACAGTCAGTGTCAGCATAGCTAAGCTAAGACGTTTGGTCACGTACACCAAAAGCTCGTAGGATAACGGTGAATCATCAGTAGCCAATCAAAACGCGCCACGCATTTCTGCAGCTGCGTCGAAAGCTTAAAATGTTAAAAACTAGGGCAAAGGCTAGAATTAAAAATGAGAGCAAGATCATTCAGTTGGTGACCATCGGCAAGTCAAGTTTACAAGGAAAGAAATAACAAGTAGTGAAAATCAAGAAAATTAAAGAAATAATCAAAGTGACAGTGAGACGAAATAAAGTGAAACCAAGTGAATACAAGACAAAAATCTAGCAAAGAATAAAAAGAAAAAAAGAACAACGCACAGAGGAAAAACATAGACGACACCAGATTGAAAAACCAATAAAAAGAAGTTATATTTACGAAGTCCCTAGTATGTCCCGAAACGGGTAAGTCGGCCTAAAGGCCACGATATCACCATTTTATGCTCTTCTCCTAGGGTAGTGTGATCGTAGGCAGCCATATATTTTTTACAATAGACATATGTGAACTAGAAATAATAAAGTTATGAATGAACATTGACCTTTGCCTCTTCTATTTTTCTTCTTGCCCCTATTCTTTCTCCTTGTCTTTAATTGCATGTAATGTCTTAATAATGTGTTAAGTGTTGTCTGAATAACGTTTGTAGTGGTTCCATGGTACAGTTGGCAGTATGTCGACCAACAACCATTTCAGTGTCCGGGTAATACCCTAACTGAAATGGTGTTGGTTGTACATACGTCGACTTAGTGCCATTTAATATTATTCGACATCCGGGTAATACCCTAGTCGAAGCAATATTAAATGCGCATGAACATGGAACCACTGTAGTGTAGTTTAGTGTGTAGCTAGTACAGTGATCGTGATGTCATTTGGCTGGTATTTCAGTGTCCGGGTAATACCCTAACTGAAATATTACCAAATGTACATCCGATCACTTAGTGTCATTTAATATTTGATTTCGGTGTCCGGGTAATACCCTAACCGAAATCGTATTAAATGTACATGCCGTTGTATGGATGTTATATTGTCAAAGTGTGTTCCATGGTACAGTTGGCAACATGTCTACCAACAACCATTTCAGTGTCCGGGTAATACCCTAACTGAAATGGTGTTGGTTGTACATGTGCCGACTTAGTGCCATTTAATATTATTCGACATCCGGGTAATACCCTAGTCGAAGCAATATTAAATGCGCATGAACATGGAACCACTGTAATGTAGTTTTTATGTAGCACAGTGGTCACGATGCCATTTGTTTAGCATTTCAGTGTCCGGGTAATACCCTAACTGAAATGTTAACAACTGTGCATCTGACTACTTAGTGTCTTTTAATATTTATTTCGGTGTCCGGGTAATACCCTAACCGAAATAATATTAAATGTACATGCCGTAGTATGTGTGTATCTTCCCCTTCGTGCAGTGTCCACCCAAATGAGTGTCTTTAACAATAATTGTTTAACTTTGTGTCTTTTGTTATGTCAAATAAATAATTATTCCCCACATTTGTCTGTATTAGTTCAGAATTTAGAGGTCTCGAGTTTTTCTTACAAATTTTTCTGTAATTAAAAAGCCCTGGATAGACTGAGATGTGTACCCAGGCTGAGAAACCTCCTTTGTGACGAATCACAAATCTTGGCATTTTATATATATTAATATATATATACAAGCAAACCCTCCAAATCGATATGCCCTAATTACTAAAGGGGATTAGTTCAACATTAGGTTACAGTTTCTAACAAGAGAGCAATTGTTTTCTATTTCATCTTTAGGTTACAGTTTCTAGCAAGAGAGAGAGCAGTTGTTTCAGTTTCTAACAAGAGAGCAATTATTTTTATTTCTTTTGTTTCTCTCTCCTTCGCATTGCAATAGCCAGCGACGCCGACGCACCGGCGGTACAGTCAGTGTCAGCATAGCTAAGCTAAGACGTTTGGTCACGTACACCAAAAGCTCGTAGGATAACGGTGAATCATCAGTAGCCAATCAAAACGCGCCACGCATTTCTGCAGCTGCGTCGAAAGCTTAAAATGTTAAAAACTAGGGCAAAGGCTAGAATTAAAAATGAGAGCAAGATCATTCAGTTGGTGACCATCGGCAAGTCAAGTTTACAAGGAAAGAAATAACAAGTAGTGAAAATCAAGAAAATTAGAGAAATAATCAAAGTGACAGTGAGACGAAATAAAGTGAAACCAAGTGAATACAAGACAAAAATCTAGCAAAGAATAAAAGAAAAAAAGAACAACGCACAGAGGAAAAACATAGACGACACCAGATTGAAAAACCAATAAAAAGAAGTTATATTTACGAAGTCCCTAGTATGTCCCGAAACGGGTAAGTCGGCCTAAAGGCCACGATATCACCATTTTATGCTCTTCTCCTAGGGTAGTGTGATCGTAGGCAGCCATATATTTTTTTACAATAGACATATGTGAACTAGAAATAATAAAGTTATGAATGAACATTGACCTTTGCCTCTTCTATTTTTTCTTCCCTTGCCCCTATTCTTTCTCCTTGTCTTTAATTGCATGTAATGTCTTAATAATGTGTTAAGTGTTGTCTGAATAACGTTTGTAGTGGTTCCATGGTACAGTTGGCAGTATGTCGACCAACAACCATTTCAGTGTCCGGGTAATACCCTAACTGAAATGGTGTTGGTTGGTACATACGTCGACTTAGTGCCATTTAATATTATTCGACATCCGGGTAATACCCTAGTCGAAGCAATATTAAATGCGCATGAACATGGAACCACTCTGTAGTGTTTTAGTGTGTAGCTAGTACAGTGATCGTGATGTCATTTGGCTGGTATTTCAGTGTCCGGGTAATACCCTAACTGAAATATTACCAAATGTACATCCGATCACTTAGTGTCATTTAATATTTGATTTCGGTGTCCGGGTAATACCCTAACCGAAATCGTATTAAATGTACATGCCGTTGTATGGATGTGATATTGTCAAAGTGTGTTCCATGGTACAGTTGGCAACATGTCTACCAACAACCATTTCAGTGTCCGGGTAATACCCTAACTGAAATGGTGTTGGTTGTACATGTGCCGACTTAGTGCCATTTAATATTATTCGACATCCGGGTAATACCCTAGTCGAAGCAATATTAAATGCGCATGAACATGGAACCACTGTAATGTAGTTTTTATGTAGCACAGTGGTCACGATGCCATTTGTTTAGCATTTCAGTGTCCGGGTAATACCCTAACTGAAATGTTAACAACTGTGCATCTGACTACTTAGTGTCTTTTAATATTTATTTCGGTGTCCGGGTAATACCCTAACCGAAATAATATTAAATGTACATGCCGTAGTATGTGTGTATCTTCCCCTTCGTGCAGTGTCCACCCAAATGAGTGTCTTTAACAATAATTGTTTAACTTTGTGTCTTTTGTTATGTCAAATAAATAATTATTCCCCACATTTGTCTGTATTAGTTTAGAATTTAGAGGTCTCGAGTTTTTCTTACAAATTTTTCTGTAATTAAAAAGCCCTGGATAGACTGAGATGTGTACCCAGGCTGAGAAACTTCCTTACAGATGGCGCCCGAGCAGGGACCTCGAGAAAGATTTTAAATTAATTAGGCAAGCTTAGTGTAGGGATTAATTTTGTGGATTAAAGCCCCACCATATTTATTTGGCCTTCTCATATTGTTCATATCATTTGAAAAAATTTTTATTGCTACCCTATAATATTGAAAAAAAAATTAACCAATTATATTATATTATAATATGATCGCATTATATTATATCATTTAATTATATACACATGTAAAATATATTTTTGGGGATTTTCTTTATTGGTGCAATATATATATGATGAAAATAAAAATTTTATAAATAATTCAATTTTTTGCCAAGGGTAACGGTAGGACTACCTTAGAGTCATCGACAGAGTCGCAACGACAGAGTCACGACAGAATTCAGTGGAACCAAAACCACGTGGCAGAAATACATATGTATATATTTTTATTTTTTTTTATAATCGACAGAGCTAAACAGGGTATCAGCAGAGTCACCATAAAAAAAAAAAAAAAATTATATATGTATATATTTGAATTTTTTATAAGAACGAAAGGGAGAAGCTAGTATAGAAAATCCAACAGGCAACGGTAAAACTTTTAAAAAGTCATCGACAGAGTCCCAGCGACAGAGTCACGACTGAGTACAGTAGAACCAAAACCTCGAGGCAGAAATATATTTTTTTTTATATATCGACAGAGCTAAACAGGGTATCAGCAGAGTCATCATGAGAAAAAAATATATATGCAATGGAATTTCTATACAAGCAAAAGAGACAAGCAAGCATGGAAAATTTCACAAATGAACGGTAGAACTATTTTAAAGTCATCGACAGAGTCCATACGACAGAGTCACGACAGTATTCAGTAGAACCAAAACCACGTGGAATTTTATTTTTTTTATAGATCGACAGAGCTAAACAGGGTATCAGCAGAGTCACTATAGAAAAAAAAAATATGCAACGGAAGTTTTCATAAGAATATTAGAAACATAAGCAAGCTGAAAAATTTTGCACAAAGTAACGGTAGAACTATTTTACAGTCATCGACAGAGTCTCAGCGACAGAGTCACGACAGAATACAGTAGAACCAAAACCACGTGGAATTATTTTTTTTTTTACAATCGACAGAGCTACAGCAGCAGAGTCACCATAGAGAAAAAAAAAAAATAATATACATATGTACAACAGAGTCTAAGTACAAGAGAAGAAAGGCAGGAGAGATAAAGTATAGGAGATGAAAAAAATAAAATATTACCGCTTGTTTTCTATCACACTTTATTCCTATGAGAAGGGGGTATGAGGGTGTTTCGTTGGTTCTCTTTGGTCGACGTAGCCGCAACGGGATCTTTTGGATGCTCACTCCTATGAAGCGGAGGCTGCGACGCTAGCAGAGCAGAGGCTTCGAAGATAAAATCCTGGTACCCATGCATACTGGAAAGAGAGTCAACATCGAACCGTCAGAGAGTCAATATTCAACCGTCGAGAAGTCAACATCGAACCATCAAGGAGTCTACATCCCGCAGCCAAGGACTACAGCCGTCTAAATACCAAGGATAACAAAGGATAACAGGACTCTAAGTTACCAGCATACGAAGGACCCAGCCAGTGAATATCCTTTTCAAGGACAACAGTAGTCAAGATTTACTAGCATACAAAGGAATCAACAGTGAACATCCTGTTCAAAGGATAGCAACAGCCTGAGTTACAAGGAATATAAGCAATCAAGACCCACAACCAGAGAAACAACGTCAACCACAAGGATATTATATTAAACAGGATATCAGAAAAAAAATATTTGTGACCAGTGAAAAAAAAAAAAAAAAAAATTTATTTAACCCAGCAAGGATAAAAAAAAAAAAAAAAAAAAAAAAAAAAAAAGCTAATAAATAAAAAAAATAAACTAGTGGAAAAAAAAAAATAATAATTAACCCAGCAAAAGAAAAAAAAAAAAAAAATTTTAATTAAAATAAATAAAACAAAATAAATAAATTTCCATTAGTAATAATTATAATCTGAAGTTACAGCCAAGTCAAAGCAGAGTTCACAAGGACGAAATTCAAACTAGTTCAACGCAGGATACCAACCACAAAGGATACAAGAACAATAGCAACAGTCAAGCTAAACAGAAGTCATCAGGGCAAACATGGGAGTAAAATGGATCAGCTACCGACGCAAAAACGAATTGGAAAGTTTCTTCACCGAGTTCGGTCTACCTTCAGGTGGAACGGTAGAGGAGATGCGCAGTCGGTTTGCTAACTTCGCATCTCGGGAGGATCATCTACCAGAAGTACTCGCCCGCTTAACAGAACTGGAAACTCAATATGGACAAGCAGCCACCAACGACCGCACACTAGATGTGAAGCCACGCTCACGATCTACTTCCCCCGCCCGGATGGTCGACGAACACCCAAAGGATACAGAGGTAGATGCAGCCCGCAATCTTCTAATTCCGACACTGCCACTGGTGTCTAATACCCCTTCGACTGGAAATGCCCAATTTTCACTAGAAATCCCAAGACGAGCAACATCAGGAAACACAGACAATACAGGATATGCCGCCATCGCCGAGAAGGTGTCCAAGTGGGGCGTGTCCTTCGATGGTTCTACAGATCCATTGTACTTCTTGGAGAAAATAGAAACTCGAGCTGCCACGTACAGTATTAACCTAGAAACACTACCACGGATGATGTCTCTTTTACTCTCAGACAAAGCGGAAGGATGGTGGCAGACTTGCGATCTGCTGGAGGCCAACTGGACAACATTTAAGCATGGATTCCTAGAGTTTTTCTTACCGCCAAGATATTTTGAACGACTCGAGGATGCCATCCGGACCCGACGCCAAAAGGCCGGAGAACCCTTCAAACAATACTTAGTCGAGCTACGCCTAATGATGAAAAGAGCCAACTACTCTTCGACCCAAGAACTAGAGAGAATATATGACAACCTGCACCCGGAATATCAGCTATATACAAGACGCATCGATTTCAAGGATCTAGCAGAGTTGACTAAGCTGGTTGTGAACTTTGAAATTATTCAAAGTGAGAACAACTATTCTCATCCCGAGACTGGATTTAGACGCCCACCAAACGCCGTTTTCCCAATGTCAACTAGTTCATACACCGGAAGAAACAGACTTCACAATCCTGAGATGTTGCAAACTACAAGGAAAACTAATACGTTGGAGAATGACAACATGATTCCAAAGGTCTACCAATTATCTGACGTCCCTATTGATCTACGTCGAGCCTGCCACCAATGCAACGAGAACCAGCCTCGCCAGTTTTAGGCCAACTGGAAGCACCACAGGATCGCAACGAAGTTTCAACGCTTATACCCAACGAAGACAAGAACGCAGAAGACGAAGTTATATTCAGTTTCCTAGCAACAGAGTTACCAAAGTTCGAAACACTACAAGGAATATCTCACATTGCAGAACATGTCATCACGATGAAAGGCGATCGACCAATCAAGCAACGTTATTACCCAAGAAACCCAGCTCAGCAACAAATAATCAACGACACAGTGGATCAACTACTCAAAGAGGATCTGAGCCGCTACTACAATCTTAGACACAGAGCTTGGCGACCCACCATCGGGTCACTCGTCATGCTGCGAAGACATCACCTATCCAAAGCCTCTGAGCGATTTGCTGCCAAGTTGGCACCGAAGTTCGAAGGCCCTTTCAAGGTAAAATTCTTTATTTCTAGGAACATCGTCCGACTCCAGGATGCTCACGGGAGGTCCTGTCGCACAGCCAGTGTCAGCGATCTAAAGCCATATCAACAAGCGAATCCAAGCCAAGAAGAAATCGTAGAAGACACAGAAGACAACCACAGAGCCGAGCCTTGCGAAGAGAGTTCACAGGGGCCACTTGTTGGAGATTTCGATCTCCCAACGTCCCTGCCCTCCTAAAGGGGGATCTCTGTTCGTAAGACCAAACAGCAGACCACTACGTATATCTTACCTTAGTTATCTTAGTTATAATATTAATTTTTAAGTTTATCACACGTTTGTAAATCACACTATTAGGCAGTCAAAGTTAGGTAGTTTGCAGTTTGTTCCTTTCAAAATCAGGCATATGAACTAATTCCCTTCATTAGAATGTTACCCTTTATATCAGTCCTTTCGGGGCTAACATTTTCCTTGGAAGACATCGATGCCAGTTTTGGAGAAATCACAATCTCGATCAACATTCCCCAGCGAGGATGTACCAACGCTAGACATATCAAGGAAATCCACGAATCCGAAGTAAGCAACGGTAGAAGGTCCACCGAATGACGATTCAGAGCAGGAAGATACCTTCGAAACTAAAAGTACAGAATCCAGACACGTCCCTACCGTAACCAACCTTGCAAGTTCTGACGAAGAAAACGGCCTAGCCTACCAAGTCTACATCTCAGCTACCGGGAGAATAACCATTTCTTTTGCCTCCGTGAAGTAAGGAGGGAGTGTGACGAATCACAAATCTTGGCATTTTATATATATTAATATATATATACAAGCAAACCCTCCAAATCGATATGCCCTAATTACTAAAGGGGATTAGTTCAACATTAGGTTACAGTTTCTAACAAGAGAGCAATTGTTTTCTATTTCATCTTTAGGTTACAGTTTCTAGCAAGAGAGAGAGCAGTTGTTTCAGTTTCTAACAAGAGAGCAATTATTTTTATTTCTTTTGTTTCTCTCTCCTTCGCATTGCAATAGCCAGCGACGCCGACGCACCGGCGGTACAGTCAGTGTCAGCATAGCTAAGCTAAGACGTTTGGTCACGTACACCAAAAGCTCGTAGGATAACGGTGAATCATCAGTAGCCAATCAAAACGCGCCACGCATTTCTGCAGCTGCGTCGAAAGCTTAAAATGTTAAAAACTAGGGCAAAGGCTAGAATTAAAAATGAGAGCAAGATCATTCAGTTGGTGACCATCGGCAAGGCAAGTTTGCAAAAGAAATAACAAGTAGTGAAAATCCAGAAAATTAAAGAAAAAAATAAAAGTGACAGTGAGACGAAACAAAGTGAAACCAAGTGAATACAAGACAAAAATCTAGCAAAGAATAAAAAGGAAAAGAACAACGTACAGAGGAAAACATAGACAACACCAGATTGAAAAACCAATAAAAAGAAGTTATATTTACGAAGTCCCTAGTATGTCCCGAAACGGGTAAGTCGGCCTAAAGGCCACGATATCACCATTTTATGCTCTTCTTCTAGGGTAGTGTGATCGTAGGCAGCCATATATTTTTTACAATAGACATATGTGAACTAGAAATAATAAAGTTATGAATGAACATTGACCTTTGCCTCTTCTATTTTTCTTCTTGCCCTTATTCTTTCTCCTTGTCTTTAATTGCATGTAATGTCTTAATAATGTGTTAAATGTTGTCTGAATAGGATATGTAGTGGTTCCATGGTACAGTTGGCAGTATGTCGACCAACAACCATTTCAGTGTCCGGGTAATACCCTAACTGAAATGGTGTTGGTTGTACATACGCCGACTTAGTGCCATTTAATATTATTCGACGTCCGGGTAATACCCTAGTCGAAGTAATATTAAATGCGCATGAACATGGAACCACTGTAATGTAGTTTTTATGTAGCACAGTGGTCACGATGCCATTTGTTTAGCATTTCAGTGTCCGGGTAATACCCTAACTGAAATGTTAACAACTGTGCATCTGACTACTTAGTGTCTTTTAATATTTATTTCGGTACCCGGGTAATACCCTAACCGAAATAATATTAAATGTACATGCCGTAGTATGTGTGTATCTTCCCCTTCGTGCAGTGTCCACCCAAATGAGTGTCTTTAACAATAATTGTTTAACTTTGTGTCTTTTGTTATGTCAAATAAATAATTGTTCCCCACATTTGTCTGTATTAGTTTAGAATTTAGAGGTCTCGAGTTTTTCTTACAAATTTTTCTGTAATTAAAAAGCCCTGGATAGACTGAGATGTGTACCCAGGCTGAGAAACTTCCTTACAGTGCATCTGCAATGACATTTTGTGAACCCTTTTTATAGACCATCTCATAGTCATATTCGGACAAGGTTAATTTCCAGCATAGGAGTTTCGGATTTTGCCCCTTGAAATTTTCTAGCCAGACTAGGGGTTTATGGTCTGTGACGATTTTGACTTTATTACCGTATATGTACGGTCGAAAATATTTTACTGCCCAGACTATGGCTAGCATTTCCTTTTCTACAGTCGAGTACCGGGTTTCTGTGTCCGAAAGCGTCCTACTTGCAAAGCAAATAGGTTTGTCGGATTTGTCTGGGCCTTGTGACAGTACGGCACCTATGGCGAAGTTACTCGCGTCTGTCGTTAGTGTAAAAGGTTTTTTGAAGTCAGGATATTGTAGTATAGGGTCGTTTGTTAATAGTGTTTTACAATAGTCGAATGCTTTTTGGAACTCCGTGTCAATTATAATGGATTTGCCTCCTTTAAGTTGTCTCGTGATTGGTTTTGTAATTTTAGCAAAATCCTTTATAAATTTCCTGTAATAGCCTAGTAATCCTAGGAATGATTTTATCTGTTTGATAGTCTTGGGACACGGGAAGTCTTTAATTGCTTTTATCTTATTTGGATTGTGTGACTATATGTCCCAAGAAGTCTATTTCTTTCCTTAGAAAGTTGGATTTGTTTGTTTGGATTTTTAAGTTTGCTAATTGCAATTTCTGAAAGACGGCTTTACGGTCTGATAAGTGTTTTTGGTGTGATGTGGAAAAAATTATAATATCGTCTAAATAGACAAGACAAGTATTCCCTATCAAATCTCCTAGCACATTGTCCATTACCCTTTGAAATGTAGCCGGTGCGTTTTTAACCCCGAAAGGCATTTGCAGAAATTCATAGTGTCCATTCTCGACAGAAAAAGCCGTTTTGGCCATATCATCTGGATGCATTTCAATCTGGTGAAATCCACTTGCCAGATCTATTGCGGAAAAATATTTTGCCTTTCCTATGCTATCGAGTATATCGTTAATATTAGGTATGGGGTATCTGTCTGCGATTGTCTTGTCGTTAAGTTTTCTGTAGTCGATAACTAATCTCCACTTTTTCTCGTTTGTGGAATCGGATTTCTTTGGGACTATCCAAACGGGGGCACCCCAGGGTGAATGACTATTTTGTATTATGTTGTTGTCTAGCATATGGGCGATTTGCTTTTGGACCTCCTCCTTATGAACGTATGGGTATCTGTAGGTCTTTACGTGTATTGGTATGTTGTCTAATGTGGAGATTTGGTGCTTTACCTCGTTAGTAAAGGTAAGTGGCAACGCGTCGTCATAGAATGGGTTGTGAAATTCTTTGCAAAGTTTTAATAACCCCTCTTTTTCTTCTTTATTTAAATGCGATGTTTGCAATGTGTTGTTTGTTGTTTGCCTCCGAAAGAAGGTTCAGTTTGTAGCGTTATACTTTTTCGTATGCTTTTTCGTTATATGGCATTACTTGTACTGGCTGATCTAAGCAAAGCGTTTGTTCTATGTCCGTGTCATTTGTTATTTCAAGGAAGCTTTTTACTTCATCGGCTGTGTAAAGCCCTCCGGATATGAAAAGATTTGTGTCAATAGATGTTGTGTTGCAAAGGAAATCTCCCTTAGTGAGACTAACAGGGAGCTTGAATCGAGCGTTCGTATTGGGGTGTATATGGAAGATGTCCGATGCGTAATTGACTTCGGTTAGAATATCGAGGGAAGTGTGTTTTGTTTGGAGCTTGAATTCTCCCATATTTATATTAACCTTGAAGGTTGAAAGAAAGTCCATACCTAGGAGCCCATCGAAATATGGATGAAACTTAAAAAGAAGGGAGTCTAGTACACCGGGTTCGTTAAATTCTGATGGGACAGGCAATGTGATTTTTTTTGTCTATAAAGTAACTTTGTAGAACAGTTGTAATTATTATTTCTTTAGTCAGGTTTAGTGTCATTTCTTTGTTAGCAAATTTGGGGTCTATAAATGAAAAGGTAGATCCCGTGTCGATCATAAATTTCAATTTTTGGTTTTGATTGGGGATATTCAAAACTACATAAGGGAGTGTTGGACCATGAGTATGTCTACTTATGTAACCGACGGGTTTGTCGAGGCTTGTCTTTGAAAATTTTGGTCCTCGTTAATATTGTGAAAGTTGGTCTGTTGTGTTTGTTCGGTATTATTATGGTATTGTTCGTTTTGGTATGTTTCGCGGGGATTGCGATTCCTGTTGTGGTGCCCGTTTGGTGGAGAATTATAGTTTCGGGAGTTTTGGTAGTCACGTACAGTGTTACGACTTTGATTTGGGCGTTCACTTTGATTTGGGAAGCGTGACTGTTTAAATGAGTTCGAATTGTATGAGATTGGGTAGTTGTAATTTCTGGTGTTGCCGAATCTATTATTTGTATGGAAACGATTTCTATTATATGACGGTTGTCTATTTATGTTACTTTTCGGGTATTGTCCCCTGTTCTGTCCTTGATAGTGAAAACTTTTCTCAGCCTGGCACAATTGAAATGCTTCTTCTATAGAACCTGGGTTCCTTGCCCTAATTATTGTTACCAGCGGTTCACGAAGTCCGGATAGGAAAGCATGCAGACAAACGTCGTCATATAATGTTTTCTTTGAGGCTGTGTCAGTCTGATATTCATGATTAGAAGAAATATTAAGTAATTGATTTCTTAATTTTGTAATTTCGAAGAAAAGAGTACCTATTGGTAAGTTGTCGGGTAGTCTTTGAAGTTCTCGTAAAATCATTGGTTCGGATTTTTTGCATGCGTATAAGCACTTTAAATTATTCTTGATGTTGTCCCATTCCAACTTGGTTGCCAAATTGTTTAGTGCTTGGTCGGCTCTGCCCGTTATCTTGTTTCGTATAGTTCTTAGAAGTAGTTGTCCATATGGCGTCTGGTCTGTGCCCCTAATGAGCATAATAATCTCCTCTACGCTGGTGATAAATCTGTCCAGAGTACCTGGTGTACCGTCAAAGTTAGGTAGTTGCTTGACAAATGCTAGTAAGTCGGTTGGATTGAAAATCGTGTTAATGGATGTGCTTAGGGATGTGCTAGCTGTTTCCATCATTGTTGCTGTCCCTAAGCTACTAGACACTACTCCTAAGACCTAGCCGCGACCTAGTTTTATTTACTAAACTATTCTTTTTCATCTGTGAGGCCGAACTTGTATAGAAAATTTCTTATTCCTTTTTATATATAAATTTTTTGTTTTTTGTACAGTGTGGATGTGGATAGAAAATTTTCCTTCTTATTTTTCCTCTTTTTCCTGTTTTTTTTTTTTTTTTTTTTTTGTGTTCTTATTATCTAGTACAATTAATATAGATGTGTGTGATTAAGTTATTTTTTTAAAGTATATTTTTTTTTTTTTTTTTTTTTTTTTTTTTTACAGTGTGGATGTAAAAATCAAAAAAATTCCTCTTCCTATTTTTGCCTTTTTTTTTTGTGTTCTTATTAACTAGTATAATTAATATAAATGTGTGTGATTAAATTATTTTTCAAAGTGTGTTTTTTTTTTTATATTTATACCTTTGCAAAAAAGGTATATTAATTTTGGTCAGAAGTTTGCAACGCATAGAAGGAAGCATCTCCGACTATATAAAGTATATATATTCTTGATCAGCACGATGAGCTGAGTTGATATAGCCATGTCCGTCTGTCCGTCTGTCCGTCTGTCTGTCTGTCTGTCTGTCCGTCTGTCCGTCTGTCTGGATCAAAAAGTAGACTCTCTGTAATGTTACTTAAATGATTATATAAAATGTCTATGTTGTAGCTGATTTGATTATAGTGTTGGAGCATCTGTACCCTGTACTGTTCTGAATTTATTTTTTTTTAGAAATAGTATTTTGATATGATTTAATGTAGTTGTTAATCTTAACCTGTTCTCCATTTTTTATACCTTTGCAAAAAAGGTATATTAATTTTGGTCAGAAGTTTGCAACGCATAGAAGGAAGCATCTCCGACTATATAAAGTATATATATTCTTGATCAGCACGATGAGCTGAGTTCATTTAGCCCTGTCCGTCTGTCCGTATGTCCGTCTGTCCGTCTGTCCGAATGTCCGTCTGTCTGGATCAACGCAATCTCCTCCGAGACCCTTAAAGCTACAGAACTGAAATTATGCACCTAGGCTTCTTTTTGCTGCAGGCATTGTATATCTCGGAATCATTCTGATCGGATGACTGTATCATATAGCTCCCATAGGAACGATCGGTCGTGAATAAGCTTTAACCTCAATAACTTTGTTGTTTTCCAACGAAATATCACGAAAGTCAGTATTTGTGAGTTTTATATACTTCTCAACATATCTATCAAGTTTTATGAAAATCGGTTGACTATATCATATAGCTCCCATAGGAACGATCGGTCTTGAAAATGGATTTCGTGCTATAACTTGGCGATTATCACCAAATTTGGTATTTATGAGTTTTATATACTTTCTATCATATCTGGCAAGTTTTATCAGAATCGGGGCACTATATCATATAGCTCCCATAGGAACGATCAGCCAAAAAATTGGTTTTAGTTGAAAATCTTTGATATTTTATCAGCGATTCAGTCGAAATTTGGTATTTGTAAGTTTGGTATATATAAAAATGTGTCTGTTGAGTTTTAACAGAATCGGCCGACTATATGATATAGCTCCTATAGGAACAATCAGACCAAAACAAAATTTTTTTTTACTTGTAAGTTTTTTTCTTGGAGCCACGGGCATGATTAGCTTTATATACTTTCTTATGATTCTGGTTATTTATATGTAATTGAAAAAGACAGTTTGCAAAGGTATCCGGCCACGCCGAAGTTAGCCCATCCTTCTAGTTTTTTTTTTGTTTAGTGTTGCTTTTATATCATAGAATTGTTATCTTGCTGCTCTCTCTTGATAATTGTTCAATTTGATTATATGACTTATAGTTCCAAATGACTCTACTACTCTAGCTGGTCCCAGGTTGACCTTTATTAGAGGTTGGTCCTTGTCCAAAATGTCAAGTATGAGACGTTGTCCGTACCCTAGCGTCAGCTTGTAAGAATTTAGTGTAGGTAGCGGTTAACAGAAAATTCCAGAATCAAGCGGTGTGTTTATGTGTCGGTTGCTATTTTAGTTGCATTTCTTATTTTTTGTTTGTGTAGTTTTTGTCTTTTTGTTGTTAGTACAGTAATGCCGTTGACAACTAGCGCTTTGTGTTTGCTAAATCGGGGAGTTAGTTTATTTCGCCTATTTTCTTTTCTGAGGATTATGTTGCCTGTAGGTATGTCAGGTGGTATTATTCTCTTTTCGTTTAATTTATCTGTTCTACTACGCGTCGAGGCTTCCATATTTAGTTTAATCGCGGGGTAAATATGAGAACGGAATTCGTTAAGTTTTGTTAGGTAGTCTTGTTCGTTATTGAATTTCACAGTTTGGTCGAAAATATGTGTTCTTCCGCTAAATAATTCGAAGGGTGTGTGATTAGTGCTCGAATGGATAGCATTATTGTAAGTAATATTTGCTTCATCGAGGATTTCGTCGTGTTTTTGTGGTAACTTTAACTCCTTTCTTTTGTTGAAAATTACCCTATATATTTCCGTCAATGTAGAATGTAGCCGTTCGACTGTGGAGTTACTACTTGATTGTTGAAAAGATGTAACGTGCAGTTCTATATTATATTGTTCCAGGAATTTTCTGAAGACTAACCCTGAGAACTCGGCGCCCTGATCGAGAATGATCTTTTTCGGTAGGCCGAATTGCTTCATGAATGTTTTGAAGGCTTTTGTGACACTGACGGAGTTTCTGTTTGTAAGTGGGTAGGCTTGAGCGAACTTTGAGAATTTATCGATTATGGTCATTGGTATTTCGGGTATCACAAAAGGTGGTTTTTGTGGTTGCCTGTCGTATTTGAGAGTTAAGCAAACTTCACAGTCTCGTATTATTTCAGAGATTTTGTTTTTTAGATGGGGTATATAGAACTCTCGTTTAAGGTGTTGGTATGTTTCGTCTATACCTCTATGGTTGTTGTTGGTGTGATAGGTCTATATTATTTTCTCTGTCTCGTCTGAGTTATTTGGTTCCGAAAGGAACGTCAAACACCTGCATATTTTATACAGACCGGTGTCTGCGAAGTATTTGAAGTATGATTCTTGTATTACTGCGAATATTTCGTCGGTGGTATGCACTGCTAATGTTTTATTTGGTTTAAGTAAGTTTTTTAGAATTCTTGATGTATTTTCTAAGGTGAAAGATGGTTCTGAAATACAACTACGGACTTTGTGTGTGAACGGGGATATTTTAACACATGAAGAGATTGGATGAAGTTTAAATATTGTTTGCATGGTGAATGTATTTAACGGACTGGAAGAAAGTGGTATAGTAGGGTTTAGTCCAGGGCTGGTGTCGTTTGTGCACATATTTGGTTCCATTCTGCTCAGTGCATCTGCAATGACATTTTGTGAACCCTTTTTATAGACCATCTCATAGTCATATTCGGACAAGGTTAATTTCCAGCATAGGAGTTTCGGATTTTGCCCCTTGAAATTTTCTAGCCAGACTAGGGGTTTATGGTCTGTGACGATTTTGACTTTATTACCGTATATGTACGGTCGAAAATATTTTACTGCCCAGACTATGGCTAGCATTTCCTTTTCTACAGTCGAGTACCGGGTTTCTGTGTCCGAAAGCGTCCTACTTGCAAAGCAAATAGGTTTGTCGGATTTGTCTGGGCCTTGTGACAGTACGGCACCTATGGCGAAGTTACTCGCGTCTGTCGTTAGTGTAAAAGGTTTTTTGAAGTCAGGATATTGTAGTATAGGGTCGTTTGTTAATAGTGTTTTACAATAGTCGAATGCTTTTTTGAACTCCGTGTCAATTATAATGGATTTGCCTCCTTTAAGTTGTCTCGTGATTGGTTTTGTAATTTTAGCAAAATCCTTTATAAATTTCCTGTAATAGCCTAGTAATCCTAGGAATGATTTTATCTGTTTGATAGTCTTGGGACACGGGAAGTCTTTAATTGCTTTTATCTTATTTGGATTGTGTGACTATATGTCCCAAGAAGTCTATTTCTTTCCTTAGAAAGTTGGATTTGTTTGTTTGGATTTTTAAGTTTGCTAATTGCAATTTCTGAAAGACGGCTTTACGGTCTGATAAGTGTTTTTGGTGTGATGTGGAAAAAATTATAATATCGTCTAAATAGACAAGACAAGTATTCCCTATCAAATCTCCTAGCACATTGTCCATTACCCTTTGAAATGTAGCCGGTGCGTTTTTAACCCCGAAAGGCATTTGCAGAAATTCATAGTGTCCATTCTCGACAGAAAAAGCCGTTTTGGCCATATCATCTGGATGCATTTCAATCTGGTGAAATCCACTTGCCAGATCTATTGCGGAAAAATATTTTGCCTTTCCTATGCTATCGAGTATATCGTTAATATTAGGTCGTTAAGTTTTCTCTAGTCGATAACTAATCTCCACTTTTTCTCGTTTGTGGAATCGGATTTCTTTGGGACTATCCAAACGGGGGCACCCCAGGGTGAATGACTATTTTGTATTATGTTGTTGTCTAGCATATGGGCGATTTGCTTTTGGACCTCCTCCTTATGAACGTATGGGTATCTGTAGGTCTTTACGTGTATTGGTATGTTGTCTAATGTGGAGATTTGGTGCTTTACCTCGTTAGTGAAGGTAAGTGGCAACGCGTCGTCATAGAATGGGTTGTGAAATTCTTTGCAAAGTTTTAATAACCCCTCTTTTTCTTCTTTATTTAAATGCGACGTTTGCAATGTGTTGTTTGTTGTTTGCCTCCGAAAGAAGGTTCAGTTTGTAGCGTTATACTTTTGTCGTATGCTTTTTCGTTATATGGCATTACTTGTACTGGCTGATCTAAGCAAAGCGTTTGTTCTATGTCCGTGTCATTTGTTATTTCAAGGAAGCTTTTTACTTCATCGGCTGTGTAAAGCCCTCCGGATATGAAAAGATTTGTGTCAATAGATGTTGTGTTGCAAAGGAAATCTCCCTTAGTGAGACTAACAGGGAGCTTGAATCGAGCGTTCGTATTGGGGTGTATATGGAAGATGTCCGATGCGTAATTGACTTCGGTTAGAATATCGAGGGAAGTGTGTTTTGTTTGGAGCTTGAATTCTCCCATATTTATATTAACCTTGAAGGTTGAAAGAAAGTCCATACCTAGGAGCCCATCGAAATATGGATGAAACTTAAAAAGAAGGGAGTCTAGTACACCGGGTTCGTTAAATTCTGATGGGACAGGCAATGTGATTTTTTTGTCTATAAAGTAACTTTGTAGAACAGTTGTAATTATTATTTCTTTAGTCAGGTTTAGTGTCATTTCTTTGTTAGCAAATTTGGGGTCTATAAATGAAAAGGTAGATCCCGTGTCGATCATAAATTTCAATTTTTGGTTTTGATTGGGGATATTCAAAACTACATAAGGGAGTGTTGGACCATGAGTATGTCTACTTATGTAACCGACGGGTTTGTCGAGGCTTGTCTTTGAAAATTTTCGTCCTCGTTAATATTGTGAAAGTTGGTCTGTTGTGTTTGTTCGGTATTATTATGGTATTGTCCGTTTTGGTATGTTTCGCGGGGATTGCGATTCCTGTTGTGGTGCCCGTTTGGTGGAGAATTATAGTTTCGGGAGTTTTGGTAGTCACGTACAGTGTTACGACTTTGATTTGGGCGTTCACTTTGATTTGGGAAGCGTGACTGTTTAAATGAGTTCGAATTGTATGAGATTGGGTAGTTGTAATTTCTGGTGTTGCCGAATCTATTATTTGTATGGAAACGATTTCTATTATATGACGGTTGTCTATTTATGTTACTTTTCGGGTATTGTCCCCTGTTCTGTCCTTGATAGTGAAAACTTTTCTCAGCCTGGCACAATTGAAATGCTTCTTCTATAGAACCTGGGTTCCTTGCCCTAATTATTGTTACCAGCGGTTCACGAAGTCCGGATAGGAAAGCATGCAGACAAACGTCGTCATATAATGTTTTCTTTGAGGCTGTGTCAGTCTGATATTCATGATTAGAAGAAATATTAAGTAATTGATTTCTTAATTTTGTAATTTCGAAGAAAAGAGTACCTATTGGTAAGTTGTCGGGTAGTCTTTGAAGTTCTCGTAAAATCATTGGTTCGGATTTTTTGCATGCGTATAAGCACTTTAAATTATTCTTGATGTTGTCCCATTCCAACTTGGTTGCCAAATTGTTTAGTGCTTGGTCGGCTCTGCCCGTTATCTTGTTTCGTATAGTTCTTAGAAGTAGTTGTCCATATGGCGTCTGGTCTGTGCCCCTAATGAGCATAATAATCTCCTCTACGCTGGTGATAAATCTGTCCAGAGTACCTGGTGTACCGTCAAAGTTAGGTAGTTGCTTGACAAATGCTAGTAAGTCGGTTGGATTGAAAATCGTGTTAATGGATGTGCTTAGGGATGTGCTAGCTGTTTCCATCATTGTTGCTGTCCCTAAGCTACTAGACACTACTCCTAAGACCTAGCCGCGACCTAGTTTTATTTACTAAACTATTCTTTTTCATCTGTGAGGCCGAACTTGTATAGAAAATTTCTTATTCCTTTTTATATATAAATTTTTTGTTTTTTGTACAGTGTGGATGTGGATAGAAAATTTTCCTTCTTATTTTTCCTCTTTTTCCTGTTTTTTTTTTTTTTTTTTTTTTTGTGTTCTTATTATCTAGTACAATTAATATAGATGTGTGTGATTAAGTTAATTTTTAAAGTATATTTTTTTTTTTTTTTTTTGTACAGTGTGGATGTAAAAATCAAAAAAAATTCCTCTTCCTATTTTTGCCCTTTTTTTTGTGTTCTTATTAACTAGTATAATTAATATAAATGTGTGTGATTAAATTATTTTTCAAAGTGTGTTTTTTTTTTATATTTATACCTTTGCAAAAAAGGTATATTAATTTTGGTCAGAAGTTTGCAACACATAGAAGGAAGCATCTCCGACTATATAAAGTATATATATTCTTGATCAGCACGATGAGCTGAGTTGATATAGCCATGTCCGTCTGTCCGTCTGTCTGTCTGTCCGTCTGTCTGGATCAACGCAATCTCCTCCGAGACCCTTAAAGCTACAGAGCTGAAATTTTGCACCTAGGCTTCTGTTTGCTGCAGGCATTGTATATCTCGGAATCATTCCGATCGGATGACTATATCATATAGCTCCCATAGGAACGATCGGTCGTGAATATGCTTTAACCTCAATAACATTGTTGTTTACCAACGAAATATTACGAAAGCCGGTATTTGTGAGTTTTATATATTTCTCAACATATCCACCAAGTTTTATG
Source organism: Drosophila neocordata (assembly GCA_018903615.1). Taxonomy (NCBI): domain Eukaryota; kingdom Metazoa; phylum Arthropoda; class Insecta; order Diptera; family Drosophilidae; genus Drosophila; species Drosophila neocordata. The sequence continues at coordinate 77,691 of JAEIGI010000138.1, forward strand.
AAAATCGGTTGACTATATGATAAAGCTCCCATAGGAACGATCGGTCATGAATATGGATTTCGAGCAATAACTTGGTTGTTTTAAAAGCGATTATCACTTAATTTGGTATTTATAAGTTTTATATACTTTCTAACATATCTGAAAAGTTTTATCAGAATCGGGGCACTATATCATATAGCTCCCATAGGAACGATCGGCCAAAAAATTGGTTTTAGTTGAAAATCTTTGATATTTTAACAGCGATCCAGTCGAAATTTGGTATTTGTAAGTGTGGTATATATAAAAATGTGTCTGTTGAGTGTTAACAGAATCGGCCGACTATATGATATAGCTCCTATAGGAACAATCGGACCAAAAAAAAAAATTTTTTTTTTCTAGTAAGTTTATTTTCTTGGAGCCACGGCCATGATTAGTTTTATATACTTTTTTATAATTCTGGTAATTTATATGTAATTGATAAGAACAGTTTGCAAAGGTATCCGAACTTCGGCGTGGCCGAAGTTAGCCCATCCTTCTAGTTTAATTTGTTTTGCACTGCCATGGGTAATACTTACATTGTTATGAAAATTTAATATCTTAAAGGCATCGTATGGTTGACTACCAGCTGCGCCAGTTACGTCCTTAATAATATGGTCCTTGGTAAAAAATAGAAAAATAGTCAAAGACGTCTGATTCTCTTCAGTCTCAAATGTCAACTACTGTATTTTATTTCATTTTCTTATATGAAACCTTCGCAGAGGCTCTAGTTAGTATGCGAGAATTCGCTGAATCGGCATTCTTATATTCTTATACTATGTTGTATTATGTATGTAGTACTAGGAAAATATTATGTACATTTAGTTGCCTATGCAAAGGCTTTTTGGTTAGTACTAGGAAAATGTTATGTATATATAGTTGCCTACGCAAAGGCTTTTTGGGTAGTACTAGGAAAATATTATGTATATATAAGATTATATGTAATGTTCCCTGTATGTGAAACCCGTTGTGAGGACATTCTGCCGAATGTTGATTTCAGCAGTGGAAGATGTTGTACGAGATGGTTTAGGTGGGGGTAGAATGTTACCGTTATCGGTAACTCGCGCGAGTTACCATCTCAGCTCCCCTCGGTATGCCCCCAATTAAGCTTCCACGAACAACTGTAACATAAACTGCCAGACAGAAAGACACACACAAGAGAGATGGGAACGTGGAACGTGGATATATAACAATAAGTAATAGTGTTATATGAACATACATATGTATGTATTTACACACATGCATATATATAGTATGGATACGTAATAACGAGAGCAGAACAATTAAGAAGAGAGCCAATTTCTCTCTGACCTTGGTTACTAAATAGCATTATAACTGTTCAACTCCAGAGTGCATTCCAATGCTTCCAATAAGAAACGGTATAAAAGGAGCGTCATGATGCTAATAGGTTTAGAGAATGATTGGACATCGTGGCCTTCAATTCAGTTTTTGTGTTCTAGTTTCAAAACACGTGCAAAGCTAATAAAAGTGAAAAAAAAGTAGCAAAGTAAATCAATTCCTTTTTTTCTTTTCCTTGATCCTTGTTGGACAATTGCACTTTGGACTTTACCGATTGGTAACTGGCGCAGTCGAAATTTAAGGAACCTACTAAACAGGAGTATACTTATTATTTTGTAAAATAAAGTTAAAAAAAAAAAAAAAACTAGAAGGATGGGCTAACTTCGGCCACGCCGAAGTTCGGATACCTTTGCAAACTGTCTTTTTCAATTACATATAAATAACCAGAATTATAAAAAAGTATATAAAACTAATCATGGCCGTGGCTCCAAGAAAAAAACTTACAAGTAAAAAAAAATTTTGTTTTGGTCTGATTGTTCCTATAGGAGCTATATCATATAGTCGGCCGATTCTGTTAAAACTCAACAGACACATTTTTATATATACCAAACTTACAAATACCAAATTTCGAGTGAATCGCTGTTAAAATAACCAAGATTTTCATCTAAAACCAATTTTTTGGCCTATCGTTCCTATGGGAGCTATATGATATAGTGCCCCGATTCTGATAAAACTTTCCAGATATGTTAGAAAGTATATAAAACTTATAAATACCAAATGTAGTGATAATCGCATTAAAAAAAACCAAGTTATTGCTCTAAATCCATTTTCATGACCGATCGTTCCTATGGGAGCTATATGATATAGTTAACCGATTTTGATAAAACTTGGTGGATATTTCGTGATATTTCGGTGGAAAACAACAAAGTTATTGAGGTTAAAGCTTATTCACGACCGATCGTTCCTATGGGAGCTATATGATATAGTCATCCGATGATTCCGAGATATACAATGCCTGCAGCAAAAAGAAGCCTAGGTGCAAAATTTCAGCTCTGTAGCTTTAAGGGTCTCGGAGGAGATTGCGTTGATTCAGACAGACGGACAGACGGACAGACGGACATACGGACAGACGGACAGGGCTAAATGAACTCAGCTCATCGTGCTGATCAAGAATATATATACTTTATATAGTCGGAGATGCTTCCTTCTATGCGTTGCAAACTTCTGACCAAAATTAATATACATTT
>JAEIGI010000032.1:600000-840059 GCA_018903615.1 Drosophila neocordata
AAACCAACATGCAGCACGCATCCTAGTACCACACCCCTTGTCCAAGGCAACGAAGGCATTGCGGTTAAACTGCCCCTAATTTGACGGTTCTTCCAAGGTAATCGAGTTTATTTCCAGAAACATCCACCAAAGACGAATTTATTTACAGGGGTCACTTGATGGAGGGTGTGTTCCCCCAACTTCCCTGTCCCAAAAGAAAGTCGCTTAATCGTAACCTTAATTATTTGAGACTATCAAGTATTTGTATTTATAAGCTCTTTTCCCTTTTGTAAACCACACTGATATGGTAATAGCCCATCATCCTTAGAATATTTAATTTTTATTTCCCACAGCAGCATGGTCACCCGTAGTATCCAGTAACCCCGATTAAAAAGGATACTGAATGTCAATGTTCCAGCCGGCCGGAAAACCAAAGATATATATCACCAAGTCTCGCCAAGTTGAATCAACGAGGTATAAGAGCAATGTCTACGAGATCGAGAGACCAAATTCTTACATGAAGCTGAAGTACGGCTATATAGAGTTCACGTAAACCCCGCACCGAAAGTCACATTGGCCTTTCTATGTCTCACTCACTTCAAAGTAAAGGGAACAAATAAATCTAAAAAAAACTTGCCAGAAAATGTATATGCAAAGCAATGTGAAGAAAATACAAAGTGAGCAATATGAAGTTTTCAATGTACTTGCTTCATCATCCGCGATGTGCACGTATTCACTCGAATTCGCCCCTCCTATTCCGTGGGTCGCCTTTTCTTGCGTAAACATTTCGCTCCCTTTGCAACAAGTTGCAATAGCCCGGATCGACTGATAGGGATGGGGATCGTTTAGATGCCCCAGGAGTCTGAAAGGAACAGAGATCCAAGAATTTGATGCTCTGGGCCCCGGGGGTGCCGCCATGGTCAGCAACAGATCCTGGCTGCATCCGCCCGGCCAAGCGAAGGAATGCTGGATCCGCTAGCACGACCTGCTTCTTCTAGCCGTGATCCGTCATGGATCGTACGGTGGCAGTCCTCACCCTTGCCGTCGAGTGATGGCCAACCACATGTCAGACGCAAAGGATGCGTTGTGCTGGATCATACTCTTTTACATCGCATCAATGCCGCCGAATATGCAGCCACCGACGAATTCAGTAAACTCAAATTCAGCAACAATATCCAGAAATTCTTTATATTTACCCCCTAAAGGTTCTCTGTGGACAAATGTAGAATTACGCGGATCACCCACACGCGTTCTTGCTGCTCAAATATGTAGCGCTCAACAACGTCAATATGTATCAAATGCTCACCAAATTTTATGAAGTGAAACATATTTCAGCAAAACTGGAAAAGGCTTTACACAAAAAGGGTAAGCTTTATTTTTGGGGAAACCTTCAAATGCAAAAAGGACGGCAAGTATCGTCTTCAAAAATTCCAGCCCCTCTACCAGAGGTGTCAGCTTAAACGACGACCTGCATGTCCAATTTATTTTTAATGCTGACATATCACGCCATCTTTATCTAGAAAAGGACGGTAACCTTTAAGTTTACAAAGGTCCTTAAGTCCTGTGGGTTCCTTCTGGGAAAGTACATGTCGAATGTGCTGCGAGCAAGATCCCTCAAGATCATCTTCTTAACGAGGACTTTCTAGAGTTGAGAAGGCTACCCAATAATACTCCTTCTTCGTAACCACCAACCCGTTGCTGAAAGTATCTGTCACAAAGAAGTGGGTCCTATCCCACATAGCTAAGCTATTTGATCCTGCAGAATGGCTAGCTTCGTTCGTCGTCGTAGCAAAACTATTCATGCCGCAGATTTGGTTGACCGAACTCAGCTGGGATCTGCCATCACTGGGCTTACGTCCGCACCCAGGATAAACCAGCTGATTTAGCCAACTAAGGTGGTACGGTCCGGAGTGGCTCCAGCGACATTTTGAAGAGTGGCTTCTTTTTCCCCGAAACGCAAGTTGAGCATCGGACTAACTGAGCGGTTCTCTTTATGAGTGACCGCATATGTCCGGAGGTTTTTACAGAAGGAAGGAGGTCAAAGGCCTACTCGTACTCTTACCCAGCAAGAGCTATCAGAAGCGGAAAAGGCATTCACCCAGCTTGCCCATAAAAAAGAATATCAGGCAGAGATCCGAAGTCTGTCCAAGAAGCACCCGATTACTGCCCAAAGTTTACTTGCGAGCGTGCATCCTTTCCTCGACCAGAATGGTTCCCTAGGAGCTGGCGGCCAACCCAGTGGCATCCAAAACTCTTAGCTACGATACGTCATCAAATACTTTTTCTAAATGGCGTTTATCTGACTCGGCTCATCATCCATTTCGTGCACCAGGTTACGTTGTATGAAGGCAACCAGCTAATGGTCCGCTTTTTACGTGCCTAGTTTTGGACTCGTAAAGTAAAGAACGCAGTAAAGACACACAGTCGTGTATGCAAGGCGTGCATATTTCATAACCATCACGAAGAATTAAGTTTGCGTATTCGTGAGCTTCAGTACGAAGACGATCGACGCACGAAGGCAATGTCAACAATGCATTCCATCCCATCTCTTCCACGATGACAGGACCCGGACGATCTCCTGGCTTTGAGTCCTGTTCATTTTCTAGTATTACGACTGAGCCAAAAATGTCCGAAGAACCCATGTCCTTAGTCAATCGATGGCAACGTTTGATGGCGCTCTATCATCACATCTACCTACGTTGGAAGGGTGAATATATTAAGGACCTTCATAAGCGCAACAAGTGGAAGCTGCCTCAGCGTAATCTTCAAGTCGGCCGCCTTGTCATTGTGTATAAGGATAATATAACCTCCACAGACTGGCGTTTGGGACGGATAGATAGATAGATGGTCCTGATCCGCAGCGACTTTCGCGTCACTCTCTCCCAGCAGGGTTTTTCGGCTACGGCATTCGTCCAATGTTCCGTCTCAGTCTCCGACGCGTGTTTTTATGTCACTGTTCTTCAGAGCTTATTTTTTAATACCAAGAGGGGAAAGGAGCTTATAAATAGAAATACATGATAATCTCAAATAATATTCATGAACGCTTGCCTGTGGACGCAGAATTAAGGTTACGATTAAGTAACTTTTATGGGAGACAGGAATGTTGGGTGAGCACACCCTCCATCAAGTGACCCCTGTAAATAAATTTGTCTCTGGTGGGATGGGGCTTAGGGTTTTTTAAGTCGTCTATGCTTACCGTACGTCGTAGTTTTCCATGGGCTTCTTGTAGGTGAACAATGTTTCTGGAAATATACTCGAATACCTTGGGAGACCCGTCAAACTAGGAGCCAGTTTAACTGCAATCCCTTCGTTGCCTTGGACAAGGGGTGTGGTACTAGGTCTGTAAATAGAACTTGGAATTAAAATCAGGACAAGCTAATATGGGAGCCGAAGTTAGTCGAGATTTCAGCTCTTTAAATGCCGATTGTTGTTCAAGATCCCAATTCCACTTGGCATTATTTTTCAGCAATTTAGTGATAGGCTAAACGACGTTGGAGAACTCTGAAACGAAGCGGCAATACTAGGAGGCGATGCCTAGGCATCGGCGAAGCTGGCGTACATTGGTAGGGGGTGATAGCTCGCGCACTGCGGCTACTTTTTCAGGATCAGTATGAATCCCTTGTTCACTGATAACATGTCCGAGGAATTGAATCCTGCGCTTGAAGAACCTGGTTTATGGTTTATATGTAAGTTAGCTTCTCGTAGCCTGCAAAAATCTTCTCGTAGATGCGTCATGTGTTCCTCCAGTGTACTGCCTACAACGATGATGTCGTCTAGGTAGGCGAAAGCAAAAGGATCCATTTCGGGGCCTATTACGCTATCCAAAGCACGTTGAAGTGTGGCGGCTGCTGAATGTGCATTCGCGACTGGATCTGGCCAATGGGATTTGCCAGTATCCGCTCTTGAGGTTCAATGTGGAGATGAACTTCGCGTGGCGAAGTTTCTCTAATATTAATCCTGGGTAGAGGGTAGGCATCGCGTATAGATTGGGCATTGAGTTGCCTAAAATCTATACACATGCGCATGTCACCAGTTTTCTTACCCACTAATACTATGGGGGCGCTGTGTGGGCTTTTCGATGGTTCTATGCGGCGTTCCAGCAGTAACTGGTCTACGGTATCATTGATGATCTTCTGCTGTGCTGGATTACGAGGGTAATATCTCTGCTTAATGGGACGGTCGTCCTTCATTGTAATAACATGCTCTGCTATGTGGGTGACACCTTTTAAAGTGTCGAATTTAGGCAGCTCTTGTGCCAAAAATTCCTCTATAAGTTGAGTTGAGCTAGGGTTTTCGATCAGGGATGGGGATTCATGTATTGCTGGTTCACTTGGTTTAGAATTTCGGGGGTCACTGGCAGTGTTGTGGTTATTAAACTTAGTTTCGTTGGCTTACGTGAGAGACTTCCTTCAACTTGCTTGCGGAGGGGGTTGTTCATTATCGCATGGTCCGATGGGCAAGGTAGAGCTGCACGTCTGGCCCAACTCTCAGCTGGGCTTTTGTTCGTTTGGTAGAACGTTGGGTCATCTGTAGTTAACTTGGGCTTTGGGTTATCGCTGGGAATTATCGTCGGCTTGATAGGTGGACTGCTACTAGACTCTGTGATAGTATGAACTTGGGTGAATGATCCAATGGACTGCATTATAGTGGGTTCCAGTCTGATAAAATTTTCTCCGCATTGGATCGTGGTGCCAATACCACGAAGAAAATCAGAGCCCAGAATTATCTGGTCCATAATGCCTTGTAGAATTAACAATGGTAGCTTGGTGTGTGATATTTCTAACCACACGTCGGCTTCGATGGCTTGGGTGATCTCCTTACGAGATCCGTCAGCTAAGTTAATTGCGGCGCGTATTTGTTTCCAGTCTTCTGTGGCTGATACTTGTTGTGCCAAAGAATGGCTGATGAAGCTTCTGGTAGCTCCGGTGTCCAACGTTGCGTTTATCTCGTAACCATTGATTTGTATTAATGCTAGCAGGCGTCCTTCAGCAAATTGAAGTCGGCTTATACTCGGGGATGATTTGGCGCTTCCTTTGTTTGATCCCCGTTCAAACAAATGCGCTCGGCGTTTCCCAAACGTTTGCAGCATTCGATGATTCGAATGCCTCTTCTTCCGCATTCCCAGCAGAAAAGTCTGCGTCGGTTGGTACATTTGTTAGCAAAATGTCCATGTTCACTGCAATTCCTGCAGGCGCGTTGCGTATCTACGCGTGTGTCCTCCAGTTGGTAGACGTTAGAGCCATTGGCTTGGCGTCCAGCCCCAGGCTGATAGGTGGACTTGTTGTTAATCCTTTGCTTGCGTGGCTCTGCTCTGGGTACATGTAAGAATTGTTGAACCTGGTTGTCGTAGGCAGAGGACATATTGACAGGGGAATTAAAAGAAGTTATAAGACTTGTAGAACTTTGGCTTCGTATGAAATCATAGTTGACAATTAACCGTGTTAGCTCGGTTAAATCTTGAAAATCCCTGCGACGAGTTTACAGGTGGTACTCGGGATGCAGGTTGTCAAAGATGCGTTCCAATTCTTGTGGTCCAGTATAATTGGCTCTTCGCATCATGAGACGAGGCTCGACTAAATATTGTTTAAATGGTGTTTAAATCAGTGCGTTGTTTTCTGGTTCGAATAGCATCCTCCGGTTTTTCGAAGTATCGGGGTGGCAAGAAAAATTCTAGAAATCCTTGCTTGAAGCTCATCCAGGATGATTCTAATAATCCGCTGGTTTGCAACCATCCTTCGGTTCGGCCAGATAAAATAATTGACATCATTCTTGGTAATGACTCAGTATTGATGCGATACGTGGCTGCACGTGTTTCTTATTTTTCCAGAAAATAGAGTGGATCGGTTGTCCCATCGAAGTTAATGCCCCATTTGGACACTTTCTCTGCTATGTTCGATGGGCTCAGGTTTTCCGTGGAGCGTAGTATAGGTGACATGCCTGCTGTGGTTGCTTGTTGTGAACATGCGGGTGCCGGTGAAGCTCTACTATCAATGTCCTAATTCCTAGGTATCTCGATATCGATACAGATCGTGATCGTGGTTTAATATCCAGGCTCTTGTTGATAGTTGCCGTCTGTCTATAGTGGGCTTCTAATTCTGGTAGGCGTGCAAGCACGTCTGTTTTATGGTCTTCTCTGGAGGCAAAACTTTAAAATCGGCTGCGCATTTCTTCTACGGTGCCGCCTTGAGTTATTCCAAATTCCGTAAAGAAATTGTTTAGTTCAGCTTTTCTGCGATACGTGATCCATTTGACACCCATGTTGCTAGAGTATCCAAATAGAGCGTTGCTGAAATTGAACAATTAATTAAACATGCGGTGTTTAATTTTAATAAATGAAAAATATTGCCACTGGTTAGATATCCTGTGTATCCTGATAACTTGTCGACTATGCGCAGGGTTCTTGACTCGGAGCATCATTGATTAGTCCTTGAGGTTGGTTTGTTATATCGTTGATTGATCCTTGTTGACTTTGTGTATCGTTGGTTAATCCTGGTTGACTTTGAATATCGTTGGATAATCCTGGTTGACTTTGAGTATCGTTGGTTGATCCTAATTGGACTGCTCGCGTTGATGTCTTCTATTTTAACGCCTGTGCTTTTATCTGCTCAAAAATAGAAGTTTTTCTGCAGTTACTTTTAATTTATTATTTGTCGTTAATTCGTTGCTTTTTATATGAGTGGTGTGGGGAGCGACGCTTACCTCGTCGACCAACAGAAACCATCAAAGCATATCAATGTGGGAGAGAGGAGACAAAGCTAATAAATGCTAGAGTAATTTTAGAGTGCCATTATCGTTGTTGCTATGCACTATGTATGCGTTTTGTTTTTCTGTGATGCTTTACTGCGCTGTACCTTTGGGTATATTAGCGATGTCGATGATGTTCTGGATTGTGTAATCAATGGCTTACCTAATAATATCTAATGGCTCCGCTATGTCGAGGATTCTGTAAATAGTTTTATCGCTCACCTAACTAAAATTAACTATTTTCTGGATGGGCTTTTTATACGGTTTACGATTAACCCGTAATTATTGTCACTTGTCGATAATTAAACAGATTAACCTGTAGTTATCGACTTCTAGTGTTAAATCAGATGGCGGGACTAATTGATCCATCGCAATACATTACATTTTTAAATCAAATGGCTTTTAAAATGGGCAAATGAGTATTAAGTTACCAATTTGTTATTTTTTTTTTTTCATAACTATTTATTTTAATTTATCAAAAATTTTTTTTTTATCAATTTTCACTTGATTACGAATATTTGTTTAGAAGAAAATCAAACATTGTGTTCTTTTTGCGTGACGTTACATTACGTAACATTTTTGTCAAGAGCAAATTAAATTTGACCATCTTACATCTTTGCTCTTCTCATTTTTGTTTTTTATAAATTTTTACGGCAAGGAGATTTTAAAAAAAAAGAAAAATAAAAAAATAACTTTAAAAAAATTCAATAAAAAAAAAAAAAAAAAAAAAAAAAAATTTTTAAAAAAATTTTAAAAAAAAAAAAAAAAAAAAAAAAAAAAAAAAAAAAAAAAAAAAAAAAAAAAAAAAAAAAAAAAAAAAAAAAAAAAAAAAAAAAAAAAAAAAAAAAAAAAAAAAAAAAAAAAAAAAAAAAAAAAAAAAAAATAATTTAAAGGGGGGAAAAAAAAAAAAAAAAAAAAAAAAAAAAAAAAAAAAAAAAAAAAAAAAAAAAAAAAACAGTTTTATTTGTGTCTTGATAATTTTAAGGCACTTCAATTTTTTTCTTACCCTTAAAATAACTATAAAAACTAAAAAAAATGGACATCAGTGGTACTTTCTATGTCACAGCTTATTTCGTGCACTGCACTTTCAATGACTTTATTGCCAAAATTTTCGTGGTTTTGTCACGGTTTTAAGTTCTATCTTTTAAACACATGTTTATTCAGTTTTTTTGGATATAATGGATCTGATCACACTTGAGTACATTGTTTTATTGGGAATTATAAAAATAAGTCCACGTAAAACTGTTGAGATGCGGGAATTAGTCCTATCTCATTTAAAAAATGGCAAATCCCAGCGAAATATTGCCAAAATTGCTCAGTTGAGTCCCAGCAGATAAAGCCCGAAAAGCACCGAACAAAATTTTTACTGACGCCGAGGAGAGACTTATTGTGGGAAAAATTAAAGCCAATCCAAAATTATCGCTTGGTAAAACCAATAACACTCATCGCCTTGGTGACTGAAATAAAATCACCAAAATCATTCATCTCGTTCAGACGTTTCAAAGAAGTATTATTAAGATAATACGTAACTGATTGGAAGGTGGGTCTATGAAATGACATGACATTGCATTTTGAATCGTTGAGGTTAAATATGTTAGTTTCACACCAAGTCTGTGAGTTGTTCAGATCTGCTTTGAGCAGAAGGGGGAGCCGAGTCTTTAAAAGTAAGACAAAGTTTAACATCGCCAGCCTACATGAGCACATGAGAATGAGTTACTGCTGAAGGTAGGTCATTTATAAACAGGGTAAAAAGTAACGGTCCTAGATGGCTACATTGTGGCACCCCCGAGGTTACTTTGATGATATTTGAAAGAGAGGTTTAGAATAGGACTTTTTGAGTATGGTCAGTCAGATATTGAGAAACCCAACAAAGCAAAAGGCGTGGAAGCCCAAGTTTGTTTAGTTTGTACAGAAGAAGTGTATGGTTAACAGAATCAAAGGCGTTACTGAAGTCGGTATAAGCCACATCAGTTTGTAATGCATTCCTGAATCCACCAATCGCTAAAGAAGTAAACTATAACAGTAGATCTACGTTTGGCCCATGTTGGGTAGATGAAAGAATAGAACTACAGAAATGTTGCCATTGGGAAGTTATATTTTCTTAAAAGCCTTCGGAATAGCTGACAATTTGGAAATACATCTTTAATTATTGTATTATAACTGTGATGAAATGTTTAAAAAAAAAAATTTAAGCAATTGGAAGATAGTTCGATGTTAATAAATTTCTTTTTTTATTTTGATTAAAGTCAGAATTTAATTGTTGCCTGTAAAATATTTATTGAAAATTTGTGAATATGTTTCCTGTAATTCTTGTAAAAACTATAATTGTTTTTTTTAGCTGAAGCCATTGTAATAATTAAAAAAAAAACTCATCTCTTTTTAGTTTTGATTTTTTAAATACATTCTACAAAATTATTTATCATATGTCAAGAATATTCTACAAAAATTTTATAAACTTGACGTATGTATGTATTTATTTATTGCTCATTAAAAATTCAGAAAAAACAGAAGATATTTCGCATCTTTTTAGCGAAAAATCAGAAATTTCTTTTTAGGAAAAATCAGAACTATTATGCAAGCAATTTATTTTTTACTTTTGCAAAAAAGGTATATAATTTTGGTCAGAAGTTTGCAACGTATAGAAGGAAGCATCTCCGACTTTATAAAGTATTTATATTCTTGATCAGTCTGTCTGTCCGTCTGTCTGGATCAACGCAATCCGCTCCGAGACCCTTAAAGCTACAGAGCTGAAAATGCACTTAGGCTTCTTTTTGCTGCCGGCATTGTATATCTCGGAATCGTTCCGATGGGATGACTATATTATATAGCTCCCTTAGGAACGATAGGTTGTGCATAAGCTTTAACCTCAATAACTTTGTTGTTTTCCATTGAAATATCACAAAAGCCGGTATTTGTGAGTTTTATATACTTCCTAACATATCCACCAAGTTTTATTGTGGTTGACTTTATCATATAGCTCCCATAGGAACTATAAGTCATGATTATGGATTTTGAGCAATAATTTGGTTGTTTTTAAAGCGATTATCACTAAATTTGGTGTTTATGAGTTTTATATACTTTCTAACATATCTGGCAAGTTTTATCAGAATCGGTTTATTATATTTTATAGCTCCCATAGGAACAATCGGCAAAAAATTTGTTTTAGACGAAAATCTGGGTTATTTTAACAGCGATTCTCTCGAAATTTGGTGCATGTAAGTTGTATATATAAAAATTTGTCTGTTGAGTTTCAGCAGAATCGGCCGACTACATGATATAGCTCCTATAGGAAGAATCGGATCAAAAAAATTTTTTTATTCAGAATTTTTTTTTTTTTTGAAGCCACCGGCATGATTTGTTTTATATATTTTCTTATAATGGTAATTTATATGTAATTGAAAAAGACAGTTTGCAAAGGTATCCGAACTTCGGCGTGGCCGAAGTTAGCCCATCGTTCTAGTTTTGTCGAAAGTCGAAATCGCTCGGACAATGGACAACAATTACAATAATAATTAGAACTAAATAGTTAAGAATAAAATTTTCAGTTGAGGAATAGAAAGCTCTGATCCGATTACAGGCTATAATCGGAACAAAGAACTCGAAAAGGTTCGTGAAAAGTATAGTTAGAATTGCAGCGAGTTAGAGGGATATAATTTTTAGTTAGTCTACAAGGTACAGATAGATTGACCTGATTAAGTAAAAAGGAGAATATGAGAATATGAGGGTAGGTTAACATTTCGATCCCAGTTTAAGCCACATAGCGCAAAAATCAGAAATTGCTTTTGGACGAATTTAATTTTTACTTGATGTAATTCATATCGAGGGGACCAAACGCATGATCCGTACTCCAGAATAGGGCGGACCAGTGAAATAAAAAGGGCTTTGGTTGTGTAAGGACCATCGATTTCTTTCGACCATCGCTTGGTAAAACCAATAACACTCATCGCCTTGCTGACTGAAATACAATCACCAAAATCATTCATCTCGTTTAGACGTTTCAAGGAAGTATTTTTAAGATAATACGTAACTGATTGGAAGGTGGATCTATGAAATGAGAATAAAGTTGACTATTTTGTAATTTTTTTTCATAACTATTTATTTTAATTTATCAATATTTTTTTTTATCAATTTTCACTTGATTACGAAAATTTATTTAGAAGAAAATCAAACATTGTGTTCTTTTTTGCGTGACGTTACATTACGTAACGTTTTTGTCAAGAGCAAATTAAATTTGACCATGTTACATCTTTGCTCTTCTCATTTTTGTTTTTTATAAATTGTTACGACAAGAAGACTTTTGAAATAAGAGTATAATTAAACAATTACTTTAAAACCATAAAATATATATATGTCATATATACTATGCTTTTAAATCATCAAAATTGATAAAAGGCTTTAACTTTAAAGATCGATTTCTTTAACCTCCTCAATTAAATACTTTATAATTTTTTTTCTTCCATAGTCGAAGAGTGATTGGCATTTTTCTGGAAATGCCTGTATTCTTTACAAAGAATAACATCTACTCCACTTCATTTCTTGAAATTGCTTATAGACATGGAGTTTTTGCTCGCTTATTTTATATATATACTTTGCTGAAATACATAGAATATTATGCTTAATAATGTGCACTATACCGTGCTTATTCCTTTATTTTCTATAAAAGATAGCGACGATTTCAATCCATGCCTCAAAATCAATTATTGACACGACGTTGCTGGTCGCTATTGATTTCTACATTTTTTGGAAGTTTCAAATGCAGTTTTCTCCATTCCATGCATTTGCTTTGTAACACTGGTAACAACACCGTTTCGAAATTGATTGCAAACTGAATCCGGTGTCGTAATGGGCGCCCCTCTTATCATTGAGAATTTTCCATCCGAGACAGCCACATACTTGGAGCGTTTCCGAAAATCTCCGCTTATGATTTTAAGAAAACTTTTCATTTATTTTCTCGTGATATTTGTTAAAAGAAAATAATGTACCGTGCATTGGCCACGTTTTCTGTGAGGCCGTTATATTGCCAACAGTTGCAGTCCAATTTTTGTGTTGCATTTTGTGTAGTGAAAAACCATAGGTTGGTGGACTGATAAGCAATTTTCTCGAAAATCTTGCTGATAATTTTTTTTTAATTTAGTTGTAATTAATGAATATGTGAAGCATAGAATTTCATACCGTGCATATCCTTACACTCTCTGTGAAGGAAGCTATGGCTCTATATGTAGAGAGTCGATTATTCAAGTGTAAACATTCAGCACATACAAAACAGAAAAAAGTTATTACAAACAATTTTAAAGTTTATTTGGGTTGAGAAAGCTCATAAACAATAAATTTATTGAATAATAAAAATTAAATTTAGTTCCAGTATTTCACCGTTTCGATCGTTCCTAACTCATCGACGCTTATTTGAGGAACATGGACTAGAAAACTTAACGCTGATTTCATATCATATCTTTCTGCCTTTTAGCTCTGGTACTGACAATAGAGAACACAAGTTTCTCTAAATACCATAGGTTAGTGGAATAATAAAGCTCGAAAATCCAGCCAATGATATTTTTTGAAATTTCAGTAAAGGGAGCTTATATGGGAAGGTCGAGGTTTCAAATGTAATTTTGTAATGCATATATAGCATTGGCAAAACCATAAAAAAGTAGTACTATCAATAGATTATATGATTCTTTATAATTAATAATAATTAATAGAAAACGAATTATTTGAAATGAATAATAAATAATCATCACTCCACCGTTGCTACCGCGTGTACCCCTTAAACTATTGAAGATATCAAAAAAATTTAAATGCAGTTTTATTCAGTGGTGCTTTATAATATATTAAGGCACTTCAATTTTTTTCTTACCCTTAAAATAACTATAAAAACTAAAAAAAATGGACATCAGTGGTATTTTCTATGTCACAGCTTATTTCGTGCACTGCACTTTCAATGACTTTATTGCCAAAATTTCCGTGTTTTTGTCACGGTTTTAAGTTCTATCTTTTAAACACATGTTTATTCAGTTTTTTTTTTGGATATAATGGATCTGATCACACTTGAGTACATTGTTTTATTGGGAATTACAAAAATAAGTCCACGTAAAACTGTTGAGATGCGGGAATTAGTCCTATCTCATTTCAAAAATGGCAAATCCCAGCGAAATATTGCCAAAATTGCTCAGTTGAGTCCCAGTACAGTGCAATACATCATACAGCGCTTTGTTCGAGAAAATCGGGTGGCAGATAAAGCCCGAAAAGTACCGAACAAAATTTTTACTGACGCCGAGGAGAGACTAATTGTGCGAAAAATTAAAGCCAATCCAAAATTATCGCTTGGTAAAACCAATAACACTCATCGCCTTGCTGACTGAAATAAAATCACCAAAATCATTCATCTAGTTCAGACGTTTCAAAGAAGTATTATTAAGATAATACGTAACTGATTGGAAGGTGGGTCTATGAAATGACATGACATTGCATTTTGAATCGTTGAGGTTAAATATGTTAGTTTCACACCAAGTCTGCGAGTTGTTCAGATCTGCTTTGAGCAGAAGGGGGAGCCGAGTCTTTAAAAGTAAGACAAAGTTTAACAAAGCCAGCCTACATGAGCACATGAGAATGAGTTACTGCTGAAGGTAGGTCATTTATAAACAGGGTAAAAAGTAACGGTCCTAGATGGCTACATTGTGGCACCCCCGAGGTTACTTTGATGATATTTAAAAGAGAGGTTTAGAATAGGACTTTTTGAGTATGGTCAGTCAGATATTGAGAAACCCAACAAAGCAAAAGGCGTGGAAGCCCAAGTTTGCTTAGTTTGTACAGAAGCAGTGTATGGTTAACAGAATCAAAGGCGTTACTGAAGTCGGTATAAGCCACATCAGTTTGTAATGCATTCCTGAATCCACCAATCGCTAAAGAAGTTAACTATAACAGTAGATCTACGTTTGGCCCATGTTGGGTAGATAAAAGAATAGAACTACAGAAATGTTGCCATTGGGAAGTTATATTTTCTTAAAAGCCTTCGGAATAGCGGACAATTTGGAAATACATCTTTAATTATTGTATTATAACTGTGATGAAATGTTTAAAAAAAATTTTAGCAATTGGAAGATAGTTCGATGTTAATAAATTTTTTTTTTATTTTGATTAAAATCAGAATTTAATTGTTGCCTGTAAAATATTTATTGAAAATTTGTGAATATGTTTCTTGTAATTCTTGTAAAAACTATTATTGCTTTTTAGTTTTGATTTTTTAAATACATTCTACAAAATTATTTATCATATGTCAAGAATATTCTAAAAAAATTTTATAAACTTGACGTATGTATGTATTTATTTATTGCTCATTAAAAATTCAGAAAAAACAGAAGATATTTCGCATCTTTTTAGCGAAAAATCAGAAATTTCTTTTTAGGAAAAATCAGAACTATTATGCAAGCAATTTATTTTTTACTTTTGCAAAAAAGGTATATAATTTTGGTCAGAAGTTTGCAACGTATAGAAGGAAGCATCTCCGACTTTATAAAGTATTTATATTCTTGATCAGTCTGTTTGTCCGTCTGTCTGGATCAACGCAATCCGCTCCGAGACCCTTAAAGCTACAGAGCTGAAAATGCACTTAGGCTTCTTTTTGCTGCCGGCATTGTATATCTCGGAATCGTTCCGATGGGATGACTATATTATATAGCTCCCTTAGGAACGATAGGTTGTGCATAAGCTTTAACCTCAATAACTTTGTTGTTTTCCATTGAAATATCACAAAAGCCGGTATTTGTGAGTTTTATATACTTCCTAACATATCCACCAAGTTTTATTGTGGTTGACTTTATCATATAGCTCCCATAGGAACTATAAGTCATGATTATGGATTTTGAGCAATAATTTGGTTGTTTTTAAAGCGATTATCACTAAATTTGGTGTTTATGAGTTTTATATACTTTCTAACATATCTGGCAAGTTTTATCAGAATCGGTTTATTATATTTTATAGCTCCCATAGGAACAATCGGCAAAAAATTTGTTTTAGACGAAAATCTGGGTTATTTTAACAGCGATTCTCTCGAAATTTGGTGCATGTAAGTTGTATATATAAAAATGTGTCTGTTGAGTTTCAGCAGAATCGGCCGACTACATGATATAGCTCCTATAGGAACAATCGGATCAAAAAAATTTTTTTATTCAGAATTTTTTTTTTTTTTTGAAGCCACCGGCATGATTTGTTTTATATACTTTCTTATAATGGTAATTTATATGTAATTGAAAAAGACAGTTTGCAAAGGTATCCGAACTTCGGCGTGGCCGAAGTTAGCCCATCGTTCTAGTTTTGTCGAAAGTCGAAATCGCTCGGACAATGGACAACAATTACAATAATAATTAGAACTAAATAGTTAAGAATAAAATTTTCAGTTGAGGAATAGAAAGCTCTGATCCGATTACAGGTTATAATCGGAACAAAGAACTCGAAAAGGTTCGTGAAAAGTATAGTTAGAATTGCAGCGAGTTAGAGGGATATAATTTTTAGTTAGTCTACAAGGTACAGATAGATTGACCTGATTAAGTAAAAAGGAGAATATGAGAATATGAGGGTAGGTTAACATTTCGATCCCAGTTTAAGCCACATAGCGCAAAAATCAGAAATTGCTTTTGGACGAATTTAATTTTTACTTGATGTAATTCATATTGAGGGGGACCAAACGCATGATCCGTACTCCAGAATAGGGCGGACCAGTGAAATAAAAAGGGCTTTGGTTGTGTAAGGACCATCGATTTCTTTCGACCATCGCTTGGTAAAACCAATAACACTCATCGCCTTGCTGACTGAAATACAATCACCAAAATCATTCATCTCGTTTAGACGTTTCAAGGAAGTATTTTTAAGATAATACGTAACTGATTGGAAGGTGGATCTATGAAATGAGAATAAAGTTGACTATTTTGTTATTTTTTTCATAACTATTTATTTTAATTTATCAATATTTTTTTTATCAATTTTCACTTGATTACGAAAATGTATTTAGAAGAAAATCAAACATTGTGTTCTTTTTTGCGTGACGTTACATTACGTAACGTTTTTGTCAAGAGCAAATTAAATTTGACCATGTTACATCTTTGCTCTTCTCATTTTTGTTTTTTATAAATTGTTACGACAAGGAGACTTTTGAAATAAGAGTATAATTAAACAATTACTTTAAAACCATAAAATATATATATATCATATATACTATGCTTTTAAATCATCAAAATTGATAAAAGGCTTTAACTTTAAAGATCGATTTCTTTAACCTCCTCAATTAAATACTTTATAATTTTTTTTCTTCCATAGTCGAAGAGTGATTGGCATTTTTCTGGAAATGCCTGTATTCTTTACAAAGAATAACATCTACTCCACTTCATTTCTTGAAATTGCTTATAGACATGGAGTTTTTGCTCGCTTATTTTATATATATACTTTGCTGAAATACATAGAATATTATGCTTAATAATGTGCACTATACCGTGCTTATTCCTTTATTTTCTATAAAAGATAGCGACGATTTCAATCCATGCCTCAAAATCAATTATTGACACGACGTTGCTGGTCGCTATTGATTTCTACATTTTTTGGAAGTTTCAAATGCAGTTTTCTCCATTCCATGCATTTGCTTTGTAACACTGGTAACAACACCGTTTCGAAATTGATTGCAAACTGAATCCGGTGTCGTAATGGGCGCCCCTCTTATCATTGAGAATTTTCCATCCGAGACAGCCACATACTTGGAGCGTTTCCGAAAATCTCCGCTTATGATTTTAAGAAAACTTTTCATTTATTTTCTCGTGATATTTGTTAAAAGAAAATAATGTACCGTGCATTGGCCACGTTCTCTGTGAGGCCGTTATATTGCCAACAGTTGCAGTCCAATTTTTGTGTTGCATTTTGTGTAGTGAAAAACCATAGGTTGGTGGACTGATAAGCAATTTTCTCGAAAATCTTGCTGATAATTTTTTTTAATTTAGTTGTAATTAATGAATATGTGAAGCATAGAATTTTATACCGTGCATATCCTTACACTCTCTGTGAAGGAAGCTATGGCTCTATATGTAGAGAGTCGATTATTCAAGTGTAAACATTCAGCACATACAAAACAGAAAAAAGTTATTACAAACAATTTTAAAGTTTATTTGGGTTGAGAAAGCTCATAAACAATAAATTTATTGAATAATAAAAATTAAATTTAGTTCCAGTATTTCACCGTTTCGATCGTTCCTAACTCATCGACGCTTATTTGAGGAACATGGACTAGAAAACTTAACGCTGATTTCATATCATATCTTTCTGCCTTTTAGCTCTGGTACTGACAATAGAGAACACAAGTTTCTCTAAATACCATAGGTTAGTGGAATAATAAAGCTCGAAAATCCAGCCAATGATATTTTTTGAAATTTCAGTAAAGGGAGCTTATATGGGAAGGTCGAAGTTTCAAATGTAATTTTGTAATGCATACATAGCATTGGCAAAACCGCAAAAAAGTAGTACTATCAATAGATTATATGATTCTTTATAATTAATAATAATTAATAGAAAACGAATTATTTGAAATGAATAATAAATAATCATCACTCCACCGTTGCTACCGCGTGTACCCCTTAAACTATTGAAGATATCAAAAAAATTTAAATGCAGTTTTATTTAGTGGTGCTTTATAATATATTAAGGCACTTCAATTTTTTTCTTACCCTTAAAATAACTATAAAAACTAAAAAAAATGGACATCAGTGGTATTTTCTATGTCACAGCTTATTTCGTGCACTGCACTTTCAATGACTTTATTGCCAAAATTTCCGTGTTTTTGTCACGGTTTTAAGTTCTATCTTTTAAACACATGTTTATTCAGTTTTTTTTTTGGATATAATGGATCTGATCACACTTGAGTACATTGTTTTATTGGGAATTACAAAAATAAGTCCACGTAAAACTGTTGAGATGCGGGAATTAGTCCTATCTCATTTCAAAAATGGCAAATCCCAGCGAAATATTGCCAAAATTGCTCAGTTGAGTCCCAGTACAGTGCAATACATCATACAGCGCTTTGTTCGAGAAAATCGGGTGGCAGATAAAGCCCGAAAAGTACCGAACAAAATTTTTACTGACGCCGAGGAGAGACTAATTGTGCGAAAAATTAAAGCCAATCCAAAATTATCGCTTGGTAAAACCAATAACACTCATCGCCTTGCTGACTGAAATAAAATCACCAAAATCATTCATCTAGTTCAGACGTTTCAAAGAAGTATTATTAAGATAATACGTAACTGATTGGAAGGTGGGTCTATGAAATGACATGACATTGCATTTTGAATCGTTGAGGTTAAATATGTTAGTTTCACACCAAGTCTGCGAGTTGTTCAGATCTGCTTTGAGCAGAAGGGGGAGCCGAGTCTTTAAAAGTAAGACAAAGTTTAACAAAGCCAGCCTACATGAGCACATGAGAATGAGTTACTGCTGAAGGTAGGTCATTTATAAACAGGGTAAAAAGTAACGGTCCTAGATGGCTACATTGTGGCACCCCCGAGGTTACTTTGATGATATTTAAAAGAGAGGTTTAGAATAGGACTTTTTGAGTATGGTCAGTCAGATATTGAGAAACCCAACAAAGCAAAAGGCGTGGAAGCCCAAGTTTGCTTAGTTTGTACAGAAGCAGTGTATGGTTAACAGAATCAAAGGCGTTACTGAAGTCGGTATAAGCCACATCAGTTTGTAATGCATTCCTGAATCCACCAATCGCTAAAGAAGTAAACTATAACAGTAGATCTACGTTTGGCCCATGTTGGGTAGATAAAAGAATAGAACTACAGAAATGTTGCCATTGGGAAGTTATATTTTCTTAAAAGCCTTCGGAATAGCGGACAATTTGGAAATACATCTTTAATTATTGTATTATAACTGTGATGAAATGTTTAAAAAAAATTTTAGCAATTGGAAGATAGTTCGATGTTAATAAATTTTTTTTTTATTTTGATTAAAATCAGAATTTAATTGTTGCCTGTAAAATATTTATTGAAAATTTGTGAATATGTTTCTTGTAATTCTTGTAAAAACTATTATTGTTTTTTTTTAGCTGAAGCCATTGTAATAATTAAAAAAAAACTCATCTCTTTTTAGTTTTGATTTTTTAAATACATTCTACAAAATTATTTATCATATGTCAAGAATATTCTAAAAAAATTTTATAAACTTGACGTATGTATGTATTTATTTATTGCTCATTAAAAATTCAGAAAAAACAGAAGATATTTCGCATCTTTTTAGCGAAAAATCAGAAATTTCTTTTTAGGAAAAATCAGAACTATTATGCAAGCAATTTATTTTTTACTTTTGCAAAAAAGGTATATAATTTTGGTCAGAAGTTTGCAACGTATAGAAGGAAGCATCTCCGACTTTATAAAGTATTTATATTCTTGATCAGTCTGTTTGTCCGTCTGTCTGGATCAACGCAATCCGCTCCGAGACCCTTAAAGCTACAGAGCTGAAAATGCACTTAGGCTTCTTTTTGCTGCCGGCATTGTATATCTCGGAATCGTTCCGATGGGATGACTATATTATATAGCTCCCTTAGGAACGATAGGTTGTGCATAAGCTTTAACCTCAATAACTTTGTTGTTTTCCATTGAAATATCACAAAAGCCGGTATTTGTGAGTTTTATATACTTCCTAACATATCCACCAAGTTTTATTGTGGTTGACTTTATCATATAGCTCCCATAGGAACTATAAGTCATGATTATGGATTTTGAGCAATAATTTGGTTGTTTTTAAAGCGATTATCACTAAATTTGGTGTTTATGAGTTTTATATACTTTCTAACATATCTGGCAAGTTTTATCAGAATCGGTTTATTATATTTTATAGCTCCCATAGGAACAATCGGCAAAAAATTTGTTTTAGACGAAAATCTGGGTTATTTTAACAGCGATTCTCTCGAAATTTGGTGCATGTAAGTTGTATATATAAAAATGTGTCTGTTGAGTTTCAGCAGAATCGGCCGACTACATGATATAGCTCCTATAGGAACAATCGGATCAAAAAAATTTTTTTATTCAGAATTTTTTTTTTTTTTGAAGCCACCGGCATGATTTGTTTTATATACTTTCTTATAATGGTAATTTATATGTAATTGAAAAAGACAGTTTGCAAAGGTATCCGAACTTCGGCGTGGCCGAAGTTAGCCCATCGTTCTAGTTTTGTCGAAAGTCGAAATCGCTCGGACAATGGACAACAATTACAATAATAATTAGAACTAAATAGTTAAGAATAAAATTTTCAGTTGAGGAATAGAAAGCTCTGATCCGATTACAGGTTATAATCGGAACAAAGAACTCGAAAAGGTTCGTGAAAAGTATAGTTAGAATTGCAGCGAGTTAGAGGGATATAATTTTTAGTTAGTCTACAAGGTACAGATAGATTGACCTGATTAAGTAAAAAGGAGAATATGAGAATATGAGGGTAGGTTAACATTTCGATCCCAGTTTAAGCCACATAGCGCAAAAATCAGAAATTGCTTTTGGACGAATTTAATTTTTACTTGATGTAATTCATATTGAGGGGACCAAACGCATGATCCGTACTCCAGAATAGGGCGGACCAGTGAAATAAAAAGGGCTTTGGTTGTGTAAGGACCATCGATTTCTTTCGACCATCGCTTGGTAAAACCAATAACACTCATCGCCTTGCTGACTGAAATACAATCACCAAAATCATTCATCTCGTTTAGACGTTTCAAGGAAGTATTTTTTAAGATAATACGTAACTGATTGGAAGGTGGATCTATGAAATGAGAATAAAGTTGACTATTTTGTTATTTTTTTTCATAACTATTTATTTTAATTTATCAATATTTTTTTTATCAATTTTCACTTGATTACGAAAATGTATTTAGAAGAAAATCAAACATTGTGTTCTTTTTGCGTGACGTTACATTACGTAACGTTTTTGTCAAGAGCAAATTAAATTTGACCATGTTACATCTTTGCTCTTCTCATTTTTGTTTTTTATAAATTGTTACGACAAGGAGACTTTTGAAATAAGAGTATAATTAAACAATTACTTTAAAACCATAAAATATATATATATCATATATACTATGCTTTTAAATCATCAAAATTGATAAAAGGCTTTAACTTTAAAGATCGATTTCTTTAACCTCCTCAATTAAATACTTTATAATTTTTTTTCTTCCATAGTCGAAGAGTGATTGGCATTTTTCTGGAAATGCCTGTATTCTTTACAAAGAATAACATCTACTCCACTTCATTTCTTGAAATTGCTTATAGACATGGAGTTTTTGCTCGCTTATTTTATATATATACTTTGCTGAAATACATAGAATATTATGCTTAATAATGTGCACTATACCGTGCTTATTCCTTTATTTTCTATAAAAGATAGCGACGATTTCAATCCATGCCTCAAAATCAATTATTGACACGACGTTGCTGGTCGCTATTGATTTCTACATTTTTTGGAAGTTTCAAATGCAGTTTTCTCCATTCCATGCATTTGCTTTGTAACACTGGTAACAACACCGTTTCGAAATTGATTGCAAACTGAATCCGGTGTCGTAATGGGCGCCCCTCTTATCATTGAGAATTTTCCATCCGAGACAGCCACATACTTGGAGCGTTTCCGAAAATCTCCGCTTATGATTTTAAGAAAACTTTTCATTTATTTTCTCGTGATATTTGTTAAAAGAAAATAATGTACCGTGCATTGGCCACGTTCTCTGTGAGGCCGTTATATTGCCAACAGTTGCAGTCCAAATTTTGTGTTGCATTTTGTGTAGTGAAAAACCATAGGTTGGTGAACTGATAAGCAATTTTCTCGAAAATCTTGCTGATAATTTTTTTTAATTTAGTTGTAATTAATGAATATGTGAAGCATAGAATTTTATACCGTGCATATCCTTACACTCTCTGTGAAGGAAGCTATGGCTCTATATGTAGAGAGTCGATTATTCAAGTGTAAACATTCAGCACATACAAAACAGAAAAAAGTTATTACAAACAATTTTAAAGTTTATTTGGGTTGAGAAAGCTCATAAACAATAAATTTATTGAATAATAAAAATTAAATTTAGTTCCAGTATTTCACCGTTTCGATCGTTCCTAACTCATCGACGCTTATTTGAGGAACATGGACTAGAAAACTTAACGCTGATTTCATATCATATCTTTCTGCCTTTTAGCTCTGGTACTGACAATAGAGAACACAAGTTTCTCTAAATACCATAGGTTAGTGGAATAATAAAGCTCGAAAATCCAGCCAATGATATTTTTTGAAATTTCAGTAAAGGGAGCTTATATGGGAAGGTCGAAGTTTCAAATGTAATTTTGTAATGCATACATAGCATTGGCAAAACCGCAAAAAAGTAGTACTATCAATAGATTATATGATTCTTTATAATTAATAATAATTAATAGAAAACGAATTATTTGAAATGAATAATAAATAATCATCACTCCACCGTTGCTACCGCGTGTACCCCTTAAACTATTGAAGATATCAAAAAAATTTAAATGCAGTTTTATTTAGTGGTGCTTTATAATATATTAAGGCACTTCAATTTTTTTCTTACCCTTAAAATAACTATAAAAACTAAAAAAAATGGACATCAGTGGTATTTTCTATGTCACAGCTTATTTCGTGCACTGCACTTTCAATGACTTTATTGCCAAAATTTCCGTGTTTTTGTCACGGTTTTAAGTTCTATCTTTTAAACACATGTTTATTCAGTTTTTTTTTTTGATATAATGGATCTGATCACACTTGAGTACATTGTTTTATTGGGAATTACAAAAATAAGTCCACGTAAAACTGTTGAGATGCGGGAATTAGTCCTATCTCATTTCAAAAATGGCAAATCCCAGCGAAATATTGCCAAAATATCTTAGTTGAGTCCCAGTACATTTTGAATCGTTGAGGTTAAATATGTTAGTTTCACACCAAGTCTGCGAGTTGTTCAGATCTGCTTTGAGCAGAAGAGGGAGCCGAGTCTTTAAAAGTAAGACAAAATTTAACATCGCCAGCCTACATGAGCACATGAGAATGAGTTACTGCTGAAGGTAGGTCATTTATAAACAGGGTAAAAAGTAACGGTCCTAGATGGCTACATTGTGGCACCCCCGAGGTTACTTTGATGATATTTGAAAGAGAGGTTTAGAATAGGACTTTTTGAGTATGGTCAGTCAGATATTGAGAAACCCAACAAAGCAAAAGGCGTGGAAGCCCAAGTTTGTTTAGTTTGTACAGAAGCAGTGTATGGTTAACAGAATCAAAGGCGTTACTGAAGTCGGTATAAGCCACATCAGTTTGTAATGCATTCCTGAATCCACCAATCGCTAAAGAAGTTAACTATAACAGTAGATCCACGTTTGGCCCATGTTGGGTAGATGAAAGAATAGAACTACAGAAATGTTGCCATTGGGAAGTTATAATTTTCTTAAAAGCCTTCGGAATAGCGGACAATTTGGAAATACATCTACACTAAGATTTTTTTTATTTATTCCCTTTTTTAAGTAGAGGAATAATACTAGATTCCTTCCAAATAGTTGGGAAAGATGAAGTTTCAACTGACAATGTAAATAACTAAAGAATTTGAGTAATAAATTCTCAGCACAAAACCTGAGTTCGCAATCAGTTATACCATCAAGTCCTGGTGAGTACACGAGCTTAAATGTAGTAAACACACTGAAAAGCGAGCTTTCATCGAACACAGGATTAAAGATCCAATTAGTCCTATTCAACTGATAGGGATATGAAGAGTTGGCTCGATGCTCCTTAGAGGAATAGGTTGTATTGAAAAAATCGGCAAACATATCGGCAATGGACTGATCATAGTTTTCTTTATTGTATTCAAAACGTAAATAAGACGGGTGCACTGATACCTAACGTTTGATGTTAATAAAGGTTTAAAATAGCTTAAGATCACGGGAAAACTGTAGTTTACAGCGCCTAATGTAATGATTATAACATTGTGCATAAGGCACTGAAAAATTTGATTCTTTGTACTTCTTATAATATCTAGATTTTACATTTTTCAAATTAGATAATTCCCGTGTAAACCATGGTGGCTTGTTAGACACTACATTGGCATGCCTGGAACACAGGCATCCAAAAGTGAAAACATAGTATTATAGTAGAAACCAATGGCAGCTTCCATATCTACACAGGATTACAGATAAGACTTGTCAGTAACAAGAATCAGCCCATTGAGATTTAAAAAGTTAATTGAAAGGGAAGGTCAATGGTTAAGTCCAAAGTTGGATGGAAATTATCTTCCGGGACGATTAAGGGATTAATCTTCGAAACAACGCAGTCGGAAGACTGTAAATAAAAGATCTAATGACCTACCGTTTTTATTACGGACTGAATTAACTTGGGTTCGAGATAACTCAAGGGGACCATCGACAAAGCAATGTGAGGGGAGGCAAAAACAAGGAAGACTCATCTGATGGAAACTTTGAAATGTCAGGCAGATTAAAATCCCAAAGACAATTATTAAATATATATCGAAAAGAAGCGAAGAGACAAAGCGAACAGCTTCTAAATGGTTAGCGTATACCACCATGTCAGATATTGGTGGAATATACGAACAAATTATGAAGACGGCATACGTTTTTTATTTAATTTAGACACCAACAAATTCGATGTCAAGAGTTGCAGAAGGTTGAACTAATTCAGAGAAGAGGGCAGAGTTGACAGCAATTTAAATTTAAATTTTTGAATGTTCGATCTATAAGTTGAAGGAATTGTGGGAAAAACAGAAGATTCGGATATGTCTGGCCCCAACCACGTTTTTGTAAATACCTGAATATGCAAATCCAAAGATAGACTATCTATATAAAGTTTTGAAAGTTTAGATTTTAGCGCTCTTACATTCTGATAAGAGTCGAAATTAGTTTTTTGACCCGCCAGCAGCTACTGACGAGCCAGAAGATAGAGGAAGATTGTTTGGTGCAACAGGAAAGCGAATCGGAGGCCGATTTTTTTTCTTCGTTGTTTACTCCTTTATTATTAAATGTTCCGGCCAAAAATCTTTGGTCAAAAAGATATGGCGGAACACTGATTTTAAGTAACGAAATGTCAAGAAAATATAAAAACTTTAATTTTTCCACCGCGATGTTTGGTACTACGATTTTTGCCCCGATATGGGCTAAGACATCACATGATGTCTTATTGGGACCTAATCTTGAAAAAAAGTGACTTTTTGGTCGCAACCGCGGCTCTAGTTATTTGCACTGGGGCCACGGAGACGGATGACGCTTTACGTGCTCCTCTTGTTACGACTTTATTAGGAATATCCCTTGAAGAGAGTATTCGCCCGGACACTTCGGAAACTACACCCGATATCGCATCAGTTTGCGGGACACTATTGCCAGGGGAAATATTAATAGTTCCCGTAACTGAGCCTAAACGAAATCAGGCGCTGAGAATTCGCCGTTGTTACACGTAGTCGGAACTGATAAATACAGAGATTCCAGCGGATCAGGGGAGAAATCTCGAGGGATAGTCTTAATAGTTTATAACTATTATCCCGAAGCTTCAGAAATTAGATTTGATAAAAAGCAAAATTTCAAATTTAACAATATAAGGTGTATACTAACTAAGGCGTAATACAGTTAATGTCTTAATACAGATAGAAACAGATTAACACACAAATAATAAGTGGTTACAAGCAGAAGAGAAACGGATGCGATCGTGAATAATGATAACACAAGAGAGCAAGCACAACACAAACAACAATACAACTGTCGGGGAGATCGCAAGTGCAAGCGAGAGAATTACTGAAAAACAGAAAATCAAAGTCTATGCAGACACAAAAACAAAGCTGTAAATTTTGTTGTTGAGTAAAGCACAAATGTATTATAACTGTGATGAAATGTTTAAAAACAAATTTTAACAATTGGAAGATAGTTCGATGTTATTAAATTTTTTTTTTTTTAACTTTGAACCGAAATTTTAAGGTTAAGATAAACGAAACGAATTTAAAACAAAAGCGCAAAATAAAAACACATTTGACTTCGTTGAAGTGAAGAATTTGACCCAATGCCGGAGGAATTCATAAACATGTCTTAAATTCGTAGTTAAATAGCAATTTATTTGATATAAATAAACTTCATTTAAATAACTTAAAGCAAAACAAAAATATTCAATAATAATAATGGCAGTGCTCAACCGTGAGCGGCGATACCACCTAGGTTACGCCGTTACATTATCTTCTTCTTAGACTCGAAGCTCCTGAACGAGTACCAGTTTCTGTAGAGGGTCGGCGAGGTAGATTGCTAGTCGGTTTACATGCACTGTTTTTATCTCGGCGGGTATGGGCGTACAACGTATGTCTATCGACTGAATGTTGTCGTAGAATGACATGAGGTCGTCTCTACGGTTCGCTGTCTCCCCTGTACATCAGTAAATTGATACGAACACGTAGATTGGGCAGCGCCGGGATTACCACGCTGAACGCTGAGATACACAAATACCGGCTGCTCTTATGGTCGGTCTCGGGCTTACAAAACAGTCTTGAAAATACAGATTCCTCTTCGTCGCCAACATCCTGGTTTCCAGCCGTGGGCTCTTCCATCCAAGACCTGCTGGATGGCGCCGAGAGCCGCGACCACGCCCAAACATTTTTCTTTGTCCGACCACCGCTAATAGGTCACAAGAGTGTCTAAGAGCCACTTAAATTCATACCTTGTGCAGGTTCCACGGACTTGTCGGTGGTTGCCAGATAAACGGGGTGCCGTACCTGATCGGCGCTGCTTACGGTGGACACTCCTGGTTTTGATTCCGCGATCCACCACATGATATGCATCTTGATGCTGTAGGCACACCATGCAGTTGGCTGCGAGCTGGAAATCTAACACATGGAGCACAAAACCGATAAATTCTGCTTTTTGGCTGGTCTTAAGAGTTTTCAAGACAAGTTGTTGGTTGTGGAAACTCACTTGTGTAGTTTTAAACTACAAAACGGCACCAGACCGTTCCACCCAAAGGGCCTGTCGATCCGCCGCTATCTTTCCTCTTTCCGGTTTTTATGCAAACTCGACTGTATTACCCCCGTCTCGTGTAGCTGCAGTGTTTAATATTGTAGTTTCAGTGCTGGCTGGGGTATCAATAACCCGTTGATGTTAATTTTATTTTTGCCTTTGTATTAAAGACCAAAGTTAAGATCTTAATTTTAATTTGACTTCGGTGATCCTTATACAGCTCAAACTGTTTTTACGCATTGATCCTGCCTCTTCTTGAACAAGGATAATATATTTGCTTAGATCAATATAAGTCAATGTCAACTTGACATTGAATTTTAGAAGACTTCGCTTACTTATTCTTTCTTTCTTACTTAATATAAAAGAAATTTGTTTGCTTTCTTTGGCACAAATACATATAGGAATACATATATAGGCAAGTGAATGTTATTGGACAGATTTAATTCCAAAACCGGACAATTCACTAAGCTAAGAAGAATTTCGGTCTTGTATGGACCAGTAATTCTTTGACTTTTCTTTATCTTCGTTATGAGAGTGTTCAATTGCCCTCGGTTTATTGGATTTCTCTTTACACTTCCTCTTTTTTCCAATATGACTGCACAAGTTCAATTGCGTTAGGATCGGGGATCTGGGGTGCAGTATCCAAAACCTTTCGACTATTGTAAAGGTGCAAATTGCGTACATTATACTGTTTATGTTGTAAGGATATATAATATTATAAATATATATTTACCTCACAGAGACGCCACAGAACAATTCAAATATTCTAGAAGCGCGGGCTTTATATGTTTGAGTCAAACATATAAACGAACCTGGAGGTTCGATCTAACACATGCAAACAAGAGAAATGTGCGATCGAACCGAAAGCAAAATTCAAACATGTAAACCGCGTGATTTAAAACTTTCAATCATACACACAAACATAATTACATATGTTGGAAGAAAATGGTTAAAGCAAAGGCCGAATATATGAAATATGTTATAGAAAACAGATGAGAATAAATGCATGTAGGCTCGTGTGACGTCACTGAGAGTGAGTTACATTGGGAGTGCATAGAACCGCAAGAGCGAACGCACCCACGTACAAGTGCGTAAGCTTCCGACGCACGAGACTTAGAGAGTCGGCTCATGCGTATAGACTAGCGGGGGAGGCGAGGGGTTGCTTTTCGGTTGTCGGCAACATCAAAGTGAGCGGGCTTACGCATGTGTGGGTGGATTGGGAGCGGGAATGTTGGCATGTAACGGAGAACGGGAGAGGCGGTGTGTAACATGTCCAAAGCAAAGGTTTGAAAGGCGCTGGAGGTATAAGCGCTAAATTTAAATATGTAATGATAATATATATAGTTATATATATATTTAAATAGATATACATAATATACTATGTGATGCTCTATAACGTTGTATAACTCATGAAATGGGATAAACATAACATTAATATTAGTTATGTGGAAAAGTTAGTGCGATACATTAATGCAGAGCATTAATTATGTATATATAGATACAACAAAAGATAAAGGGGGCGGTATAGTTATATAGTTGTTAAGTTGATTTGATTATAAATGCATTATATTTAAGTATATGTCAAAAGGGCGGGTAATTAGGAATAAGTTAAACATTGTTAAATAGTATATAAGGGTGGATGTTGGCAAAGTTAGAGAGCAAGATTGTAGCTGAGAGGCGTATGCGTGATTTCACCATGAAACATATATGAAGAAGTGAAAGTGAAGGCGTGCCAAGTCAGATCGATAAAAGGATATCCAACCAATCCAAGGCAGATTTGTTTTTGGTGGCAAGTACGAAGACTAGGAGCTATTCCTAGCAGGGTATTGAAAACTAGGCGCAAATCCTAGCAGATCACAAGACTAGGAGCTATTCCTAGCGGATCGTAAAAGACTAGGAGTTATTCCTAGCAATATATAAAAGACTAGAAGTTATTCCTAGCAACATATAAAGGACTAGGAGCTATTCCTAGCAGCATATAAAGGACTAGGAGCTATTCCTAGCAAAACATTGAAGACTAGGAGCTATTCCTAGCAGTTTTAGTGAAGACTAGGAGTATTCCTAGCACAGTTGAGGAAGACCAGGAGTATTCCTGGCATAGTGGAAAAGACTAGGAGTATTCCTAGCAGAATTATAGGAGTGTAGCAGACGACAGTGTAGCTTGACAAGACCAGGAGTCATCCTGGCAGTAGGAATACTTGCCACAGCCAAACGCAATCTGTCGATAAGTTTTCATGAGTGCCAGCGGTACAGTGTGGATTCCACAATAGCCACAATTACAAAGTCAATAGCCCGTGTAGGAGCTCTCTGGCCATACCAACATCCACCAATGAAATTGCCAATAAAATTATAACGTATTGTTAAAAGAAAGAACAACTGTATCTTCTCATTTCACCAGCGCACTATACAAATTCGTTGTGTCGTACCCCTACACCTGAAATCCGGCTCTGCCGCAAGTAAAAAAATCAGCATTGTTTCATGATTATATTATCTTATTGATAAAATAAAAAAAACAATCAAAACTTTATAAAAAAGTAAACAAAAAGAACTATTTATGTTTATACTTCAGAAATGTATCTATAACTTAAAATCGTACAGCAGCTTTTTTTAAAAATAATATTAAAACTAATGTTAGTAACGTTGATTTTTGTATTTTGTTGGAACGTCTTTTGCATTTTTAAGAGTCTCAATCCTTTTTGACATCGAAACCACAAACTTTTTATAGGTTTCTACCCTAATTTTGTCCCACTCCGCAGAAAGAGCCTTCATAAAGTCAGCCTTGTTCGAAATCATATGACATCGAATTTTTCCTTTAAGGATATGGCAAAGATGCTCAATGACATTGATATCAGACAACTAAGCTGAAGTTGCCATTAGTTTCGGAAAAATTTGTAGTGCCTATGTCTTGGTATTCAAGGAGGCATGTTTGAGATGATTATCGGCATACAGCTTAAAAGTGCTCCGAGTTAACAATTTTTCACCAATTGGTATTAAATAAAGGGCATGTTTATATATCCATTCTGGCTTAATATTTTCTCAATAAAAAGCAAATTACAGACTCCGATAGCTGACATATACCACAGACCATCACTGATCCACTACCTTGTTAAATTGGCCATGTCCATCATCTAACCTTTCTTGATATAGTTAGCTTTCCATCAGTTGCAGAGATGTTAAACTTCGATTCATTCAGGAAATCAAAGTCAAACCAGAACTCTTTCGACGTAGTTTGGTACTCCTGAGCAAACAGTAATTTCCTCTGCGTGTTACGATTATTCATGTATGCTTGTTGCAAGCCATTCTGCCATGATAATGATTATGATAAAGCACCCCGCGAATTGTGGAGTCACTAACATCCTTTTTTCAAACAAATTTTCAAATCGTTTTTTATTTTTGCGCCTGACTTTAAAGAATTCTCGTATTTTTGGTAGACTATCCACCTTTCCTCAGAAGCTGTCAGCTTCTTTTTTGATTGACTTTGGAGTTTGTAGAAGGGTGTATTATAGTTTTTTAATCTTTTTAAGATCTATTGAATAGTGCTTCGAGGTCTGATATGCATTCCTGCTATTTCCGCATAACTTTTTCCATTCTTATAATGAAAAATGGCAGGTTTACGTTCCTTTGGAGATGTTTACTTCATTTTTTAAAAATATACTCTAGAACTTAATAAACTGTTGGTAAATTACAAAAAACTACTTTAAGTATAAGTTTGGCTAAGTTCAATTGCAAATTTTCTGGACATCCCCGAGTTTCAGCCAAAATAATCAAGAAGAATTTCGAGTGTTGTCACATTTTAAGAAAAAGTAACGCAGTTTTCGCATTTTTTTTTTTAAATTTTATATAAGTAATAAGTATTTTTTATTTTTAGAACTATAGTTTGTGTAAATCACATTGCTAGTTTAGAAATTATAGAAGAAAATGCATGGAGTAAGTAGCTGTACGATTTTCAGTGACATTCACAGTAGTTCCCAAACTATAAGCCTTTTATGACATTGAAATCTCTTACGGACTGGCATTTATGTTCATATTTAAAAAGAGAATCTTCAAATTTGTTAAACTCGGCATTGAACAATTAAAAATTAAAAAACATGAACTTTGTAAATTTAAAGAGCATAAGGGCCTTTAATCACTCCGGTGGTAGTATTTTTAAATTAATTCTTACATACAGTTTGTCAAGTAATTGTTTGCAAAACAAAAAAAACTCACACATATTAATTTTTAACCTTATATTTAATCAACTTAGATTAGCTTTTTTGAAAATTTTCTTTTTGTTTATCATAGATTTAAGTGTACCTTACATATAAAAGGCACAAAGCATTCAAACTTTCATACAGAAGAGTATAAAAAAGCATGAAAAAGAAATTTCGGCGAATTTTACGCTGTCAAGTAATTCTTTGCAAAATGCAAAGACAATACAAAAATGAGCCGTAACTGTGAAACGGCACTTCAAATTCGAAGAAAAACGAATTTGTGCGGCATGGCAATCCAATCACCAAATTATTTATTTTGGATTTGGCATCTTTACGTTTAATATCTTAGATTAGATTAATTAAGCAATGCAATTTATGACAACTTGGTTCAGTTAGATTATTCCCACCATACTAAGGGAAAACAACCAAATGAACTGGCGAAAATGTTTTCTATCAAACTGAAAACCATTTATAATACTATAAACCGGGCTGACAAGGAAAATAGGTTAGAATTAAAGCACTCCCGAGGCAGGACATCCAAGTTAACAAGCGCGATCATTCACATTTTACAAAACAGGTCTCCAATAACCCTCAAAGCAGCCTAAGACAGTTGGCGACAGAGCTCAAAAATGATTGGCAGAAGTTAGTAAGCCATGGAGCTATTAGGAAAGTCTTAAAAATGGACAAGTACTCCTCAAAAATACCTCGAAAAAAACCATTACCGTCGCTGTAAACATTTAGAGACGGCTAAACTATTCTATTGCCCATGTTCACAATAGTCTGGAGTACTGGGATGATGTAGTTTTTTTGTGACGGGACAAAAATAATTATGTACCATCATTTAGGAAACAAATTGATGAAAAGCGCGAGAAATTTTCGATTTTTTAACCCCCAAAACACTAATACACTTAAGTATAAGCGGGACCATGATAATTATCATAAGCACAAGTCGCTCCTGCGCCTGTCTTGGTGACTGTATAATTGCAGTAAAGTGATTGGAAAACCTGCCCAGAGCCCTGATCTTAACCCTATCGAAAATTTGTGCGCCTTTTTTAACAAGCGTGTGCGTAAACGGAGCCCTACTAACTAAACGTGTCTTATTAGGGTCATTCAAAAAGAATGGCAACGAATTCTTGAAATTTATCACCTTCAAACCCTTATATACTTATTGCTCCGACGTATTCAGGCTGTTAAAGAAGCAAGTGACAGGCATACCAAATATTAGTTTCAAAAAAGTTATATTTTCTTAGTTTTACTTGAACGTCAAATACTTGTTTGCATTTTGCAAACTGATCCACTACCTTGTTAAATTGGCCATGTCCATCATCTAACCTTTCTTGATATAGTTAGCTTTCCATCAGTTG
Organism: Drosophila neocordata; assembly: GCA_018903615.1. Lineage (NCBI taxonomy): Eukaryota > Metazoa > Arthropoda > Insecta > Diptera > Drosophilidae > Drosophila > Drosophila neocordata. The sequence continues at coordinate 632,281 of JAEIGI010000032.1, forward strand.
CAGAGATGTTAAACTTTGATTCATTCAGGAAATCAAAGTCAAACCAGAACTCTTTCGACGTAGTTTGGTACTCCTGATCAAACAGTAATTTATCTGCGTGTTACGATTATTCATGTATGCTTGTTGCAAGCCATTCTGCCATGATAATGATTATGATAAAGCACCCCGCGAATTGTGGAGTCACTAACATCCTTTTTTCAAACAAATTTTCAAATCGTTTTTTATTTTTGCGCCTGATTTTAAAGAATTCTCGTATTTTTGGTAGACTATCCACCTTTCCTCAGAAGCTGTCAGCTTCTTTTTTGATCGACTTTGGAGTTTGTAGAAAGGTGTATTATAGTTTTTTAATCTTTTTAAGATCTATTGAATAGTGCTTCGAGTTCTGATATGCATTTCTGCTATTTCCGCATAACTTTTTTCATTGTTATAATGAAAAATGGCAGGTTTACGTTCCTTTGGAGATGTTTACTTCATTTTTTAAAAATATACTCTAGAACTTAATAAACTGTTGGTAAATTACAAAAAACTACTTTAAGTATAAGTTTGGCTAAGTTCAATTGCAAATTTTCTGGACATCCCCGAGTTTCAGCCAAAATAATCAAGAAGAATTTCCAGTGTTGTCACATTTTAAGAAAAAGTAACGCAGTTTTCGCATTTTTTTTTTTTAAATTTTATATAAGTAATAAGTATTTTTTATTTTTAGAACTATAGTTTGTGTTAATCACATTGCTAGTTTAGAAATTACAGAAGAAAATGCATGGAGTAAGTAGCTGTACGATTTTCAGTGACATTCACAGTAGTTCCCAAACTATAAGCCTTTTATGACATTGAAATCTCTTACGGACTGGCATTTATGTTCATATTTTAAAAGAGAATCTTCAAATTTGTTAAGCTCGGCATTGAACAATTTATTCTGCGCCTTTAATTGATCCATGAATTTGTTAGTAACTGAAAAAAAGAATTTGTAAATAAAAAACATGAACTTTGTAAATTTAAAGAGCATAAGGGCCTTTAATCACTCCGGTGGTAGTATTTTTAAATTAATTCTTACATACAGTTTGTCAAGTAATTGTTTGCAAAACAAAATGAAGCAAGCAAGTCGTCCCTGCCGACTTTGAGTATACCCTGTACCAAGTAGAGGAACTTTATTTAATCCTTAAAATTTGCCATCAGTTCAAACTAAAATTCTCCTCACAAGCGGCAGCAACGAACGCATGCTATCTCGCTCACACTTACTACGCAATGTCGCACATGGCATTTCAGCGCAAATTTTATATAGGTATATCTTTGATATTTTTTGTCCGATTTTAACTAAATTTGGTCATCTGGTACCTTTTGGCCATATTATTGGGTGTGCCAAATAGGAATACGCTACCTTCAATTTTACTCTAGTTATTCGTTTTTCCTGAATTGCGGGGGCGGAAGTGGGCGTGGCAAAAATTTGAAACAAACTTGATCTGCGTAGACACTACACGAATGCTGACACCAAATTTGGTTGCTCTAGCTCTTGTAGTCTCTGAGATCCACGTGTTCATACGGACGGACAGACGGACGGACAGACGGACGGACAGACGGACAGACGGACATGTCTCAATCGACTCGGCTGTTGATGCTGATCAAGAATATATATACTTTATGGGGTCGGAAATGTCTCCTTCTGCCTGTTACATACATTTTAGCGACTTTAATATACCCTTTTACCCTATGGGTACAGGGTATAAAAAACTCACACATATTAATTTTTAACCTTATATTTAATCAACTTAGATTAGCTTTTTTGAAAATTTTCTTTTTGTTTATCATAGATTTAAGTGTACCTTACATATAAAAGGCACAAAGCATTCAATTTTTCATACAGAAGAGTATAAAAAAGCATGAAAAAGAAATTTCGGCGAATTTTACGCTGTCAAGTAATTCTTTGCAAAATGCAAAGACAATACAAAAATGAGCCGTAACTGTGAAACGGCACTTCAAATTCGAAGAAAAACGAATTTGTGCGGCATGGCAATCCAATCACCAAATTATTTATTTTGGATTTGGCATCTTTACGTTTAATATCTTACGTAATTAGATTAATTAAGCAATGCAATTTATGACAACTTGGTTCAGTTAGATTATTCCCACCATACTAAGGGAAAACAACCAAATGAACTGGCGAAAATGTTTTCTATCAAACTGAAAACCATTTATAATACTATAAACCGGGCTGACAAGGAAAATAGGTTAGAATTAAAGCACTCCCGAGGCAGGACATCCAAGTTAACAAGCGCGATCATTCACATTTTACAAAACAGGTCTCCAATAACCCTCAAAGCAGCCTAAGACAGTTGGCGACAGAGCTCAAAAATGATTGGCAGAAGTTAGTAAGCCATGGAGCTATTAGGAAAGTCTTAAAAATGGACAAGTACTCCTCAAAAATACATCGAAAAAAACCATTACCGTCTGCTGTAAACATTTAGAGACGGCTAAACTATTCTATTGCCCATGTTCACAATAGTCTGGAGTACTGGGATGATGTAGTTTTTTTGTGACGGGACAAAAATAATTATGTACCATCATGACGCACCCAGCAAATTATGGAGAAAACCCAAAACAGCCCTTCAGCAACTAAATATAGTTCCCACTGTCAAGTTTGGCAATTTGTCTGTATATGTGTGGGGTTGCGTTTCATCAAAAGGCGTTGGTAAACTAAACATTTTTTCAGAAATTATGGATGAAAATGTATACTAGGATATTTTAGGAAACAAATTGATGAAAAGCGCGAGAAATTTTCGATTTTTTAACCCCCAAAACACTAATACACTTAAGTATAAGCGGGACCATGATAATTATCATAAGCACAAGTCGCTCCTGCGCCTGTCTTGGTGACTGTATAATTGCAGTAAAGTGATTGGAAAACCTGCCCAGAGCCCTGATCTTAACCCTATCGAAAATTTGTGCGCCTTTTTTAACAAGCGTGTGCGTAAACGGAGCCCTACTAACTAAACGTGTCTTATTAGGGTCATTCAAAAAGAATGGCAACGAATTCTTGAAATTTATCACCTTCAAACCCTTATATACTTATTGCTCCGACGTATTCAGGCTGTTAAAGAAGCAAGTGACAGGCATACCAAATATTAGTTTCAAAAAAGTTATATTTTCTTAGTTTTACTTGAACGTCAAATACTTGTTTGCATTTTGCAAACTGATCCACTACCTTGTTAAATTGGCCATGTCCATCATCTAACCTTTCTTGATATAGTTAGCTTTCCATCAGTTGCAGAGATGTTAAACTTTGATTCATTCAGGAAATCAAAGTCAAACCAGAACTCTTTCGAAGTAGTTTGGTACTCCTGATCAAACAGTAATTTCCTCTGCGTGTTACGATTATTCATGTATGCTTGTTGCAAGCCATTCTGCCATGATAATGATTATGATAAAGCACCCCGCGAATTGTGGAGTCACTAACATCCTTTTTTCAAACAAATTTTCAAATCGTTTTTTATTTTTGCGCCTGATTTTAAAGAATTCTCGTATTTTTGGTAGACTATACACCTTTCCTCAGAAGCTGTCAGCTTGTTTTTTGATCGACTTTGGAGTTTGTAGAAAGGTGTATTATAGTTTTTTAATCTTTTTAAGATCTATTGAATAGTGCTTCGAGTTCTGATATGCATTCCTGCTATTTCCGCATAACTTTTTCCATTCTTATAATGAAAAATGGCAGGTTTACGTTCCTTTGGAGATGTTTAAAAATATACTCTAGAACTTAATAAACTGTTGGTAAATTACAAAAAACTACTTTAAGTATAAGTTTGGCTAAGTTCAATTGCAAATTTTCTGGACATCCCCGAGTTTCAGCCAAAATAATCAAGAAGAATTTCCAGTGTTGTCACATTTTAAGAAAAAGTAACGCAGTTTTCGCATTTTTTTTTTTTAAATTTTATATAAGTAATAAGTATTTTTTATTTTTAGAACTATAGTTTGTGTTAATCACATTGCTAGTTTAGAAATTACAGAAGAAAATGCATGGAGTAAGTAGCTGTACGATTTTCAGTGACATTCACAGTAGTTCCCAAACTATAAGCCTTTTATGACATTGAAATCTCTTACGGACTGGCATTTATGTTCATATTTTAAAAGAGAATCTTCAAATTTGTTAAGCTCGGCATTGAACAATTTATTCTGCGCCTTTAATTGATCCATGAATTTGTTAGTAACTGAAAAAAAGAATTTGTAAATAAAAAACATGAACTTTGTAAATTTAAAGAGCATAAGGGCCTTTAATCACTCCGGTGGTAGTATTTTTAAATTAATTCTTACATACAGTTTGTCAAGTAATTGTTTGCAAAACAAAAAAAACTCACACATATTAATTTTTAACCTTATATTTAATCAACTTAGATTAGCTTTTTTGAAAATTTTCTTTTTGTTTATCATAGATTTAAGTGTACCTTACATATAAAAGGCACAAAGCATTCAAACTTTCATACAGAAGAGTATAAAAAAGCATGAAAAAGAAATTTCGGCGAATTTTACGCTGTCAAGTAATTCTTTGCAAAATGCAAAGACAATACAAAAATGAGCCGTAACTGTGAAACGGCACTTCAAATTCGAAGAAAAACGAATTTGTGCGGCATGGCAATCCAATCACCAAATTATTTATTTTGGATTTGGCATCTTTACGTTTAATATCTTACGTAATTAGATTAATTAAGCAATGCAATTTATGACAACTTGGTTCAGTTAGATTATTCCCACCATACTAAGGGAAAACAACCAAATGAACTGGCGAAAATGTTTTCTATCAAACTGAAAACAATTTATAATACTATAAACCGGGCTGACAAGGAAAATAGGTTAGAATTAAAGCACTCCCGAGGCAGGACATCCAAGTTAACAAGCGCGATCATTCACATTTTACAAAACAGGTCTCCAATAACCCTCAAAGCAGCCTAAGACAGTTGGCGACAGAGCTCAAAAATGATTGGCAGAAGTTAGTAAGCCATGGAGCTATTAGGAAAGTCTTAAAAATGGACAAGTACTCCTCAAAAATACCTCGAAAAAAACCATTACCGTCGCTGTAAACATTTAGAGACGGCTAAACTATTCTATTGCCCATGTTCACAATAGTCTGGAGTACTGGGATGATGTAGTTTTTTTGTGACGGGACAAAAATAATTATGTACCATCATGACGCACCCAGCAAATTATGGAGAAAACCCAAAACAGCCCTTCAGCAACTAAATATAGTTCCCACTGTCAAGTTTGGCAATTTGTCTGTATATGTGTGGGGTTGCGTTTCATCAAAAGGCGTTGGTAAACTAAACATTTTTTTCAGAAATTATGGATGAAAATGTATACTAGGATATTTTAGGAAACAAATTGATAAAAAGCGCGAGAAATTTTCGATTTTTTAACCCCCAAAACACTAATACACTTAAGTATAAGCGGGACCATGATAATTATCATAAGCACAAGTCGCTCCTGCGCCTGTCTTGGTGACTGTATAATTGCAGTAAAGTGATTGGAAAACCTGCCCAGAGCCCTGATCTTAACCCTATCGAAAATTTGTGCGCCTTTTTTAACAAGCGTGTGCGTAAACGGAGCCCTACTAACTAAACGTGTCTTATTAGGGTCATTCAAAAAGAATGGCAACGAATTCTTGAAATTTATCACCTTCAAACCCTTATATACTTATTGCTCCGACGTATTCAGGCTGTTAAAGAAGCAAGTGACAGGCATACCAAATATTAGTTTCAAAAAAGTTATATTTTCTTAGTTTTACTTGAACGTCAAATACTTGTTTGCATTTTGCAAACTGATCCACTACCTTGTTAAATTGGCCATGTCCATCATCTAACCTTTCTTGATATAGTTAGCTTTCCATCAGTTGCAGAGATGTTAAACTTTGATTCATTCAGGAAATCAAAGTCAAACCAGAACTCTTTCGAAGTAGTTTGGTACTCCTGATCAAACAGTAATTTCCTCTGCGTGTTACGATTATTCATGTATGCTTGTTGCAAGCCATTCTGCCATGATAATGATTATGATAAAGCACCCCGCGAATTGTGGAGTCACTAACATCCTTTTTTCAAACAAATTTTCAAATCGTTTTTTATTTTTGCGCCTGATTTTAAAGAATTCTCGTATTTTTGGTAGACTATCCACCTTTCCTCAGAAGCTGTCAGCTTCTTTTTTGATCGACTTTGGAGTTTGTAGAAAGGTGTATTATAGTTTTTTAATCTTTTTAAGATCTATTGAATAGTGCTTCGAGTTCTGATATGCATTCCTGCTATTTCCGCATAACTTTTTCCATTCTTATAATGAAAAATGGCAGGTTTACGTTCCTTTGGAGATGTTTAAAAATATACTCTAGAACTTAATAAACTGTTGGTAAATTACAAAAAACTACTTTAAGTATAAGTTTGGCTAAGTTCAATTGCAAATTTTCTGGACATCCCCGAGTTTCAGCCAAAATAATCAAGAAGAATTTCGAGTGTTGTCACATTTTAAGAAAAAGTAACGCAGTTTTCGCATTTTTTTTTTTAAATTTTATATAAGTAATAAGTATTTTTTATTTTTAGAACTATTGTTTGTGTAAATCACATTGCTAGTTTAGAAAATACAGAAGAAAATGCATGGAGTAAGTAGCTGTACGATTTTCAGTGACATTCACAGTAGTTCCCAAACTATAAGCCTTTTATGACATTGAAATCTCTTACGGACTGGCATTTATGTTCATATTTTAAAAGAGAATCTTCAAATTTGTTAAGCTCGGCATTGAACAATTTATTCTGCGCCTTTAATTGATCCATGAATTTGTTAGTAACTGAAAAAAAGAATTTGTAAATAAAAAACATGAACTTTGTAAATTTAAAGAGCATAAGGGCCTTTAATCACTCCGGTGGTAGTATTTTTAAATTAATTCTTACATACAGTTTGTCAAGTAATTGTTTGCAAAAAAAAAAAAACTCACACATATTAATTTTTAACCTTATATTTAATCAACTTAGATTAGCTTTTTTGAAAATTTTCTTTTTGTTTATCATAGATTTAAGTGTACCTTACATATAAAAGGCACAAAGCATTCAAACTTTCATACAGAAGAGTATAAAAAAGCATGAAAAAGAAATTTCGGCGAATTTTACGCTGTCAAGTAATTCTTTGCAAAATGCAAAGACAATACAAAAATGAGCCGTAACTGTGAAACGGCACTTCAAATTCGAAGAAAAACGAATTTGTGCGGCATGGCAATCCAATCACCAAATTATTTATTTTGGATTTGGCATCTTTACGTTTAATATCTTACGTAATTAGATTAATTAAGCAATGCAATTTATGACAACTTGGTTCAGTTAGATTATTCCCACCATACTAAGGGAAAACAACCAAATGAACTGGCGAAAATGTTTTCTATCAAACTGAAAACAATTTATAATACTATAAACCGGGCTGACAAGGAAAATAGGTTAGAATTAAAGCACTCCCGAGGCAGGACATCCAAGTTAACAAGCGCGATCATTCACATTTTACAAAACAGGTCTCCAATAACCCTCAAAGCAGCCTAAGACAGTTGGCGACAGAGCTCAAAAATGATTGGCAGAAGTTAGTAAGCCATGGAGCTATTAGGAAAGTCTTAAAAATGGACAAGTACTCCTCAAAAATACCTCGAAAAAAACCATTACCGTCGCTGTAAACATTTAGAGACGGCTAAACTATTCTATTGCCCATGTTCACAATAGTCTGGAGTACTGGGATGATGTAGTTTTTTTGTGACGGGACAAAAATAATTATGTACCATCATGACGCACCCAGCAAATTATGGAGAAAACCCAAAACAGCCCTTCAGCAACTAAATATAGTTCCCACTGTCAAGTTTGGCAATTTGTCTGTATATGTGTGGGGTTGCGTTTCATCAAAAGGCGTTGGTAAACTAAACATTTTTTTCAGAAATTATGGATGAAAATGTATACTAGGATATTTTAGGAAACAAATTGATAAAAAGCGCGAGAAATTTTCGATTTTTTAACCCCCAAAACACTAATACACTTAAGTATAAGCGGGACCATGATAATTATCATAAGCACAAGTCGCTCCTGCGCCTGTCTTGGTGACTGTATAATTGCAGTAAAGTGATTGGAAAACCTGCCCAGAGCCCTGATCTTAACCCTATCGAAAATTTGTGCGCCTTTTTTAACAAGCGTGTGCGTAAACGGAGCCCTACTAACTAAACGTGTCTTATTAGGGTCATTCAAAAAGAATGGCAACGAATTCCTGAAATTTATCACCTTCAAACCCTTATATACTTATTGCTCCGACGTATTCAGGCTGTTAAAGAAGCAAGTGACAGGCATACCAAATATTAGTTTCAAAAAAGTTATATTTTCTTAGTTTTACTTGAACGTCAAATACTTGTTTGCATTTTGCAAACTGATCCACTACCTTGTTAAATTGGCCATGTCCATCATCTAACCTTTCTTGATATAGTTAGCTTTCCATCAGTTGCAGAGATGTTAAACTTTGATTCATTCAGGAAATCAAAGTCAAACCAGAACTCTTTCGAAGTAGTTTGGTACTCCTGATCAAACAGTAATTTCCTCTGCGTGTTACGATTATTCATGTATGCTTGTTGCAAGCCATTCTGCCATGATAATGATTATGATAAAGCACCCCGCGAATTGTGGAGTCACTAATATCCTTTTTTCAAACAAATTTTCAAATCGTTTTTTATTTTTGCGCCTGATTTTAAAGAATTCTCGTATTTTTGGTAGACTATCCACCTTTCCTCAGAAGCTGTCAGCTTCTTTTTTGATCGACTTTGGAGTTTGTAGAAAGGTGTATTATAGTTTTTTAATCTTTTTAAGATCTATTGAATAGTGCTTCGAGTTCTGATATGCATTCCTGCTATTTCCGCATAACTTTTTCCATTCTTATAATGAAAAATGGCAGGTTTACGTTCCTTTGGAGATGTTTAAAAATATACTCTAGAACTTAATAAACTGTTGGTAAATTACAAAAAACTACTTTAAGTATAAGTTTGGCTAAGTTCAATTGCAAATTTTCTGGACATCCCCGAGTTTCAGCCAAAATAATCAAGAAGAATTTCGAGTGTTGTCACATTTTAAGAAAAAGTAACGCAGTTTTCGCATTTTTTTTTTTTTAAATTTTATATAAGTAATAAGTATTTTTTATTTTTAGAACTATTGTTTGTGTAAATCACATTGCTAGTTTAGAAAATACAGAAGAAAATGCATGGAGTAAGTAGCTGTACGATTTTCAGTGACATTCACAGTAGTTCCCAAACTATAAGCCTTTTATGACATTGAAATCTCTTACGGACTGGCATTTATGTTCATATTTTAAAAGAGAATCTTCAAATTTGTTAAGCTCGGCATTGAACAATTTATTCTGCGCCTTTAATTGATCCATGAATTTGTTAGTAACTGAAAAAAAGAATTTGTAAATAAAAAACATGAACTTTGTAAATTTAAAGAGCATAAGGGCCTTTAATCACTCCGGTGGTAGTATTTTTAAATTAATTCTTACATACAGTTTGTCAAGTAATTGTTTGCAAAACAAAAAAAACTCACACATATTAATTTTTAACCTTATATTTAATCAACTTAGATTAGCTTTTTTGAAAATTTTCTTTTTGTTTATCATAGATTTAAGTGTACCTTACATATAAAAGGCACAAAGCATTCAAACTTTCATACAGAAGAGTATAAAAAAGCATGAAAAAGAAATTTCGGCGAATTTTACGCTGTCAAGTAATTCTTTGCAAAATGCAAAGACAATACAAAAATGAGCCGTAACTGTGAAACGGCACTTCAAATTCGAAGAAAAACGAATTTGTGCGGCATGGCAATCCAATCACCAAATTATTTATTTTGGATTTGGCATCTTTACGTTTAATATCTTACGTAATTAGATTAATTAAGCAATGCAATTTATGACAACTTGGTTCAGTTAGATTATTCCCACCATACTAAGGGAAAACAACCAAATGAACTGGCGAAAATGTTTTCTATCAAACTGAAAACCATTTATAATACTATAAACCGGGCTGACAAGGAAAATAGGTTAGAATTAAAGCACTCCCGAGGCAGGACATCCAAGTTAACAAGCGCGATCATTCACATTTTACAAAACAGGTCTCCAATAACCCTCAAAGCAGCCTAAGACAGTTGGCGACAGAGCTCAAAAATGATTGGCAGAAGTTAGTAAGCCATGGAGCTATTAGGAAAGTCTTAAAAATGGACAAGTACTCCTCAAAAATACCTCGAAAAAAACCATTACCGTCGCTGTAAACATTTAGAGACGGCTAAACTATTCTATTGCCCATGTTCACAATAGTCTGGAGTACTGGGATGATGTAGTTTTTTTGTGACGGGACAAAAATAATTATGTACCATCATGACGCACCCAGCAAATTATGGAGAAAACCCAAAACAGCCCTTCAGCAACTAAATATAGTTCCCACTGTCAAGTTTGGCAATTTGTCTGTATATGTGTGGGGTTGCGTTTCATCAAAAGGCGTTGGTAAACTAAACATTTTTTTCAGAAATTATGGATGAAAATGTATACTAGGATATTTTAGGAAACAAATTGATGAAAAGCGCGAGAAATTTTCGATTTTTTAACCCCCAAAACACTAATACACTTAAGTATAAGCGGGACCATGATAATTATCATAAGCACAAGTCGCTCCTGCGCCTGTCTTGGTGACTGTATAATTGCAGTAAAGTGATTGGAAAACCTGCCCAGAGCCCTGATCTTAACCCTATCGAAAATTTGTGCGCCTTTTTTAACAAGCGTGTGCGTAAACGGAGCCCTACTAACTAAACGTGTCTTATTAGGGTCATTCAAAAAGAATGGCAACGAATTCTTGAAATTTATCACCTTCAAACCCTTATATACTTATTGCTCCGACGTATTCAGGCTGTTAAAGAAGCAAGTGACAGGCATACCAAATATTAGTTTCAAAAAAGTTATATTTTCTTAGTTTTACTTGAACGTCAAATACTTGTTTGCATTTTGCAAACTGATCCACTACCTTGTTAAATTGGCCATGTCCATCATCTAACCTTTCTTGATATAGTTAGCTTTCCATCAGTTGCAGAGATGTTAAACTTTGATTCATTCAGGAAATCAAAGTCAAACCAGAACTCTTTCGACGTAGTTTGGTACTCCTGATCAAACAGTAATTTCCTCTGCGTGTTACGATTATTCATGTATGCTTGTTGCAAGCCATTCTGCCATGATAATGATTATGATAAAGCACCCCGCGAATTGTGGAGTCACTAACATCCTTTTTTCAAACAAATTTTCAAATCGTTTTTTATTTTTGCGCCTGATTTTAAAGAATTCTCGTATTTTTGGTAGACTATCCACCTTTCCTCAGAAGCTGTCAGCTTCTTTTTTGATCGACTTTGGAGTTTGTAGAAAGGTGTATTATAGTTTTTTAATCTTTTTAAGATCTATTGAATAGTGCTTCGAGTTCTGATATGCATTCCTGCTATTTCCGCATAACTTTTTCCATTCTTATAATGAAAAATGGCAGGTTTACGTTCCTTTGGAGATGTTTAAAAATATACTCTAGAACTTAATAAACTGTTGGTAAATTACAAAAAACTACTTTAAGTATAAGTTTGGCTAAGTTCAATTGCAAATTTTCTGGACATCCCCGAGTTTCAGCCAAAATAATCAAGAAGAATTTCGAGTGTTGTCACATTTTAAGAAAAAGTAACGCAGTTTTCGCATTTTTTTTTTTTAAATTTTATATAAGTAATAAGTATTTTTTATTTTTAGAACTATTGTTTGTGTAAATCACATTGCTAGTTTAGAAAATACAGAAGAAAATGCATGGAGTAAGTAGCTGTACGATTTTCAGTGACATTCACAGTAGTTCCCAAACTATAAGCCTTTTATGACATTGAAATCTCTTACGGACTGGCATTTATGTTCATATTTTAAAAGAGAATCTTCAAATTTGTTAAGCTCGGCATTGAACAATTTATTCTGCGCCTTTAATTGATCCATGAATTTGTTAGTAACTGAAAAAAAGAATTTGTAAATAAAAAACATGAACTTTGTAAATTTAAAGAGCATAAGGGCCTTTAATCACTCCGGTGGTAGTATTTTTAAATTAATTCTTACATACAGTTTGTCAAGTAATTGTTTGCAAAACAAAAAAAACTCACACATATTAATTTTTAACCTTATATTTAATCAACTTAGATTAGCTTTTTTGAAAATTTTCTTTTTGTTTATCATAGATTTAAGTGTACCTTACATATAAAAGGCACAAAGCATTCAAACTTTCATACAGAAGAGTATAAAAAAGCATGAAAAAGAAATTTCGGCGAATTTTACGCTGTCAAGTAATTCTTTGCAAAATGCAAAGACAATACAAAAATGAGCCGTAACTGTGAAACGGCACTTCAAATTCGAAGAAAAACGAATTTGTGCGGCATGGCAATCCAATCACCAAATTATTTATTTTGGATTTGGCATCTTTACGTTTAATATCTTACGTAATTAGATTAATTAAGCAATGCAATTTATGACAACTTGGTTCAGTTAGATTATTCCCACCATACTAAGGGAAAACAACCAAATGAACTGGCGAAAATGTTTTCTATCAAACTGAAAACCATTTATAATACTATAAACCGGGCTGACAAGGAAAATAGGTTAGAATTAAAGCACTCCCGAGGCAGGACATGCAAGTTAACAAGCGCGATCATTCACATTTTACAAAACAGGTCTCCAATAACCCTCAAAGCAGCCTAAGACAGTTGGCGACAGAGCTCAAAAATGATTGGCAGAAGTTAGTAAGCCATGGAGCTATTAGGAAAGTCTTAAAAATGGACAAGTACTCCTCAAAAATACCTCGAAAAAAACCATTACCGTCGCTGTAAACATTTAGAGACGGCTAAACTATTCTATTGCCCATGTTCACAATAGTCTGGAGTACTGGGATGATGTAGTTTTTTTGTGACGGGACAAAAATAATTATGTACCATCATGACGCACCCAGCAAATTATGGAGAAAACCCAAAACAGCCCTTCAGCAACTAAATATAGTTCCCACTGTCAAGTTTGGCAATTTGTCTGTATATGTGTGGGGTTGCGTTTCATCAAAAGGCGTTGGTAAACTAAACATTTTTTTCAGAAATTATGGATGAAAATGTATACTAGGATATTTTAGGAAACAAATTGATGAAAAGCGCGAGAAATTTTCGATTTTTTAACCCCCAAAACACTAATACACTTAAGTATAAGCGGGACCATGATAATTATCATAAGCACAAGTCGCTCCTGCGCCTGTCTTGGTGACTGTATAATTGCAGTAAAGTGATTGGAAAACCTGCCCAGAGCCCTGATCTTAACCCTATCGAAAATTTGTGCGCCTTTTTTAACAAGCGTGTGCGTAAACGGAGCCCTACTAACTAAACGTGTCTTATTAGGGTCATTCAAAAAGAATGGCAACGAATTCTTGAAATTTATCACCTTCAAACCCTTATATACTTATTGCTCCGACGTATTCAGGCTGTTAAAGAAGCAAGTGACAGGCATACCAAATATTAGTTTCAAAAAAGTTATATTTTCTTAGTTTTACTTGAACGTCAAATACTTGTTTGCATTTTGCAAACTGATCCACTACCTTGTTAAATTGGCCATGTCCATCATCTAACCTTTCTTGATATAGTTAGCTTTCCATCAGTTGCAGAGATGTTAAACTTTGATTCATTCAGGAAATCAAAGTCAAACCAGAACTCTTTCGACGTAGTTTGGTACTCCTGATCAAACAGTAATTTCCTCTGCGTGTTACGATTATTCATGTATGCTTGTTGCAAGCCATTCTGCCATGATAATGATTATGATGAAGCACCCCGCGAATTGTGGAGTCACTAACATCCTTTTTTCAAACAAATTTTCAAATCGTTTTTTATTTTTGCGCCTGATTTTAAAGAATTCTCGTATTTTTGGTAGACTATCCACCTTTCCTCAGAAGCTGTCAGCTTCTTTTTTGATCGACTTTGGAGTTTGTAGAAAGGTGTATTATAGTTTTTTAATCTTTTTAAGATCTATTGAATAGTGCTTCGAGTTCTGATATGCATTCCTGCTATTTCCGCATAACTTTTTCCATTCTTATAATGAAAAATGGCAGGTTTACGTTCCTTTGGAGATGTTTAAAAATATACTCTAGAACTTAATAAACTGTTGGTAAATTACAAAAAACTACTTTAAGTATAAGTTTGGCTAAGTTCAATTGCAAATTTTCTGGACATCCCCGAGTTTCAGCCAAAATAATCAAGAAGAATTTCGAGTGCTGTCACATTTTAAGAAAAAGTAACGCAGTTTTCGCATTTTTTTTTTTTAATTTTATATAAGTAATAAGTATTTTTTATTTTTAGAACTATAGTTTGTGTAAATCACATTGCTAGTTTAGAAATTACAGAAGAAAATGCATGGAGTAAGTAGCTGTACGATTTTCAGTGACATTCACAGTAGTTCCCAAACTATAAGCCTTTTATGACATTGAAATCTCTTACGGACTGGCATTTATGTTCATATTTTAAAAGAGAATCTTCAAATTTGTTAAACTCGGCATTGAACAATTTATTCTGCGCCTTTAATTGATCCATGAATTTGTTAGTAACTGAAAAAAAGAATTTGTAAATAAAAAACATGAACTTTGTAAATTTAAAGATCATAAGGGCCTTTAATCACTCCGCTGGTAGTATTTTTAAATTAATTATTACATATGTACATATGTATTCATTCATACTGAGTAATGGATTTAAATAACGTACCAATTTGGATTTTTGAATGCCTGGCCAAACATGGATTTTTAGACGATGTTAGAACTAGGGAATCGGGATCCATTTGGGGACGTCTTGATGTGGCTCCTATTCCTACTCTGTCACTATTTTCTACAAATTGGGCAATAACACTTCGAAATTTTTCAGGAATGAGAAACAAGCGGTCAACGTTGCCCTTTTTATAACAGAGATATGCTGATTTCATCTGAAACCACTTTCTTCTAATTTGAGTCGGTGATTTGTTTGGGAAACCAGACCTTTTCATCTTGTTGGCAATTTGCGAAAATGTATAGTGAGTTGTAGTGGTTGACATAGAACCTTCAACTCCCCTAAACTCCTTAATGAAATTTAGCATACATTCTATTTCAGCGGATAGCCAAAAATTTCGCTTTAACTTTCCGGTTTTCATTCTGTGATGTGCAGTTTTTGTTATGTAAAAAAAAAAAGAGTTTGGAAAAAAATCGATAGGGCTGCAGTTAAAAAAATTTAACATATGTTAATCGATTCTTGGTTTATCGAAACTCTTTAAATTCTTCATTAATATTTTTTTATGCTATTTTTAGGTGAAAAAAAAATGATATTATTAAATAAACTGTTTAACTTTTCATAATCTTGGCCATGCGACGTACATGAATCAATTTCTGACAATTACTTTTTAATATTATACAGCTTCTTTAAGCATAATTAATAGTTAACGATTTTAAGGTAAGATTTTAACAAGCATCTCATCATATAACTATAAACATTCGCTGTTGTCTAACAATCCGAATTCAATTTGAATATTTTGTCAAACAAACACATCTAATGAATGATTTTAAAAGTGAGGGAATGTTCGTCAAGATAGCGACGGTCTGTTAATGTCGAGGTAGCGAATTAAATTGTTTGGTTAATAATTAAATGTTTTGAACCAAATAAAGACTTAACTAAAAACAAATAGCAATATCTATATAAATTATTTACTTTTGGGCGGTTTTAAACATTGCAGGTACTAAATTTGGACCATGAAAATATTAGCACCCCATATTTTGGACCATAGCTTCACTTCCAGAGACCGTCAACGCACTATACGTCAGATTAAGCTTCACATATTCATGAATCACTCCACCAAATTTAATCAAAATCGGCAGAGCCGTTTTTAGGAAAATCGATTATCCGTTCTCCAACCTATGATTTTTCCCCATATAAAATGCACAAAAAAAAAAATTGAGATTGCGCTGTTAGAGAAATAGTGATCATGAATGAAGGTTTATTTGTTTTATATTTTTGAGTTAACTTTTTGTATTCCTCTGTGTAACTGAATTGGAGCTATTTTTTTTCATCAGATTTCGACTGAAAAAACTTTAAAGGTGAATATTTTTTTAAATATGTCAAATTTATGTCTTTTCCTACGTAAATTATGTAGATAGAATAATTAATAAATTCAAATAATTGTGTAATTGTAAAATGAGTCAAAACTATATACATTTTTAAACTTTTGGTAATTTGAACTTTGCAACGCCCCTTGGTACAGTCCCCAGATCTCAATCCCATTCAGCATTTGTAATCGGACGTCAAAACAGCAACTTGCAGTTAGACAGGTGACCTTGCATTTAATTAAAATAAGTTATTATGACACCAAGCTCAAGATTTTGAAGATCAGATTGCAATCGACAAGAAGAGGAAATGTCTTTGTGACTAAAACATAGCTTAACGTCATCTGCGTAAAAAAGAGCACGATATTAACTTATAACAGAGGGAAGGTCATTAATGAAAAGGGTAAACAGCAGTGGTCCCAAATGACTACCCTGAGGCACCCCCGAAGTAACATGGATGGATCTGGAATATGACGATTTAAAAAGAACCCTCTGCGTTCTATTTGTCAGTTATTTACGAATCCAACTAATTAAAGGACTTGGAAAGTCAATACTATTTAAATTTTTAAAAAAGGAGCGTATGATGACATCAGTTTGCCTTGCATTTCTAAATCCTTTGATCGGTAAAGAAGTAAATTCTATAAGGTTAGTGGTAGTAGATCTACATTTCACAACCCATGTTGAGAAGGTGAAATTATAGATTTACAAAAATGTTGCAATCGAGAAGTGATTAATTTTTCAAAAGCTTTAGGTATAGCGGACAATTTAGAAATACCCCTATAGTTAAATGCTTCCGATTTTTTACAGCTTTTATGGAGAGGAACTATATAGGATTCCTTCCAGATAGCTGAGAACGTGGAAGATTTGATAGACAAAAGAACAAGTTAACGAATTGGTTTACATAAAGCCTCGGCGCAAAATCTGAGAACGCAACCTAGTATTCCGTCAGGACCAGGAGAGTAGACAGGTTTCACTAAATAAAGCACGCTTAGGAGCGAACGTCAGATAGTAACGAGATACGAGATACTGTCACACTCTTCGAAGATGAACAGTCTGATAAAGAATCTTGCCATTTTTTAGGGCCAGATCCTCCCTCCCATTTGTAACAAAACAATTAGAGGGAAGATCAATGAAAATTCTCTTGAAGACTGGGGCTTCCAAGAATTATATCAAACCGTTGTCCGAGTTAAGACACGTGTTCCCAGCGGACACCCCATTTCAAGTTATGTCCATTCATGGTCCATTCGGACAAAAATATTTTTTTTTTATTTTGCCCACGTTAACTGATTTTGATGCCATCATAGGGTTAGATTTCCTAATCCAAGTTGATGCTTCTATCAATCTCACGAAACGAAAAATTTTTTACAATGGGGGATCTGAGGATATAGAATTGCACAAATGTGCTGACGTAAATTTCATTGTGATAAATGAGGAGAATGTCCCTTCCGTTATGAAAGAATTATTTAAAAAAATGATTTAGTCAAGAGCTTCCGCTTTTGCAAACCCCAATGTTGCTCTACCAATAATATAAGCACCGTAGCCATTAGAACACAGTGAGAACCTGTGTTTTCAATACAATACCGATACCGTATAGGGGTATCTGACTTCGTAAGTGCGGAAGTCAAGCAAATGTTAAAAGATAGGTCACTTTACAATAATACTATTTGGGTAGTAGAGAAGGAAGGTGTAGATGATCAAGGCCACAAAAAGAATTAATTTTCGAAAATGGAATCAAGTAACTGGGTCGGAGTATCCAATTCCCTCAATTACGACCATTCAGTTGAACATGAGAAACGCACAGTACTTCTCGGACTTTGGATATAAAATCAGGATTGCATCAAATCGAGCTGACAGAAGGAAATAGGGGAAAAACCGTTTTTTCTGCCAACAATAGGAATTATGAGTTTTGCCGACTTCCCTTTGGAAGAGAACACATTGGGAAATTATGTCACTTCTATGTAGACGATGTAATTATATTTTCATAAACTAAAGCAGACCACGTTTAACACATTGAACGTATGCTTCAATGACTTTGCGATGCAGGTATGGGATACCCCCCAAGAAAAGTCGAAGTTTTTCGAATATCTCGGGTTTGTTGTTGCTGGGGGAGGTATAAAAACCTCACTAGACAGTCCATTAAACTGCCAACATCTTAATACCAATTAAGGTCATTTTGAGGCGTGTCTAGTTATTATAGATGTTTTATAAAAAACTATGACGCAATCGCAAGACCCCTAACAGACATACTTAAAGGGGACAATGGTAAGGTCAGTCATTGGAGAAAGGTGAAAATCGAACTTAGCTACACAGTTGCAAACGTTTAATAGACTCAAAAACATCTTAGCATCTGAAGACGTTATGTTAAGATACCCAGACTAAAAAAAGCCTTTCGATCTGATAACCGATGCCTCAGGACACGGCCTGGAAGCGGTATTGTCGCACGATGGAAGACCGATAACAATGATTTCAAGGACGTTGCGGGATAAGGAACACGACTTAGCAACTAATGAGAGGGAACTCTTAGCAATTTTTTAGGCTCTAAAAACTCTTCGTAATTATCTTTATGGAGTTAGAGACTTTAACATTTATACGGACCATCAACCGCTCACCTTTGCTGTCTCAGATCGGAGTCCAAACATTTATTTATATCATTTATTAACGAACATAATGCGAAAATTATTAACAAACTAGAAAAGGAGAACAAAGTGGAACAAAGTACTGTTGGCAACAATAGAGTACAACAGAACAATTCATTTGGTGACGAATAAACAACCGATCGATTTATATGCCAGCTGCAGAAATGAAGGCAGTTATACGAGGAAAACTCAAAAAAATACAATGCAAGCAATTGGAACAAGGAAATAGGAAAAGAACTGATAAAAGGCAGGAGACAGAGTATGGGTAAAATCAAATATAAGGTTAGGAAACAACTGCCCCCATTATTTTTTATTGTAAAAAGGAGGGTGGTCCATAAGGAGAATCTTCGATAAATATTTTTTATTTTTTTTATTAAGCATATTTCCTTTAATATCCTGTTTAGAATTAAACTCATTTTGCTATTACTAATAGCTTATATGGTCAACTCAATGAAATTGACGGATTACTTGATGTCAAAGTATATACCGATAACAGACGGAGAGGTAACAATTTGGGACCACTACGAGTACATCGGACATACCACGAATGTGACGATTTATGAGCTGTATAATGAGGAGACAAGCATGTTGGTCGAAACCTTAAAGCAGGAACATATAAGGAAAGTAATTTTAGCAGATGTCAATAGGATTAATGTATTGATAGAGACATTGAGGGTGCACCATAGAAATTCCAGAAGCTTAAACATTTTAGGTTCGGCATTAAAAATAGTTGCAGTAACGCCAGATTTTGATGATTGGGAGCGCATTAAGTTTAGACAGACTCAATAAATAGAACAAGAAAATAGACCCTGATTTTAACTATTACACTTGCCAACCTTATTAGATGATGTCATCCACTGGATGTGATGTGGCAGTCAGCACTACTTTTTGCAGAAGAATAACAACACCCAACTGTGCACAGAAACTCATCTCCGGGACACTAGTGGATGATGGAAGACTAATTATCAATGAGGCTACCATCAACATCACCGACAAGGATGGCCACTCACAGATAACTACCGGGACATACCTGACCACTTATGATGATGAGATCACCATCAATAATACTCGATTCATCAACAATTATGGAATTTTGAAGAAAAACCAATGGTTGCAACTATCTCCCAGATCAATATAACAGGCTATCGGTAGTTATTAAGTCTGCCAAAATTACACAAACTGAGTCTGACAAATCTGCAAAACATATGCCAGCTTCGTTCCAAGTTGATTTCAAGTTCTATTATCAGCAGTGGTACCACATTGACTATATTTGTTGCGGTAATCCTCATTTTATACGAGGTCCGTCGCCGTTGGAAAGCAAAACATCAAACAAAGCTGATCAACGACCTTCAGTCAGCCTTAAAGAAGTCCGGAGACGGCCTAAACTTAGCTGAAGGAGGAATTATCATCAGTCAGCAATCATTACAACGGAAACGATTGCGACATAGTTGCAATTGCTTGGTAATCAGCTTAGCTGGCTACGCAGACGACCGAAATATGATCCTCCAGCTGAGGCGCATTGGGTGGTCAGCAAATGAACGGCACGAGGCGCCGAGTCAACGGTTATTGACCGCTACTGGGGTTTCTTGGGTTTTGCTAAGTTTAGTTTCGAGTTTTGATGCAAGTCGATCGCGTCTACAATTGAGAAAGTTTCGAGTTCGAAGCTGTGATAGATTGATTCTACAAAGCTTGTTCTCTTTCTTGTTCTCCTATTTTCCGTATTAAGATTGCTCATCTTATGTCATCTCTGTGAATAATATGTTTAACTTATAATGCTAATTTAAATTTCGCAAAATAAATTTTCGTGTTTGACACAAAAAAAAAATCGCGTTTTTCCTTTTGTAACCTCAGCTTGTTTCTACTAACCTTCGAGAACTTTCTATATCAAATGAATTTTTCCGATTAATTTGATCTACCAATTAAAATGTCGTCCATGTATACGAGGACCCCACCATTTCTAATCACGTGTTTAAATATTCGGTTTATAAATCTTTATAAATATGTGATGCGTTTTTGATTCCCTTTTGAATTCTTAGAAACTCTCATTGATACTTTTTCGACGAAGACATGAAAATAACCTCTTTTTAAATCGAATACGATGAAAACCAGTTTGTTGACTAGTCACTCTAATAAAACGTAAATTAGGGGTAGCGGATAATTATCCTCAATATTGATCTCATTTTTCTTTTCCTGAAATTTGTATGTCATATGTCTCTTGTATTCTTTTCACTAACACCATAGGCAATGCGTACAATCAATCGCTGAGTCTCGTTATTCCTTCCTTTGGTAATTCATCTAATATTTTTTGTGAACGTCTTGTTGTACAACTGAACGGTTTGAATTTTCGGAATTTAAATTTCATTTCACACTTGATTTCCAGCATATTTGGTTGCCACAAATTTGTCTCTGACTAGTTGTTTAAGTCGTTTACTTTGTAAAGAAGTTTTTCTCAGCCGGGGTACAACACTCAGTCTACTTAGGGTCTTTGCTACACAGAAAATTTATGGTTGAGTGCCGTTACGAGTATATTTGAAAAAAGGGGTCATAACCATATAAGATGGGTGATGGTTAGCCGTTAATGCTAATCAGACTGAACATGCCCACGGACGGATAAGGGTGAAAAAGGGGGAAGGGTGTGTAGGGGAACAATTATATGCACATAATTTTCAGGTCAACGTTATAGTAGTGATTTTTTTTGAGCTGTGTATCTCTGTGCCACCTCATGACTCAGCTAATCCAAACTCAGCCGATAAAATTTCTAGGTCGGCTTCTCGGCGATACGTGATCCATTTGACACCCATGATGATAAAATGTCCAAATAGAACATTGCTGAAATTGAACAATTAATTAAAAAGGCAGTGTCTGATTTTGGTAAAGGAAAATTGTTGCCAGAAGCCTAACATTTTTGTAAATCATTGATAACTTATTGACTATGTGTATGTTTGTTGGCTCCTTTGTTGATCCTTAAGGAATGGTGACTAAGTATTCTTGGCTGATCCTGGTTGAATTAAGGACTGAAGACTTGTAACAGAGTAGTCCTTGATAATCCTGGTTGGCTCTGAATATTCTTGGTTGCTTGTTAACTTTTATACTTGATGTTTACTGCTGGTTACTTAAGGACTCCAGAATGCTTTCTTTTTGAATTTCTGGACTGAACTCGACTTCTCTCGTTGAAGTCTTTTTGCTTAATGCCCGTATTTCCATTTGCTCTAAATAAAAGTTTCTCAGCTTTATATGGGTAGTGTGGG
Organism: Drosophila neocordata; assembly: GCA_018903615.1. Lineage (NCBI taxonomy): Eukaryota > Metazoa > Arthropoda > Insecta > Diptera > Drosophilidae > Drosophila > Drosophila neocordata. The sequence goes on from JAEIGI010000032.1 coordinate 654,327, forward strand.
CAGCGATGCTCGTCGACCAACAGAAACTAAGCTGGAAACCCCCTGTTCTGCTGCCCTCCTTTAAAATAAATTAAAAAGTGTGAGAGTAAAGAAAAAGCTAATAACTGTTAGCGTGATTTTGTCAGTGTCGTTATGTTTTGTTATTAGGTGATGTTTCGCCGCGACTGTACCATCGAATGAACTAGAAATGTGGATTCGCTGGCGCGGTTTTTCTCTTTTTTAACTTGCTGAATCCTTAAATTCTAACTGTTTCCGCTATACTAATTTTTTCGATGATTCTACTGGATAATCTATCATGACTTTGCTGGCTAAATTAGCTTTGTCGATGACTTTGTAAGAAGTTCAATTGTTGACTTGAAAACTAAATTTCTGTCGATGATTCTATTGAATACTCTATCATGACGCCGCTAGGTATGTTAGCCTTGTCTATGATTCTGTAAAAAAGTCTTATCGTTGTCTTACCTAAAACTAATTTCTTGTCGCTGATTCTACTGCTTACTCTATCGTGATTCTACTGGTTACTCTATCGCTGATTTTACTGGTCACTCTATCGTGACTCTGATGGGTGAATTAGCTACGTTGCTGATTTTCTAAATACAGGTAACCCTCCTATAACGCGGTACTTCTATAACGCGGTTTCGCTACAACGCGGTTTGCGAATTGCGGAATGTTTCCTATAATGCGACTCCTACAACGCGATTTTTAAGCAGTTTTTAAATAAATTACTTGTGTATATGTGTATGTATATCTATTATTCGTAGTCTTATAAAGAAATAATAATATGTTTGTATTATATACAGGTAACCCTCCTATAACGCGGTACTTCTATAGCGCGATTTCGCTACAACGCGGTTTGCGAATTGCGGAATGTTTCCTATAACGCGACTCCTACAACGTGATTTTTAATCAGTTTTTAAATACATATTCTATAAACTATTCTATAAACACACAATTATCAAAAATTACTTGTGTATATGTGTATGTATATCTATTATTCGTAGTCTCATAAAGAAATAATAATATGTTTGTATTATATATATGTACATACTAAAAGTGTTTAAAGTGTTTGTATGCACTATAGAATTTTGCAAACCGCAATTTTTTCAAACATTTACACACACGTTTTTAGATAAAACAAGGGGTTTCCCCGAAAATGAACTCTTGAGAATGTTTTTGGAAATTTGATTTGGTTTAGTCATTCAAGAAAGAGAATAGCTTATGTTGATAGACATTTTAAATTAAACGAGTCCACGATAAGAACCATAAAAAAAAAACGAAGATAAAATTAGAAATTCGGTGTCATCTGGATCACTTCTCGGCCAAGGGCGAATATAATAGAAAAAATGAAACAATCGCTAACGGTATGGATAGAAGATATGACGCAAAAGCGGTTGCCTTTGAATGGGAATATAATTAAACAGAAAGCATTAAAAATATTCAATTATTTAATGGAAACAGGACAATCAACAACCGACGAAGATAACCACCAATTCGTGGCTAGCAAAGGTTAGTTTGAAAAGTTCAAAAAACGGCATGCTCTACACAATTTGAAAATTCAGGGTGAAAGAGCATCCCCAGATGCTGATGCGGCGAATAAATATCCTGAACAGTTCATAAAAATTATTGAAGAACATGGTTACTTGCCAGATCAAATATTTAACGCTGACAGGTTTGTGGTGGAAAAAAATGCCATCAAGAACTTTTATTTCGAGAAACGAAAGACAAGCTCCTGGCTTTAAGGTTTCTAAGGACCGAATAACATTGTTACTTTGCAGCAATCCACCTGGTGATTTTATAACAAAACCAATGTTTATTAACAAGTCATTAAATCCACGCTGCATGAAAGGAAACAATAAAAACAATCTTCCAGTATATTGGAGAGCGAACAAAAAAGCATCTATGACTGCCAAACTATTTAATGATTGGTTCTATCATTGCTTTGTTCCCGACATAGAAAACTATCTGAAAAAAAAGAACTTGACATTTAAAGTTTTACTACTTTTAGATAATGCACCATCTCATGCAACTGATTTAAGTCATCCAAATATTCAAGTTGAGTTTTTACCGCCCAATACTACATCAATATTACAACCTTTAGATCAAGGAATAATATCAACCTTTAAAGCATACTACATACGCAAATCATTGGAATTAATATTAGAGAAGATAGAATCATTGAATATAACGGTCAAAGAAGTCTGAAAACAGTTCTCAATTTTAGATTGCTGTGAAATCGTCGGCAAATCACTCAAAGACATTCGTCAATCAACACTGAGAGCTTGCTGGAAAGCACTTTTGCCAGAGGTTGTAGTACAGGAAACTGTTGTTAATCTCGTTGAGGATGAATATGAAAACGTAGTGAGACTGGCAAATGTAATAAAATAAATGTGGCTGATATTCGAGAATTAGTTGTGGACGACGAATTAAATGAAGTAGATTTAGCAGCAATGACAACTGACGCATTGTCGATTGAAGAAAGCTCTGACGTCCTCTCTGACACCGAAATCAAAAACTTTTCGCTAAAAAGTGTGGAGAAACTTCTAAATCTGGCGAAGGAGTTGGAAGAGTATGTTTTGGAAAACGATCCTCTAAATAGTAGAGCAGAAATGTTCAAAAGAAATCTTGAACATGATTTATCTGCCTACCAGGAAATCTATAAAGATTTACGAAGTAGGACAAAGCAGACATCAATCAAAGATTTTTTAAGACCAGCAATAACGAGCAAAACCTTTCAAACACGTTCAAATTATAATAAGTAACTCTGAGGAGGGCGATTTGTAGGAGTTTGTCACTTGAAATCCGTTTTTATTTATTCTTTTTCAAATTTTATTTTATTTTGTTTTGTTTATTTCAATGAATTGTTTAAATAAATTAAAAAATATTTTAAATAAGCATATAAAAACTATTTTTTTTCGAATAAGAACCTAACCCTGACTTTTGTATGAAGTTCACATCTCCTACAACGCGGTTTCCTACAACACGTCATTTCCGAGGAACCTAATACCCACGTTGTAGGAGGGTTACCTGTAGTTTTATTGTTGACTTGCCTAAAAATGAATTTTCTGTCGCTGCTACTCTCTCGTGATTTTGATGGTCAATTTCCTATGTCGAAGACTTTGTAGATAGTCCAATCGATGGCTTACCTAATTTTTGTCGTTGATTTTACTGGTTTCCCCATCATGACTCTGCTGGGATGAAATAGCTTTCTCGATAATTTTGTAAATAGTTCTATAATTGACTTGGCTAAAACATTCTGCCGTTGATAATACTGAATACTTTATCATGACTCTACTGATTACACTATCGTGACTCTGGTGGGTGAGATAGCTATGTCGATGATTCTGTAAGTAGTTCTATCGCTGATTTAACTAAAACTAATTTTCTTGCGGCTGGATTTGGATTCACACTTGATTTCCAGCATATTGGGTTTGTACGCATCCAAAAATTTGTCTCTGACTAGTTTTTTTAGACGTTTAGGTTTATATCTTTACTTTGTAGGGAAGTTTTCCTCAGCCGGGGTACAACTCTCAGTCTACCAATGAGTAACGATCCTTTTTGGTCCTTACTTGCGGCAGAGCCGGATTTCAGGTGTAGGCGTGTGACACAACGAATTTATATTGTGCGCTGGTGAAATGAGAAGATCAAGTTGTTCTTTCGTTTAGCAATACGTTATAATTTTATTGACAATTTGATTGGTGGATGCTGGTATGGCCAGAGAGTTTCTGCACGGGCTATTGACTTTGTAATTGTGGTTATCGTGGAATCCACACTGCACCGCTGGTACTCATGAAAACTTATCGACGAATGGAATTTGGCTGTGGCAAGTATTCCTACTGCCAGGATGACTCCTGGTCTTGTCTAGCTACACCTGTAGCCTGCTACGCTCCTAATATTCTGCTAGGAATACTCTTAGTCTTTTCCCACTGTCTTCCTCAACTGTGTTAGTAATACTCCTAGTCTATTTCTGCTCTTCCTCAACTGTGCTAGGAATACTCCTAGTCTTCGCTAAACTGCTAGGAATAGCCCCTAGTATTCAATATTTTGCTAGGAATAACTCCTAGTCTTTTATATACTCCTAGTCTTTTACGATCCGCTAGGAATAGCTCTTAGTCTTGTGATCTGCTAGGATTGGCTCCTGGTTTTTAATACACTGCTAGGAATAGCTCCTAGTCTTCCTACTTGCCACCAAAAACCACTCCGCCTTTAAACCTTCACTTGTAGCCAGGATACGGATGGATATCCTTTTATCGATCTGACTTGGCAAGCCTTCACTTTTACTTCTTCACGTATGTTTCACTTTATTGGCCTCGCTTATTTGCTTCACTTGTTAAATCTTCACTTGTTAATACTTCACTTGCACCATGCTGGTCCAAGTGATACTTCGCTTGTTTCCTTCGCTTTCTAACTGACCCCTCTGTGTCTCAGCCGTGTCTATATATAGGCATCTTGACCCAGGGAGGACGCGTGGTGGGATTATGTACCGTTGCCAGTACTTTTCCGCGCGCAGCCCAAAACTTTCCATCACTTTCTCCTATCATCGGCCTTCTTGGCCGCTCGTGACATGTATCTCTCTTAGTGAAATCACGCATACGCCTCTCTGATGCAATCGCTGCTCTTTGGCTTTGCCAATATCCACCCTTATATATTATTTAACAAACGTTTAACTTATTCCTAAGTTCCCGCCCTTTTTATATATGCGTAAATATAGTGAATTTATTTATTTATTTATTTATTTCCTGAACTATTTATATTAAATAAACTTAATAACGATATAAATATACCCCCATTTATCTTTTGTTGAATTCATATATACAGAATTAATACTCTACATTAATGTACCGCATTAACCCTTCCACATAACTAATATTAATGTAATGTATATTCCATTACATGAATTATAAAACATCATATAGCAGTATATAATATATTATGTACATATATGTATCTATATACATATATATATATTATTACTAGGGACCCGGCAGACTTCGTACTGCCTCATCGATAAATTTTAAATTTGATATTCACAGACACACATTGTTAAAATACAGTCTGTTAATTAATTTAAAGCTTTCTCATAAACTATATTTTTAGTTTTGTTTTGTGGTGCGTAAATAAACAAAGAAGACGGTTTTCCGACGCGCGAACACGCGACGTATTGTGAGGAATATATAATATATATATATATACCTCAAAAATGCGGCAAAGCATTAAGCCAGATACAGATATAAATAAATTTAAGTCGTAAAAGCGGCTAATAATTAAAATAAGCGTTGGCCCAAAAAGGCAATTCAAATTCATCAATGCGCGCGTTTATATGTTTGAGTCAAACATATAAACGAACCTGAAGGTTCGATCGAACACAAGCAAACGAAAGAAATTTGCGATCGAACCGAAAGCAAAATGCAAACATGTAAATCGCGTGATTTAAAACTTTCAAACATACACACAAACATAATTACATATGAGAAATGGTCAAAGCAAAGGCCGAATATATGTAACATGCAATGAGAAACAGATAAGAACAAGTGCATGTAGGCTCGTGTGACGTCACTGAGAGTGCGTTACTTTGGGAACCGCAACAGCGAACACACACACGCACACGTGCGTAAGCCACCGACGCACGAGACTTAGAGAGTCGGCTCATGCGTATAGACTAGCGGGGGAGGCGAGGGGTTGCTTTTCGGTTGTCGGCAACATCAAAGTGAGCGGGCTTACGCATGTGTGGGTGGATTGGGAGCGGGAATGTTGGCATGTAACGGAGAACGGGAGAGGCGGTGTGTAACATGTCCAAAGCAAAGGTTTGAAAGGCGCTGGAGGTATAAGCGCTAAATTTAAATATGTAATGATAAGATATATAGTTATATATATATTTAAATAGATATACATAATATACTATGTGATGCTATATAACGTTGTATAACTCATGAAATGGGATAAACATAACATTAATATTAGTTATGTGGAAAAGTTAATGCGATACATTAATGCAGAGCATTAATTATGTATATATAGATACAACAAAAGATAAAGGGGGCGGTATAGTTATATAGTTGTTAAGTTGATTTAATTATAAATGCATTATATTTAAGTATATGTCAAAAGGGCGGGAAATTAGGAATAAGTTAAACATTGTTAAATAGTATATAAGGGTGGATGTTGGCAAAGTTAGAGAGCAAGATTGTAGCTGAGAGGCGTATGCGTGATTTCACCATGCATAGCAACAGGAGAGTTGCGTTGCGGGATCGGCCGAGAAGGCCGAAGGCAAAAGAAAGCGATGGAAAGTTTTGGGCGGCAAATATTGGCGCGCGGAAAAGTACTGGCAACGGTACATAATCCCACCACGCGTCATCCCTGGGTCAAGATGCCTATAAATAGACACGGCTGAGACACAGGAAGGCAGTTAGAAAGTAACGGAGACAAGCGAAGTATCACTTGGACCAGCAAGGTGCAAGTGAAATATCAACAAGTGAAGGCTCAAATAGTGAAGGAAAAGAAGCGAGGCCAACGAAGTGAAACATATATGAAGAAGTGAAAGTGAAGGCGTGCCGAGTCAGATCGATAAAAGGATATCCATCCGTATCCTGGCTACACGTGAAGCTTTAAAGGCGGATTCGTTTTGGTGGCAAGTAGGAAAACTAGGAGCTATTCCTAGCAGGGTATTGAAAACTAGGCGCAAATCCTAGCAGATCACAAGACTAGGAGCTATTCCTAGCGGATCGTAAAAGACTAGGAGTTATTCCTAGCAATATATAAAAGACTAGGAGTTATTCCTAGCAACATATAAAGGACTAGGAGCTATTCCTAGCAGCATATAAAGGACTAGGAGCTATTCCTAGCAAAACATTGAAGACTAGGAGCTATTCCTAGCAGTTTTAGTGAAGACTAGGAGTATTCCTAGCACAGTTAAGGAAGACCAGGAGTATTCCTGGCACAGGCAGGGGAAGACTAGGAGTATTCCTAGCACAGTTAAGGAAGACCAGGAGTATTCCTGGCATAGTGGAAAAGACTAGGAGTATTCCTAGCAGAATAATAGGAGCGTAGCAGACGACAGTGTAGCTAGACAAGACCAGGAGTCATCCTGGCAGTAGGAATACTTGCCACAGCCAAATTCCATTCGTCGATAAGTTTTCATGAGTGCCAGCGGTGCAGTGTGGATTCCGCAATAGCCGCAAACACAAAGCCAACAGCCCGTGCAGAAGCTCTCTGGCCATACTAACATCCACCAACCAAATTGACAATAAAATTATAACGTTTTATTAAAAGAAAAACAACTGTATCTTCTCATTTCACCAGCGCACAAAATAAATTTGTTGTGTCGTACCCCTACACCTGAAATCCGGCTCTGCCGCAAGTAACGACCAAAAAGGATCGTTACAACTGGCGCCCACCGTGCTTAACTGGTGAAAGAGATTGACAAGATTTATTGTTTTCTGTATAGGAAAACAAAAAGAAAACAACGTTAATTTTTATTAAACGGAAATGAATTGATCAAAGGCCAGCAAAATGACAAAATCATTTATTACATGAAAAAGGAGGAGTTAATAAAAACCGGCGAATCATGCGGATTCACGCTATCAGGAACTGTAGAAGAAATGAGGAAACAGTTCGGAGAAAGGGTCAACAATCATGAGGACGACTTAGAGTGGCAGGCATGGATCAGCTCGCTGGCAGCAAAATATACAAAGGCCGCAAAAGCGATGCCGCCAAGATGGGGAAGCGTGGGTGCCCTAGATGGGCCACAAAAACAACAACACACATTATACGAAGAGCCAAGAACAAGTAGAAAAGTTACAGAAAGTAGCAGAGTCGGGCTAATAAATTCGAATAATGAATATCCAAAAGTGGCAAAACAAGTGAGGGAATGGACATTTCGTTTCGATGGCAAGTCAAAGCCGCTAGAATTCATCGAACAAGTTGAATGGTCGCCAGACATGTATGGACTAGATATCAACATGATCCCAAGGGCAATGCCAGAACTGCTAAAAGACAAAGCATTAAAATGGTACGTGGCCAACAATAAGCATTGGGCATCATGGAAAGATTTTACTGAGGCATTCAAAAAATATTTCTTGCCGAGGGGATATTTTAGCAAATTGGCAGACCAAGTAAAAGCCAGAAAACAACAATGGAATGAGTCATTTAAAGATTTCATGATAGAGATGCAAACCATGATGCGTCCATTAAAATGCCCAGATTTCGAGCAGCTAGAAATCATATTGGAAAACTGCACACCAGATTTGAAAATGTTCACTCGCCCACACAACATACAAACGCTGGAAGAACTAATGCAACTGACAGATGAGTTAAAAACGTTGGAACTGGAAAGGAAACAATTCCAACGAGAGGCTCAAAGAGAAAGCTCACACATACCAATGGGCGTGCAAAGACGACCAGTTGTGCAAGACAATAGGATAACACCGTCTGCAGACGCTGCTTTGATTATGAGCCACCAATTCCAGCTCAAAGGCGAAATTTTATGAAAATCAAAACAGGATGGGTACAGAATCCATCTCAAGCATGCAGAAGATGCGGAGGGGCAGGTCATTGGGCTAAAGAATGCAGCAACAGAAGATTAGAGTTCTGTTGGAATTGTGGCAAAATCGGAAAACGTTCGATGAATTGTTGCATGCCAGCGGGAAACGCAAATCGGTTCCTACCTGCAAGGAGCGAGCAGGAGCCGGCAACAACAGCTCCGCGAACCTAATCGGAAAGCTGATAGAAGAAGAAAGCCAACTATCAGCAGAAATAAGGATAGGGGGCATTACAATGCTGGCCACAAGCAGCTTTGTTAGCCAAAAGATAATTAAAAAATTAGCTAGAAAAGATCAGCTAACAAAAGCGAAAAAGCAAGTGAAGTTGGCAGACGGAGCAGTCAAAGAAATAGACTGGCAATGGATCGCTGAAATACAATTTGGCGACAAAATAATCAAAATGCCATTTTTAGTATTGCCTGGCGGAATTGATGCGGTGATGCTAGGGTGGAATTTTATAAAGGAAATGGGAGCGATTATACAATGCGCAGGGCACCAAATTGAAATTCCGCCAATGTGCAGAATAAAAGGGAGGCTGACAGAAATGATTTCGACGGCAATAGTGTAATAGAAGTCAGTAACTTTATGTGCGAAGAACTGGGCGAATTGGCCAAAATAACTGGCACGTCTAAAGTTGGCATGCACATAATCACACATAATCATTATGTGTGACGAATCCAAAGAATCCAAACATGCAAGGTATAATAAATGAAAAAGTTGAAGAATTGATGGCAATGGGATATATAGAACGATCAAATAGTCCTTACAGTTCACCAATAGTAATGGTGAAAAAGAAACAAACGGGAAAATGGAGGCTATGTATTGACTTTAGGCAGATAAATGCAAAATCCATAAATGACGCATATCCAATGCCGTGAATTGACTATATTTGAGATCAACTGCGCGAAGCAAAATTCATAAGCAGTTTAGATTTAAAAGATGGATATTGGCAGATTCCGCTGGAAATGAACAGCAGAAAGATGACAGCTTTCACAGTTCCAGGAAAGAGATTATATCAATGGAAAGTGATGCCATTCGGTTTGCATTCAGCTTCTGCGACTTTCCAACGAGCTTTGGACATGGTCATAGGACCAGAAATGATGCCAAACGCGATCGCGTATCAGTATGATATTATAGTGGTCAGCCGAACAATAGAAGACCACAAAGCTCATTTCAAGGAAGTTTTCCGCAGACTGAAGGCAGCAAATTTAAGGATAGATGCAGAAAAATGCTAATTCTTCAGAAAAGAGCTAAGATTCCTGGGTCATCGAGTAACAGAGCAAGGCACTGGCACAGATCCAGATAAAGTGGCAGCAATAGCTGAATTAAAACCGCCAAAGAACACAAAAGAGTTACGCCAATACCTAGGAGTAGCATCTTGGTACAGACGGTTCGTGCCAAGTTTCGCAACGCTAGTACAGCCATTAAATTTCTTTATTAAAAAAGAAAGCAAAATGGGTATGGGAAGAAAAACACCAGGATGCATTTGATATGGTAAAGCAGAAGTTGGTGGCAGACCCAGTTTTGACATGCCCAGACATTGGGAAAATGTTTGTATTGCAGACTGACGCTAGCAACTAGGGTATAGGGGCAATTCTGACTCAAGATACAGAGGAAGGCGACAGAGTTCTATCATACGCCAGCAGAACTCTGAATCCTGTGGAACAAAACTAATCAGCAACAGAAAAGGAATGTCTAGCAATAGTATGGGCTATAAGGAAGTTGAAGCCATACTTAGAAGGATATCATTTCAAAGTCATTACTGATCACATGGCACTGAAATGGCTGAATGGCATCGAAAGACCAACAGGGATTGCAAGTTGGGCATTGGAGTTGCAGCAATATGACTTTGAAATAACATATCGCAAAGGAAAATTAATTGTCGATACAGATGCATTGTCAAGGCAACCATTGGAAGCATGCAGAAGGATACAGGATAATCGCAGCAAAAATGAACAGTCGGCTCAAAGCTGTGTGTGGATAGAAAATATGGCAAAAAAAGTAAAAAAAAATCCGCAAAAATATACGGAGTTATGTGGAAGTGTTATAGCGGTATAATAATTTGGAGTATTAATTCTGTATATATGTATGTATACAATAGAAGATAAATGTGGGTGTATTTATATATATATAGTTATTAAGTTTATTTAATATAAAAGGTTCAAGGAGGGAGGGATGAAATCATAAATTAAGTATATGTAAAAAGGGCGGGAAACTAGGAATAAATAGTATATGAGGGTCGTTATTAGCAAAACTAGAGAGAAAAAATTGTATAAGACAGGCGTATGCCTTTCTTCTTCTCACAAGGAGAGATGCATGGCACGAGCGGCCAAGACGGCCGATTATAAGAGAAAGTGACGGAAAGTTTTGGGCGGCTAATATTGGCGCGCGGAAAAGTACTGGGAACGGTACATAATCCCACCACGCGTCCACCCGGGGTCAAGATGCCTATAAATAGACATGACTGAGAGGATCAGTTAGAAAGCAAAGGAAACAAGCGAAGTATCACTTGGACCAGCAAGGTGCAAGTGAAGAATTAACAAGTGAAGATTTGACAAGTGAAGTAAACAAGCGACTCCAACGAAGTGAAACATATGTGAAAAAGTAAAAGTGAAGGCGTGTCAAGTCATATCGGAAAAGGGATATCCATCCGTATACTGGCTACAATTGAAGGTTTAAAGGCGGATTAGTTTTTGGTGGCAAGTAGGAAGACTAGGAGCTATTCCTAGCAGTGTATTAAAAACTAGGAGCCATTCCTAGCAGTGTATTAAAAACTATTATCTAGTCCTAGCAGATCACAAGACTAAGAGCTATTCCTAGCGGATCGTAAAAGACTAGGAGTATATAAAAGACTAGGAGTTATTCCTAGCAAAATATTGAATACTAGGGGCTATTCCTAGCAGTTTAGCGAAGACTAGGAGTATTCCTAGCACAGTTGAGGAAGAGCAGGAGTAGACTAGGAGTATTACTAGCACAGTTAAGGAAGACCTGGAGTATTCCTGGCACAGTGGGAAAAGACTAAGAGTATTCCTAACAGAATATTAGGAGCGTAGCAGGCGAGAGGTGTAGCTAGACAAGACCAGGTGTCATCATGGCAGTAGGAATACTTACCACAGCCAAACACAATTCATCGATAAGTTTTCATGAGTGCCAGCGTTGCAGTGTGGATTCAACAATAACCACAATTACAAATTCAATAGCTCGTGCAGAAACTCTCTGGCCATACCAACATCTGCCAAACCAATTGCCAATAAAATTATAACGTATTGTTAAAAGAAAGAACAACTGTATCATCTCATTTCACCAGCGCACAAAATAAATTTGTTGTGTCGTACCCCTACACATGAAATCCGGGTCTGCCGCAAGTAAGGCCCAAAAAAGGATCGTTACAACTGGCGCCCAACGTGCTTAACTGGTGAAAGAGATTTACAAGATTTATTGTTTTCTGTGTAGAAAAATAAGAAGAAATCAACTTTTACTTTTTATAAAAAGGCAAGAAAAAAAATAAAATAATCAAAGATGACAAAATCATGGATTTATTACATGAAAAAGGAGGAGTTGAGTATGAAGAGCCGAGAATAAGTAGAAGAGTTATGGAAAGTAGCAAAATCGGGTTAACAAATTCAAATAACGAATATCCGAAAGTGGCAAAGCAAGTGAGGGAACGGACATTCCGTTTCGACGGCAGTTCAAAACCGCTAGAATTCATCGAACAATTCGAATGGTCGGCAGACATGTATGGACTAGATATCAATATGATCCCAAATACAATGCCAGAACTGCTAAAAGACAAGGCATTAAAATGGTACGTGGCCAACAATAAGCATTGGGCATCATGGAAAGATTTTACTGAGGCATTCAAAAATATTTCTTGCCGAGGGGATATTTTAGCAAACTAGAAGATCAAGTAAAAGCTAGAAAACAACATTGCAATGAGTCGTTTAAACATTTCATGAAAACTGCACACAAGACTTAAAAGTGTTCATTCGCCCACACAACATGCAAATGCTGGAAGAATTAATGCAACTGGCAGATGAATTTGAAACATTTTAACAGGAGAGGAAACAGTTCCAATGAGAGGTCTAAAGAAAACGCTCACACGTAACAATGGGCGTACAAAGACGGCCAATTGTGCAAGATAATAGGCACAACACCGTCTGCAGACGCTGCTTAGACGAAGAGCCACCAATTCCAGCACAAAGGCGGGACGTTATGAAAAATCCAACAGGAAGGATTCAGAATCCGCCGAGAGGCATGCAGAAGATGCGGAGGGGCGGGACATTGGGCTAGAGAGTGCAGCAACAGAAGACTAGTATTCTGTTGGACTTGCGGGAAAATTGGAACGCGATCCATCAATTGCTGCGGGACAACGGGAAACGCAAACCGGTTCCTGCCTGCAAGGAGCGAGCAGGAGCCGGCCACAACAGCTCCTCGAACTTAATTGGAAAATTTATAGAGGAAGAAAGCCAACTATCAGCAGAAATCAGGATAGGGGGCTTTAGCATGCTAGCCACGGTAGACTCGGGGGCCACAAGCAGTTTTGTTAGCCAAAAGCTAGCAGAAAAAATAACTAAAGAAGAGCATATGACAAAAGCGAAATAACAGGTGAAGTTGGCGGAGCAGTCAAAGAAATAGACTGGCAATGGATCGCTGAAGTGCGATTTGGCGACAAAATAATCAAAATGCCATTTTTATTATTGCATGACGGAATTGATGCGGTGGTGTTAGGGTGGAATTTTATAAAGGAAATGGGAGCCATTATACAATGCGCAGGGCACCAAATTGAAATTCCGCCAATGTGCAGAATAAAAGGGAGGCTGACAGAAAGGATTTCGATAGCAATAGTGATAGATGCACCAGAGATAGAATTCAGTGACTTTATGTGCTTTATGTGGCACCCACACAATCACTCTGTGTGACGATAAAATAATAAAACAAAGATACTATCCGAAGAATCCAAAAATGAGGGGGAATAATAAATGAGAAGGTGGCAGAGCTGATGGCAATGGGATATATAGAATGGTCAACTAGTCGTTACACTTCACCAATAGTAATGGTAAAAAAGAAATAAACGGGAAAATGGAGGTTGTATGTTGACTTTAGGCAGATAAATGCAAAATCCATAAAAGACGCTTATCCAATGCTTGGATTTAAAAGATGGATATTGGCAGATTCCGCTGGAAATGAACAGCAGAAAGATGACAGCTTTCACAGTTCCAGGAAACGGATTGTATCAATGGAAAGTGATGCCGTTCGGTTTGCACTCAGCTTCTGCGACTTTCCAACGAGCTTTGGACATAGTCATAGGACCAGAAATGATGCCACACGCGATCGCGTATCAGTATGATATTATAGTGGTCAGCCGAACAGTAGAAGAACACAAAACTCATTCAAAGGCAGCAAATTTAAGGATAAATGCAGAAAAATGCCAATTCTTCAGAAAAGAGCTAAGATTCCTGGGCCATCGAGTAACAGAACAAGGCATTGGCACAGATCCAGATAAAGTGGCAGCAATAGCTGAATTAAAACCACCAAAGAACACAAAAGAGTTACGATAATACCTAGGAGTAGCATCTTGGGACAGACGGTTCGTGCCAAGTTTTGCAACGCTTGTACAACCATTAAATTCTCTATTAAAGAAAAAAGTGAAATGGGTGTGGGAAGAAAAACATTAGAATGCTTTTGACATGGTAAAGCAAAAATTAGTGGCAGATCCAGTGTTGACATGTCCAGATTTTCCGAAAATGTTTGTATTGTAAACTGACGCTAGCAACTACGTCATAGGGGCAATTCTGACTGAAGATACAGAGGAAGGCGAGAGAGTCATATCATACGCCAGCAGAACTCTAAATCCAGCAGAACAAAATTATTCAGCAACGGAAAAAGAATGTCTAGCAATAGTATGGGCTATAAGGAAGTTGAAGACATACTTAGAAAGATATCATTTCAAAGTCATTACTGATCACATGGCACTGAAATGGCTGAATGGCATCGAAAGTCCAACAGGGATTGCATGATGGGCATTGGAGTTGCAGCAATATGACTTTGAAATAACATATCTCAAAGGAAAATTAAATGTCGTGGCAGACGCATTGTCAAGGCAACCATTGGAAGCATGCAGAAGGATACAGAATAATCGCAGCAAAAATGAACAGTCAGCACAAAGCTGTGAATGGATCGAAAATATGGATAAAAAAGTAAAAGAAAATCCGCAAAGATATACTGACTATGCTATGGAAAATGGGCAGTTATATAGAAACATACCGCATAGGGCAGGGCATGAAGATGTTGTGTCGTGGAAATTATGTGTGCCGAAACATTTAAGGCAACAAATAATATCAGAAAACCACGACTCTCCAACTGCAGGACATACAGGCAGCAGGAGAACGATTGCCCGAATAGCGGCTAAATATTTCAGCCGCTGTGAAAACTGCATGCGGTATAAACCAAGCCAGCAGCAGGCAGCAGGAAAAATGCTGACACAAGTGCCAGAGGAGCCATGGGCAACAATATGCGCTGATTTCGTTGGGCCATTGCCAAGATCTAAACATGGAAATTCGGTATTGCTTGTTATAGTAGATAGATTCTCAAAATGGACAGAGCTTGTACCAATGAGAAAAGCTTCGGCAGAAAATTTAGTAAAAGCATTTACAGAAAGAGTGCTGGCTAGATTTGGGGTCCCAAAAGTGGTGATAACAGATAATGGAGTTCGTCAGCAAAGTATTTGAGAAAATGCTGCATAAATGGGGGACAATACACCAGCTGACAGCGCCATATACGCCGCAAGAAAAAAAAAAAAAATATATATATAAAGGAGCGTTACAACTGGCTCAACTAAAAAAAAAAAAAAAAATAAAATATGTATATATATATGTATAAAAAGAAATTTGTGGCATGCATACAATTTATTTTACAGTGCATATAAAACTGTAATATAAAAAGAAAGAAATAAAAAGAAATGTTGACTTTGGCGGGTTGGCAATGGACAAACGAAACGGAATATAAAACCCAATGCTTCTCAAACTGTAAGAGAGCAGAAGAGACGGATGATGCAAATGGATAAGGAGAGGACTTTCTCCTGCGGTACACCAAGTGCAGGAGAGAGGATTCACACATACAGTGTGTGTGTGAATACGGATAAAGAAGAAAAAAAAAACAAGAGCGGGAACCCGAAGCTGGACGCGCAGCGGAAGCAGAGCGACGCGGATTAGAGGTTCCGATGGCCCAAGATGCGACAGATGAAATCAATTACATTTTGTCTATCAACATGAGCGGTCATCAAAATTTCAATGGATAGGAGCTACAAGAGGCCATGCAAATGCTGGCATCGCCATAAGTGTCGGACGAGGAGTCCGATGGCGAGGAGCCGGTCCCATTGGGGCCGGTGATCGCCATCTCGTCCGACGAGGAAGAGGAAGAGGACATGGAAGAGCATCAGGAGTAATTGGAGGGTATTGGGAGCGATGTCGATATGGAGGACGACGATGAGGGAGTGGCCGTAGAAGTGAGCGAGGATGAAGGAGTAGTCATAAATGAGCTGGCATTTCTGTTGGCCGATGTGGAAGACGAGCTCCAAAGAAGAGGGCTATCTTTAGATGAGCCTGAGGAGATGGCGAGGGCAGAGAAGGGACCAGCCCAAAGGGTGGCAGAAGTGCTGCCGATTGTTAACGAGCCGGTGGTATATATTAATCTGACGGACACGGAAGGAGAAGATGAGGAGCCGGAGGAACTGGTGAGGCCACCGACAGCAATGCGGAGGGCAATAAATGCTAATTTTATTAAAGAATTTATCTGGCACAGAGAAGAGTCGCCGGAGGAGGATCTGGAGCCCAGCATTGAACAGATGGTGGCAGAGTGGCAGCCGCAGGCCCAGCCACAACAACAGCAACCACAGCAGCCACAACAACAGCAACCATAGCAGCAGCAACAACAGCAACAGCGAGACCCAAGGAGGCTAGCGTACGCGAGGCAACGCTCTGCGCCGGTCAGCCAGCCGCAAGCACCAAGGCCGCAGCTGCAACGACAGCGATCGGTGCCAGTGCCACAGGCACATCAAAGATGGCGGGAGGTGTAGCCCGAGGAGTGGCCAATGGCGGTGGCCGTGGCCGTACAGGCGATGGGGGAGGGGCCGAGACAGGCAAGGGTTATGTGGGTGGGACGGATCCGATATAGGATCCGTAGTAATAGGAATAGATTTAGGGTGTTTGAAGAATCGGGAGTATAGGTTGAGAGAAAATTTTGGAGTTTAGGTTAAGTAGAGTAGGTAGATTAAGAGAAATTTTTGGAGTTTACATTAGGTAGAATAGAAAAAAAAACATGAAGTTTAGAATAAGAAAAAATACGAAGTTTAGGTTTAAGTTTTTTTAGAATGTAGATTAGGTAAAATGAAGCAAGCAAGTCGTCCCTGCCGACTTTGAGTATACCCTGTACCAAGTAGAGGAGCTTTATAAAATCAAACTCCTTTGAATGAGCCATTAATTCAAACTAAAATTTTTCTCACAAGCGGCAGCAACGAAAGCATGCTATCTCGCTCACACTCACTATGCAAATAATAATAAATTTTACATTGATATATCTTCGATATTTTTTGTCCGATTTTAACGAAATTTGGTCAGCAGATACCTTGTAGCCATATTATTGGGTGTGCCAAGAAGAATATGCTACCTTTAATTTTACTCTAGTTATTCGTTTTTCCTAAATTGCGGGGGCGGAAGTGGGCGTGGCAAAAATTTGAAACAAATTTGATCTGCGTAGATACTTCACGAATGTTGACACCAAATTTGGCTGCTCTAGCTTTTATAGTCTCTGAGATCCACGTGTTCATACGGACGGACGGACAGACGGACGGACAGACGGACGGACAGACGGACGGACAGACGGACGGACAGACGGACGGACAGACGGACGGACGGACAGACGGACGGACAGACGGACAGACGGACATGTCTCAATCGACTCGGCTGTTGATGCTGATCAAGAATATATATACTTTATGGGGTCGGAAATGCTTCCTTCTCCCTGTTACATACATTTAGCGACTTTAATATACCCTTTTACCCTATGGGTACAGGGTATAAAAATTGGAAAAGATGCCTGATGAATCGCCAATAAGGAAAAGATGCCATAAATGGCCAAAAAAAAAAAGATACGAACCAGGCCACACAAAAAAAAAAAAAACAAAAAAAGAAACATGGAAAAAAAAATTCTATAAAAAAAAAGAGGACTAAGGATTTGGCTCCCGAAGAAAGGGGGGAATGTGAGGAATATATAATATATAATATATATATATATACCTCACAAATGCGGCAAAGCATTAAGCCAGATACAGATATAAATAAATTTTAGTCGTAAAAGCGGCTAATAATTAAAATAAGCGTTGGCCCAAAAAGGCAATTCAAATTCATCAATGCACGTGTTTATATGTCTGAGTCAAACATATAAACGAACCTGGAGGTTCGATCGAACATAAGCAAACGAAACAAATTTGCGATCCAACCGAAAGCAAAATGCAAACATGTAAATCGCGTGATTTAAAACTGGCAAACATACACACAAACATAATTACATATGAGAAATGGTCAAAGCAAAGGCCGAGGGTGCCCTAGATGGCCCACAAAAACAACAACATACATTATATGAAGAGCCAAGAACAAGTAGAAAAGTTACAGAAATTAGCAGAGTCGGGCTAATAAATTCGAATAACGAATATCCGAAAGCGGCAAAACAAGTGAGGGAATGGACATTTCGTTTTGACGGCAATTCAAAGCCGCTAGAATTCATCGAACAAGTTGAATGGTCGGCAGTTTTAGAACTGCTAAAAGACAAAGCATTAAAATGGTACGTGGCCAACAATAAGCATTGGGCATCATGGAAAGATTTTAAGCAGCAAATTTAAGGATAAATGCAGAAAAATGCCAATTTTTCAGAAAAGAGCTAAGATTCCTGGGCCATCGAGTAACAGAACAAGGCATTGGCACAGATCCAGATAAAGTGGCAGCAATAGCTGAATTAAAACCACCAAAGAACACAAAAGAGTTACGATAATACCTAGGAGTAGCATCTTGGGACAGACGGTTCGTGCCAAGTTTTGCAACGCTTGTACAACCATTATATTCTCTATTAAAGAAAAAAGTGAAATGGGTGTGGGAAGAAAAACATTAGAATGCTTTTGACATGGTAAAGCAAAAATTAGTGGCAGATCCAGTGTTGACATGTCCAGATTTTCCGAAAATGTTTGTATTGTAAACTGACGCTAGCAACTACGTCATAGGGGCAATTCTGACTGAAGATACAGAGGAAGGCGAGAGAGTCATATCATACGCCAGCAGAACTCTAAATCCAGCAGAACAAAATTATTCAGCAACGGAAAAAGAATGTCTAGCAATAGTATGGGCTATAAGGAAGTTGAAGACATACTTAGAAAGATATCATTTCAAAGTCATTACTGATCACATGGCACTGAAATGGCTGAATGGCATCGAAAGTCCAACAGGGATTGCATGATGGGCATTGGAGTTGCAGCAATATGACTTTGAAATAACATATCTCAAAGGAAAATTAAATATCGTGGCAGACGCATTGTCAAGGCAACCATTGGAAGCATGCAGAAGGATACAGAATAATCGCAGCAAAAATGAACAGTCAGCACAAAGCTGTGAATGGATCGAAAATATGGATAAAAAAGTAAAAGAAAATCCGCAAAGATATACTGACTATGCTATGGAAAATGGGCAGTTATATAGAAACATACCGCATAGGGCAGGGCATGAAGATGTTGTGTCGTGGAAATTATGTGTGCCGAAACATTTAAGGCAACAAATAATATCAGAAAACCACGACTCTCCAACTGCAGGACATACAGGCAGCAGGAGAACGATTGCCCGAATAGCGGCTAAATATTTCTGGCCAGGCATGCAAAAATATGTCAGCCGCTGTGAAAACTGCATGCGGTATAAACCAAGCCAGCAGCAGGCAGCAGGAAAAATGCTGACACAAGTGCCAGAGGAGCCATGGGCAACAATATGCGCTGATTTCGTTGGGCCATTGCCAAGATCTAAACATGGAAATTCGGTATTGCTTGTTATAGTAGATAGATTCTCAAAATGGACAGAGCTTGTACCAATGAGAAAAGCTTCGGCAGAAAATTTAGTAAAAGCATTTACAGAAAGAGTGCTGGCTAGATTTGGGGTCCCAAAAGTGGTGATAACAGATAATGGAGTTCGTCAGCAAAGTATTTGAGAAAATGCTGCATAAATGGGGGACAATACACCAGCTGACAGCGCCATATACGCCGCAAGAAAAAAAAAAAAATATATATATAAAGGAGCGTTACAACTGGCTCAACTAAAAAAAAAAAAAAAAATAAAATATGTATATATATATGTATAAAAAGAAATTTGTGGCATGCATACAATTTATTTTACAGTGCATATAAAACTGTAATATAAAAAGAAAGAAATAAAAAGAAATGTTGACTTTGGCGGGTTGGCAATGGACAAACGAAACGGAATATAAAACCCAATGCTTCTCAAACTGTAAGAGAGCAGAAGAGACGGATGATGCAAATGGATAAGGAGAGGACTTTCTCCTGCGGTACACCAAGTGCAGGAGAGAGGATTCACACATACAGTGTGTGTGTGAATACGGATAAAGAAGAAAAAAAAAACAAGAGCGGGAACCCGAAGCTGGACGCGCAGCGGAAGCAGAGCGACGCGGATTAGAGGTTCCGATGGCCCAAGATGCGACAGATGAAATCAATTACATTTTGTCTATCAACATGAGCGGTCATCAAAATTTCAATGGATAGGAGCTACAAGAGGCCATGCAAATGCTGGCATCGCCATAAGTGTCGGACGAGGAGTCCGATGGCGAGGAGCCGGTCCCATTGGGGCCGGTGATCGCCATCTCGTCCGACGAGGAAGAGGAAGAGGACATGGAAGAGCATCAGGAGTAATTGGAGGGTATTGGGAGCGATGTCGATATGGAGGACGACGATGAGGGAGTGGCCGTAGAAGTGAGCGAGGATGAAGGAGTAGTCATAAATGAGCTGGCATTTCTGTTGGCCGATGTGGAAGAGGAGCTCCAAAGAAGAGGGCTATCTTTAGATGAGCCTGAGGAGATGGCGAGGGCAGAGAAGGGACCAGCCCAAAGGGTGGCAGAAGTGCTGCCGATTGTTAACGAGCCGGTGGTATATATTAATCTGACGGACACGGAAGGAGAAGATGAGGAGCCGGAGGAACTGGTGAGGCCACCGACAGCAATGCGGAGGGCAATAAATGCCAATTTTATTAAAGAATTTATCTGGCACAGAGAAGAGTCGCCGGAGGAGGATCTGGAGCCCAGCATTGAACAGATGGTGGCAGAGTGGCAGCCGCAGGCCCAGCCACAACAACAGCAACCACAGCAGCCACAACAACAGCAACCATAGCAGCAGCAACAACAGCAACAGCGAGACCCAAGGAGGCTAGCGTACGCGAGGCAACGCTCTGCGCCGGTCAGCCAGCCGCAAGCACCAAGGCCGCAGCTGCAACGACAGCGATCGGTGCCAGTGCCACAGGCACATCAAAGATGGCGGGAGGTGTAGCCCGAGGAGTGGCCAATGGCGGTGGCCGTGGCCGTACAGGCGATGGGGGGAGGGGCCGAGACAGGCAAGGGTTATGTGGGTGGGACGGATCCGATATAGGATCCGTAGTAATAGGAATAGATTTAGGGTGTTTGAAGAATCGGGAGTATAGGTTGAGAGAAAATTTTGGAGTTTAGGTTAAGTAGAGTAGGTAGATTAAGAGAAATTTTTGGAGTTTACATTAGGTAGAATAGAAAAAAAAAAATTGAAGTTTAGAATAAGAAAAAATACGAAGTTTAGGTTTAAGTTTTTTTAGAATGTAGATTAGGTAGAATAGGAGAAAAAAAAATCTGAAGTTTAGGTTAAGTAGATAAGTAATATTATAAATATAGTATATAAGTAAAAGATGCAGTCGGAGCCACCCATGACAAAATAAGGCATGAGGACAATGGAAAAGATGCTCACGATCTGCCAAAAAAATTGGAAAAGATGCCTGATGAATCGCCAATAAGGAAAAGATGCCATAAATGGCCAAAAAAAAGATGCGAACCAGGCCAACAAAAAAAAAAAAAAAAAAAAAAAAAGGAAACATAAAAAAATCTATAAAAAAAAGAGGAGGAAGGATTTGGCTCCCGAAGAAAGGGGGGAATGTGACGAATATATAATGTATATATACATACCTCACAAATGCGGCGAAGCATTAAGCCAGATACAGATATAAATATATTTAAGTCGTAAAAGCGGCTAATAATTAAAATAAGCATTGGCCCAAAAAGGCAATTCAAATTCATCAATGCGCGCGTTTATATGTCTGAGTCAAACATATAAACGAACCTGGAGGTTCGATCGAACACAAGCAAACGAAAGAAATTTGCGATCGAACCGAAAGCAAAATGCAAACATGTAAATCGCATGATTTAAAACTTTCAAACATACACACAAACATAATTACATATGAGAAATGGTCAAAGCAAAGGCCGAATATATGTCACATGCAATGAGAAACAGATAAGAACAAGTGCATGTAGGCTCGTGTGACGTCACTCAGAGTGCGTTACTTTGGGAACCGCAACAGCGAACACACACACGCACACGTGCGTAAGCCACCGACGCACGAGACTTAGAGAGTCGGCTCATGCGTATAGACTAGCGGGGGAGGCGAGGGGTTGCTTTTCGGTTGTCGGCAACATCAAAGTGAGCGGGCTTACGCATGTGTGGGTGGATTGGGAGCGGGAATGTTGGCATGTAACGGAGAACGGGAGAGGCGGTGTGTAACATGTCCAAAGCAAAGGTTTGAAAGGCGCTGGAGGTATAAGCGCTAAATTTAAATATGTAATGATAAGATATATAGTTATATATATATTTAAATAGATATACATAATATACTATGTGATGCTCTATAACGTTGTATAACTCATGAAATGGGATAAACATAACATTAATATTAGTTATGTGGAAAAGTTAATGCGATACATTAATGCAGAGCATTAATTATGTATATATAGATACAACAAAAGATAAAGGGGGCGGTATAGTTATATAGTTGTTAAGTTGATTTAATTATAAATGCATTATATTTAAGTATATGTCAAAAGGGCGGGAAATTGGGGATAAGTTAAACATTGTTAAATAGTATATAAGGGTGGATGTTGGCAAAGTTAGAGATCAAGATTGTAGCTGAGAGGCGTATGCGTGATTTCACCATGCATAGCAACAGGAGAGGTGCGTTGCGGGATCGGCCGAGAAGGCCGAAGCCAAAAGAAAGCGATGGAAAGTTTTGGGCGGCAAATATTGGCGCGCGGAAAATACTGGCATTGGTACATAATCCCACCACGCGTCATCCCTGGGTCAAGATGCCTATAAATAGACACGGCTGAGACACAGGAAGGCAGTTAGAAAGTGACGGAGACAAGCGAAGAAGACCAGCAAGGTGCAAGTGAAATATCAACAAGTGAAGGTTCAACAAGTGAAGGAAAAGAAGCGATGCCAACGAAGTGAAACATATATGAAGAAGTGAAAGTGAAGGCGTGCCAAGTCAGATCGATAAAAGGATATCCATCCGTATCCTGGCTACACGTGAAGGTTTAAAGGCAGATTCGTTTTGGTGGCAAGTAGGAAAACTAGGAGCTATTCCTAGCAGGGTATTGAAAACTAGGCGCAAATCCTAGCAGATCACAAGACTAGGAGCTATTCCTAGCGGATCGTAAAAGACTAGGAGTTATTCCCAGCAATATATAAAAGACTAGGAGTTATTCCTAGCAACATATAAAGGACTAGGAGCTATTCCTAGCAGCATATAAAGGACTAGGAGCTATTCTTAGCAAAACATTGAAGACTAGGAGCTATTCCTAGCAGTTTAGTGAAGACTAGGAGTATTCCTAGCACAGTTAAGGAAGACCAGGAGTATTCCTGGCACAGGCAGAGAAAGACTAGGAGTATTCCTAGCACAGTTGAGGAAGACCAGGAGTATTCCTGGCATAGTGGGAAAAGACTAGGAGTATTCCTAGCAGAATAATAGGAGCGTAGCAGACGACAGTATAGCTAGACAAGACCAGGAGTCATCCTGGCAGTATGAATACTTGCCACAGCCAAATTCCATTTCGTCGATAAGTTTTCATGAGTGCCAGCGGTGCAGTGTGGATTCCGCAATAGCCGCAAACACAAAGCCAACAGCCCGTGCAGAAGCTCTCTGGCCATACTAACATCCACCAACCAAATTGACAATAAAATTATAACGTTTTATTAAAAGAAAAACAACTGTATCTTCTCATTTCACCAGCGCACAAAATAAATTTGTTGTGTCATAGCCCTACACCTGAAAGCCGGCTCTGCCGCAAGTAAGGACCTAAAAGGATCGTTACAGAAATCGAATGGTAAGTCCGTTGGAATCATCGGTATCTGCGGGATCAAGACATCCTCTCCTTTGTATTTTCCTTTTATGATTGTCGCCTCAATGACGTTATTTATCAGTCTTTTCACAGCCAGTCTTGTTCCATTGCATATTCCAGGTTGATTAATGTTACGCAGCATGATGTCAACTGATCCTATTTTTAACTGCAAATTGTGAGGTGGTAATCCAAGCAATTCCAGTGAATTTAAGAACTCAGTGGGATAGTTGATTACGTCATCCTGGTTCATTACGGTGTCGACTGATTTGAAGGAAACCAACTGTCCTGGAAGAAAATTCTGAATGGTCACATTAAGAACCTCGACATCTTTATTTTTCGCTGCTAATATTGCTCGTTCACCCAGCCAATTATGGTTATTGAACTTTTGCGCTATATCTGGGAAAACTCGCTGAATAAGCTCCACTTTTGAGTCTGTGATGTGACAGAAATCTGTAGGTAATGTGATGAATCCGGTCGAGGTGTCCACTGCAACTTTATTATTTCCAATGTCTAACAATTGCTTCGCAAACACATTTGCAGTTTCATCTTGTTGCAAAAATACTCGCATGTTAGTTGTAAAGTGGAGTGTTTGATGATTTTAGGCATGCATTTAGTTCATGAACAACAGTTGATCGGGGAATAACTGGAAGAGTCTGACGAAAATCACTTGACAACAGAATATTTTAGTTGTCACGAAGATCTTTCAACGTTCTGTCCAGTGCCTCCAGTGACCTCTCATGGGCCAATGCGCATTCATCCTAAACAATCAATTTGCATATCTGTAGGATCTTGGCCATTGCGCTATTTTTGGCAATGTTGCAAATTGGTGTTTCTGTGATTTCCATGTTTAGTGGTAATTTCAAGGCAGAATGTGCAGTTCGCCCGCCTTCTAGCAGAGTCGCAGTTATTCCAGATGAAGCCAACGCTAGAGCAACATCATTTCGCGATCTGATCCTCGCCAAAAGCAATGAAATTAAAAACGTTTTTCCGGATCCTCCGGGAGCATCAAGGAAATAAATTCCACCAGATCCACTGTTCACAGCTTCTATCAAAGTGTCGTACGCAATTCTTGGTTATTGAACTTTTGCGCTATATCTGGGAAAACTCGCTGAATTTCGAGTCAGTGATGTGACAAAAATCTGTAGGTAATGTGATGAATCCGGACGAGGTGTAAGAGTCTGACGAAAATCACCTGACAACAGAATCATGGCCCCATCGAAAATATTTTGGTTTTCACGAAGAAAAATGCTGTTTTGAGGATTTTCCCGGCAATTATTCGAATTTTTCTCACCTTTTAAACCTTCCCTAGACCTCCACGAATAATTCAAGACCAATAATAGATAAATCCGTTCAGCCGTTCTCGAGTTTTAGCGAGACTTACGAACAGCAACTTATTTTTATATATATAGAGATTATATATATCTCAAACCTCTGCTTTGGGCATGTTACATACCGGCTCTCCCGTTCTCCGTTGCATGCCAACATTCCCGCACCCAATCCACCCAAAACATGCGTAAGCCCGCTCACATTGATGTTGGCGACAACCGAAATGCAACCCCTCGCCATCCCCGCTGGTCTATACGCATGAGCCGACTCTCAAAGTCTCGTGCGTCGGTAGCTTACGCACTTGTGCGTGTGTGTGTTCGCGGTTCTATGCACTCCCAATGTAACACATTCTCAGTGACGTCACACGAGCCTACATGCACTTGTTCTCATCTATTTTCTATTACATATTACATATATTCGGCCTTTGCTTTAACCATGTCTCTCTAAACATATGTATTTATGTTTGTATACATATTTGCACATTTAAGTCATGCGATTTACATGTTTGAATTTCGCTTTCGGTTTGATCGCACATTTCTTTTGTTTGCATGTGTTCGATCGAACCTCCAAACATTTAAACGCGCGATCTGATGATATTTGAAATGCTTTTTGGGCCAACGCATTTTTGAATTATTAGCCGCTTTTACGACTTGAATTCATCTATATTTATATCTGGCATGATAGTCTGCCGCGTTTGTGAGGTATATATATTGGGTAGTCGAAAAAGTCTTACCGTATTTTGGCAATAAATGTCGTTTGAGTCGTATATCTCTAGTGCTACCAATCACATTGTGTACTACCATATGCTGTTCGATTGGTAGCACTTTAAGCTTCATTTGCCCAAAAAAGAATTTAATTCAAGGAATTTGAAAAAAGGTTACAGCTGTTCAAAAATGAGTGAAAATAAAGAAGAATTCGCAATATTTTGAAATTTTTGTAAAAAAAAAGGGAAGAATGCCACGCAAGCCACCAATGAAATTTGTGATGTTTACGGTGAGGATGCTGTATCAGTTCGTGTAGCACAACAATGGTTCGCTCGCTTCTGTTCTGGAAGTTTCAATGTGAAAGATGCACCTCGCTCTGGTCGACCAATCTTTGAAAAAGTCGATGAAATTATGAAAGGATTGACCAGGTCCGTCACATAAGCAGCCATGACATCGCCAATGAACTAAACATTCATCATCAAACGGTTCTGAACCATTTAGAAAAGGCTGGCTACAAAAAGAAGCTCGATGTATGGATACCACATGAATTGTCTGTGAAAAATTTATTGGACCGAATTAACATATGCGATTCTTTGCTAAAACGAAATGAAATCGAACCATTTCTGAAACGAATGGTAAAAGGAGACGAAAAATGGATCAAATACGACAATAATGTACGAAAAAGATCATGGTGCAAGAGTGGTGAAGCTCAACAAATGAACTCAAAGCCAGGATTGATGCCTCGAAAGGTAATGCGGTGTGTTTGGTGGGATTGGAAAGGAATAATCCACTATGAGCTGCTTCAGCCTGGACAAACGATTGATTCGACACTTTACTGTGAACAACTGATGAGATTGAAGCAAGCAAACGAAAAAAAAAACGGCCAGAACTGATCAACAGAAAGGGCATCGTGTTCCATCAAGACAACGCCAGACCACACACATCTTTGATGACTCGGCAAAAACTGGGAGACCTTCAAGAGATGCCTGTGAAAATGACTTGGAGCAGTTTTTTAAAGAGAAACCACAAAAGTTTTACACAAATGGAATTATGTCTCTAGTGGAAAAATGGCAAAAGGTGGTCGACCAAAATGGTGCATATTTGATTTGATAAAGTTTATTATAAATATTAAAATATATGTTTTGAAGTTTCATTACAAATACAAAAAGACTTTTTCGACTACCCATATATTTATATATATTATATATTCCTCACAATCCCCCCTTTCTTCGGGAGCCAAATCATTCCCTTCTATTTCTTTCTTATAGAATTTTCCTTTTTTGTTTCCTTTGTTTTTTTTCTCCTTTTTTTGTGTGGCCTGGTTCGCATCTTTTTTTGGCCATTTATTGCATCTTTTCCTTAATGGCGATTCATCAGGTATCTATTCCCATTTTTTTTTTTTTGGCAGATCATGAGCATCTTTTCAATTATTCCCATGCCTTATTTTGGCATGGGTGGCTCCGACTGCATCTTTTACTTATATACTATATTTACAATATGACTTATATCTACTTAACCTTAACTTCAAATATTTTTTTGTTTTCCTATTCTACCTAATCTAACCTTTTTTTTTTCCTCCTATGGTAAACCCCAAAAATGTTTCTTAACCTACCTAATCTAAAATCCAAAATTTTTTTTTTTTTTTTTTAATCTATACCCCCGATTCTTCGAATATCCTACTCCTATTCCTATTATTACGGATCCGATACCGGATCCGGACCACCCACATCACCCTTGCCTGTCGCGGCCCCTCCCCCATCGCCTGTACTGCCACGGCTACAGCAACTGGCCACTACTCAGGCTCCAACTCCCGCCACCTCTGATGTGCATGTGGCACAAGCACCGACCGCTGCCTCTGTAATTGCGGTCTTGGCCCTTGAGGCTGGCCGACCGGCGCAGGCCGTCGCCTCGCGTATACAGGCCTCCGTGGGTCTCGAACCTGTTGTTGCTGCTGTTGTTGGCGTTCTTGGTGCTCTGGCTGGGCCTGCGGCTGCTGTTCCGCCACCATTTGCTCAATGCCGGGCTCCTCCACCTCAAGTGACTTTTCCCTGGGCCACACGAACTCTTCCAAAAAAATTTCGTTTATTGGGCCGCTTGCCCTGCGCATTGGTGTCGGTGGCCTTATTTGCTCTGCTTGGCCCTCGTCCTCTTCTTCGGTGTCGATAAGGTCAACGAATGCGACCGGCTCATTGATTGCCGCCGGCACCTCTACCACTCTTTGGGCTGGCTTTTCCTCTGCCCTCGCCATCTCCTGAGGACCATCTAAAAATAGCCCCCTTCTGTGCAGCTCCTCTTCCATATCTACCAACAGAAATGCCAGGTCATTTATGCCAATTCCTTCATCCTCGCTCACTTCTGTCGCCACTCCTTCATTTCTTTTTATTTCTTTTTATGTTACAGTTTGACATGCACCGTAACAAAAAATTGTACGCCTGCAAAAATTTTTGCATTTATATATAATTTTTTTTTTTTTTTTTAGGGAAATTCTTTCATACGTTGCGACATCGTTATTTTCTGCCATGTTGTCAAACAACTAACAAGCAAAAAAAAAATTTACATTGAAATTCTTGTTATTTATTTCTGTAGGCCGATGCGATTTCCTTTCCACCTGATGCTGGTTCGTGTTTCTACCGTTAATCTCCATCTGAAGATCTCCCAGTTGTCCGGCCGCTCCAACTGTTTAAACTTCATTTGGCCGGTTTCCGGTAGTCATACTCCCCTTGCATCCTTACTGCTCAAATGGATCACCTGTTGTATCTTGTTCTGGTTGCATTTTTAATTCGCTGATGTGTGCCAGCCTTGCCTTTTTGTTTGCCATATGCTGCAGTTTGCATATAACTGGCGATGTAAATCCCATAACTTTAAATGGTTCACCATACCGTGATGCATGTTTTGCAGCGAATCCCTCTGCTGCATTTGACAAATAGTGCACCTTGACCCACACTATTTCGCCCACTCGTGGTTTCCATTGCCTTTTTCTCAGATTATAGGGTCTTGACTGATCCTGAGCAGCTTTTTCCAGGTTTCTTCGTACCAATACGCCAATTTCTTTAATTAGTTCCGCATTGCCATCTGGCCGTTGACTTGGTTTGCCTGATTCGACAGTTCTGGCAATCTCGGCTCTCCCCTGCGTTATTAATTTCCGCCGTATATCCTGTTGCGTCGGACTCTCTGAATGCTTTTACTAAATTTTCTGCCGACGCCTTTCTCATTGGTACAAGCTCCGTCCATTTTGAGAATCTATCTACTATAACAAGCAATACTAAATTTCCATGTTTAGATCTTGGCAATGGCCCAACGAAATCAGCGCATATTGTTGCCCATGGCTCCTCTGGCACTTGTGTCAGCATTTTTCCTGCTGCCTGCTGCTTTTTTTATACCGCATGCAGTTTTCACAGCGGCTGACATATGCACGTGCATCTCTTTGCATGCCTGGGCAGAAATATTTAGCCGCTATTCGGGCAATGGTTCTCCTGCTGCCTGTATGTCCTGCAGTTGGAGAGTCGTGGTTTTCTGATATTATTTGTTGCCTTAATGGTTTCGGCACAGATAATTTCCACGACACAACATCTTCATGCCCTGCCCTATGCGGTATGTTTCTATATAACTGCCCATTTTCCATAGCATAGTCAGTATATCTTTGCGGATTTTCCTTTACTTTTTTGACCATATTTTCGATCCATACACAGCTTTGAGTTGACTGTTCATTTTTGCTGCGATTATTCTGTATCCTTCTGCATGCTTCCAATGATTGCCTTGACAGTGCATCTGTATCGACAATTAATTTTCCTTTGCGATATGTTATTTCAAAGTCATATTGCTGCAACTCCAATGCCCATCTTGCAATCCGCCCTGTTGGACTCTCAATGCTATTCAGCCATTTCAGTGCTATGTCATCAGTTGCAATGATATCCTTCTAAATATAGCTTTAATTTCCTTATAGCTTATACTATCGCTAGACATTCCTTTTCTGTTGCTGAATAGTTTTGTTCCGCAGGATTCAGAATTCGGCTGGCGTATGATATGACTCCTTCGCCATCCTCTGTATCTTGAGGCAGAATTGCCCCTATACCCTAGTTGCTAGCGTCAGTCTGCAATACAAACATTTTCCCAATGTCTGGGCATGTCAAAACTGGGTCTGCCACCAACTTCTGCTTTACCATATCAAATGCATCCTGGTGTTTTTCTTCCCATACCCATTTTGCTTTCTTTTTTAATAAAGAAATTTAATGGCTGTACTAGCGTTGCGAAACTTGGCACGAACCGTTTGTGCCAAGATGCTTCTTCTAGGTATTGGCGTAACCGTTTTGTGTTCTTTGGCGGTTTTAATTCAGCTATTGCTGCCACTTTATCTGGATCTGTGCCAATGCATTGCTCTGTTACTCGATGACCCAGGAGTCTTAGCTCTTTTTTGAAGAATTAGCATTTTTCTGCATCTATCCTTAAATTTGCTGGCTTTAGTCTGCGAAAAACTTCCTTTAAATGAGCTCTGTGGTCTTCTAGTGTTCTGCTGACCACTATGATATCATCCTGATACGCGAACGCGTGTGGCATCATATCTGGTCCTATGACCATATCTAAAGCTCGTGGGAATGTTGCAGATGCTGAGTGCAAACCTATTGGCATCACTTTCCATTGATATAATCTCTTTCCTGGAACTGTGAAAGCTGTCATCTTTCTGCTGTTCATTTCCAGCGGAATCTGCCAATATCCATCTTTTAAATCTAAACTGCTTATGAATTTTGCTTCGCGCAGTTGATCTCAAATATAGTCAATTCATGGCATTGGATAAGCGTCTTTTATGGATTTTGCATTTATCTGCCTAAAGTCAATACATAGCCTCCATTTTCCCGTTTGTTTCTTTTTCACCATTACTATTGGTGAACTGTAAGGACTATTTGATCGTTCTATATATCCCATTGCCATCAATTCTTCAACTTTTTCATTTATTATACCTTGCATGTTTGGATTCTTTGGATTCGTCACACATAATGATTATGTGCATGCCAACTTTAGACGTGCCAGTTATTTTGGCCAATCAAAAAAATTTCTTCACTTCAACGAAGTCGGACGTGTTTTTTTTGCGCTCTCGTTTTAAATTTGATTTTCTCTATCCCCGGCTGTTAGTTCCGTTTAAAGATTAAAAAAAAATTTTTGCTTAAATTTATACTGTCTCGCGATCGTTTTAAATTTGTTCTAAAACACTTAATCAAAGTTATATTTCAATTTGTGCTTTACCTAATAACAAAACTTACAGTTTTGTTTTTGTGTTCTGCATATACATACATACTTTGATTTTTTGTTTTGCGGTAATTCTCTCGCTTGCACTCGCGCTCTTCGTACACAGTTGAGTTGTTGTTTCGTTTTGTGCTTGTTGTCTTGTGTTTTTATTACTCGCGATCGCGACCGTTTTACTCTCGCGCTTGTATACCGTCTTTGTTGTTGTGTTTTTGTCTCCTCTTTTGTGGTGCATAGTTAGACATTAACCCTTGTGTAACAATTGGGTTAGTATACACCTTTGTTCATAGAATTTCAAATACTCTTTTAAATTTTTATTTTTTTTTTGCTTTTTAATAAATTTTTATTTTCAATAATGGTTGTCTGCTCTTCCAAAAAATGTCCCCACCCTCAAAAGCTCCAAGATGACTATCTATTATGCTGGCTGTGTGACAATATTATGCACGTTAAGTGTGCTGGTTACACGGCCAGGGTAAAAGACAGCATTGGAAACGGTGGGGGCCTAAAATGGAGCTGTGAAGCATGTCGGGACGTGGAAATGGATATGCGTGTATTTATGAGGCGGACTAGGGAAGGAGTCAAAACTCTGGCGGCTAGTTTTCTGAAGCTTCGGGATGAGTTTTTATCATTAGAAACTCAGTTTAAAAGTTATAAACTATTAAATGAATCACCAAAGCGGAAGAAGACTATCCCTCGGGATTTCTCCCCTGATCCGCCGGCATCTCTACTTCTACCTGTTCCGA
Organism: Drosophila neocordata; assembly: GCA_018903615.1. NCBI lineage: Eukaryota > Metazoa > Arthropoda > Insecta > Diptera > Drosophilidae > Drosophila > Drosophila neocordata. The sequence continues at coordinate 686,322 of JAEIGI010000032.1, forward strand.
CAATTAGTAACGACTCTACAACACCAAACTCTCAGCGCCTGATTTCGTTTAGGAGCCCAGTGATGGCCCCAGTTACGGGAACTATTGATATATCCCCTGTTAATAGTGTCTCGCATACTGATACGATATCAAGTGTAGTCTCCGATGTGTCCGAACGAATACCCTCTTCAAGGGATATTCCGAATAAAGTTGTAACTAGAGGAGCACGTAAAGCGGCATCCGTCTCCGCGGCCCCAGAGCAAATAACTGCGGCCGTGGGTGCGAGTGGCTCAGCGAGTTCGCTAGTTGCAATTCCACCTAAAAGGCAAATATTTGTTTCTAGATTAGCTCCCAATACGACATCAGATGATGTCTTAGCCCATATCCGGGCAAAAATTTTAGTGCCAAACATTGCGGTGGAAAAATTCAAATTTTCTTATTCTCGTGACATTTCGTCATTTAAAATCAGTGTTCCGCCTAATCTTTTTGACCAAATTTGTCGTAAAGATTTTTGGCCTGAACATTTAATTATAAAGGAGTATACAACGAAGAAGAAAAATCGGCCTCCGATTCGTCTTCCTATAGCACCAAACAATCTTCTACTAACTTCTGGCTCGTCAGTACCAGGCGGGTCAAAACACTAGTTTCGTCCCTTATTCTGGCGTACCAGAATGTTAGAGGACTAAAATCTAAACTTTCAAAACTTTACGTAGACAGTCTATCATTCGACTTTCATATTCTGGTATTTACAGAAACGTGGTTAAGGCCTGACATATCTGATGCTTCTGTTTTTCCCACAATTTTTTCAACTTATAGATAACTTGCAGACTTGGTGTGAAATTAACATATTAAATCTAAACGTTTCGAAATGCAATGTTATGTCATTTCATAGAACTAACTTTCAATCAGTTACGTATTATCTTAATAATACTCCTTTAAAACGTCTTAATGAGATGAATGATTTGGGTGTACTCATGGACCACAAATTAAGTTTCACTCGTCACATTTCCATTACAGTCAGTAAAGCCATGAGTGTTCTTGGTTTTGTTAAGCGATGGTCGAAAGAATTCGATGATCCTTACACAACTAAAACCCTTTTTATTTCACTGGTCCGTCCTATTCTGGAGTATGGATCATGCGTTTGGTCTCCTCAATATGAATCACACCAAATAAAAATTGAATCTGTCCAGAAGCAATTTCTGATTTTTGCGCTTCGTGGCTTAAACTGGGACAGAAATGTTAACCTACCCTCGTATTCTGATAGACTTCTTCTTATTAATCTTTCGTCGTTACTTAACCGTAGAGTAATGCTGGGTACTTTGTTTATACACAAGCTTGTGAATGGACAAATTGATTCCTCTAATTTACTTGATCTGGTTAATCTATCTGTACCTTGTAGACTAACTAGAAATTATATCCCTCTAACTTTAACTCGCTACACTTCTAACTATACTTTCCATGAACCTTTTCGAGTTCTTTGTTCCGATTACAACCGCCTTTATCCTGTAATCGGATCAGAACTTTCTATTTCTCAACTAAAAACTTTTATTCTTAACTATCTAGCTCGTAGTTAGTTCTAATTATAACTGTAATTGTCGTCCGTTGTCCTCGCGATTTCGTCTTTTGCATGCTGTCTGATAGGGTTCGCGCGTAACAGGCATTGTCCTGGTGTTGCTTGGACCACTTGAACGTACTTCGCATTGTACGCGTCAACGTCCAGAAGAAAAAAAAAAAAAAAAATTCGCCCAGTTCTTCGCACATAAAGTTACTGACTTCTAACTCTGGTGCATCTGTCACTATTGCTATCGAAATCATTTCTGTCAGCCTCCCTTTTATTCTGCACATTGGCGGAATTTCAATTTGGTGCCCTGCGCATTGTACAATAGCTCCCATTTCCTTTATAAAATTCCACCTTAACACCACCGCATCAATTCCGCCAGGCAATACTAAAAATGGCATTTTGATTATTTTGTCGCCAAATTATACTTCAGCGATCCATTGCCAGTCTATTTCTTTGACTGCTCCGTCTGCCAACTTCACCTGTCTTTTCGCTTCTGTTTTATCTTTTGGCTAACAAAGCTGCTTGTGGCCCCCGAGTCTACCGTGGCCAGCATTCTAAAGCCCCCTATCCTGATTTCTGCTGATAGTTGGCTTTCTTCCTCTATAAATTTTCCAATTAAGTTCGAGGAGCTGTTGTGGCCGGCTCCTGCTCGCTCCTTGCAGGCATGCAACAATTCATCGAACGCTTTCCGATTTTGCCACAATTCCAACAGAACTCTAATCTTCTGTTGCTGCATTCTTTAGCCCAATGACCTGCCCCTCCGCATCTTCTGCATGCTTGAGATGGATTCTGTACCCATCCTGTTGGGATATTCAGAAAATTTCGCCTTTGAGCTGGAATTGGTGGCTCATCATCTAAGCAGCGTCTGCAGACGGTGTTATGCCTATTGTCTTGCACAACTGGTCGTCTTTGCACGCCCATTGGTATGTGTGAGCTTTCTCTTTGAGTCTCTCGTTGGAATTGTTTCCTTTCCAGTTCCAACGTTTCTAACTCATCTGCCAGTTGCATTAGTTCCTCCAGCGTTTGTATGTTGTGAGGGCGAATCAACATTTTCAAATCTGGTGTGCAGTTTTCCAATATGATTTCTAGTTGGTCGAAACGTGGGCATTTTGATGGACGCATCATGGTTTATGAAATCTTTAAACGACTCATTCCACTGTTGTTTTCTAGCTTTTACTTAATCTTCTAGTTTGCTAAAATATCCCCTCTGCAAGAAATATTTTTTGAATACCTCAGTAAAATCTTTTCATGATGCCCAATGCTTATTATTGGCCACGTACCATTATAATGCCTTGTCTTTTAGCAGTTCTGGAATTGCCCTTGGGATCATATTGATGTTTAATCCGTACATGTCTGCTGACCATTCGACTTGTTCGATGAAATCTAGCGGCTTTGAACTGCCGTCGAAACGAAATGTCCATTCCCTCACTTGTTTTGCCGCTTTCGGATATTCGTTATTCGAATTTATTAGCCCGACTTTGCTACTTTCAGTAACTCTTCCACTCTTCTCGCCTCTTCATATAATGCAAGTTGTTGCTTTTGTATGCCATCTAGGGCACCCACGCTTCCCCATCTTGGCGGTGTTAATATTGGAATTGCTAATTTGGCAATTTCCCCCACCGGCATCGCTTTTGCGGCCTTTGTATATTTTCCTGCCAGCGAGCTGATCCATGCCTGCCACTCTGGGTCGTCCTCATGATCCTTGACCCATTCTCCGAACTGTTTCCTCATTTCTTCTACAGTTCCTGATAGCGTGAATCCGCATGATTCGCCGGTTTTTATTAACTCCTCCTTTTTCATGTAATAAATCCATGATTTTGTCATCTTGTCGGCCTTTGATCAATTTATTTCTTTTTTTTTAATAAAAACAAAATTAAACCTCGATCTCTTTTCTTTTCCTATACAGAAAAGAATACATCCTGTAGATCTCTTTCACGAGTTTAGCTCGTTGGGCGCCAGTTGTAACGATCCTTTTTGCTCCTTACTTGCAGAGCCGGATTTCAGGTATAGGGGTGCGCTGGTGAAATGAGAAAATCAAGTTGTTCTTTCGTTTAGCAATACGTTATAATTTTATTGACAATTTGATTGGTGGATGCTGGTATGGCCAGAGAGTTTCTGCACGGGCTATTGACTTTGTAATTGTGGTTATCGTGGAATCCACACTGCACCGCTGGTACTCATGAAAACTTATCGACGAATGGAATTTGGCTGTGGCAAGTATTCCTACTGCCAGGATGACTCCTGGTCTTGTCTAGCTACACCTGTCGCCTGCTACGCTTCTAATATTCTGCTAGGAATACTCTTAGTCTTTTCCCACTGTGCCAGGAATACTCCTGGTCTTCTTCAACTGTGTTAGTAATACTCCTAGTCTATTTCTGCTCTTCCTCAACTGTGCTAGTCTTCGCTAAACTGCTAAGTCTTTTATATGGTGCTAGGAATAACTCCTAGTCTTTTATGTACTGCTAGGAATAACTCCTAGTCTTTTACGATCCGCTAGGAATAGCTCCTAGTCTTGTGATCTGCTAGGACTGGCTCCTAGTTTTTAACAGACTGCTAGGAATAACTCCTAGTCTTCCTACTTGCCACCAAAAACTAATCCGCCTTTAAACCTTCAATTGTAGCCAGGATACGGATGGATATCGTTTTCCGATATGACTTGACACGCCTTCACTTTTACTTCTTCACACGTATGTTTCACTTTGTTGGCCTCGCTTGTTTTCTTCACTTGTTGAATCTTCACTTGTTAATTCTTCACTTGCACCTTGCTTTCTAACTGATGCCCCTCTGTGTCTCAGCCTGTGCGTGGGTGTGTTCGCTGTTGCGGTTCTATGCTCTCGTGTGTCACACGAGCCAAACTACAATTACTCTTAGCTGTTTTCTCTTTATTTATTCGCTTATATTCCGCCCCGCAGTATCCCTCTCTCTTCAAAGATATGTAAGTATGTTTGTCATTATAATGGCCGATTAAATCAAGCGATTTACATGTTTGAATTTTGCTTTTGGTTCGATCGCACATTTCTTTTATTCGCATGTGTTCGATCGAACCTCAAGGTTCGCTTATATGTTTGACTCAAACATACAAACGCGCGCTTTGATAATATTTGAATTGCTTTATGGGCTTATTTGAATTATTAGCCGCTTTTATGCCTTGAATTTATCTATATTTATATCTGGCGTGATACTATGCCGCCTTTATGAGGTATATCTACTTAACCTAAACTTCAAAAACATCTCTTAACCAAAATTTCATATTTTTTTGTTTTTCCTATTCTACCTAATCTTAACTTCAAAACTTAATATTTTCTTTTTTTTTTTTTTTATTCTACCTAATCTAAACTTCAAGAATATTTCTAACCCTTAACTTCATATTTTTCCTATTCTACCTAATCTCAACTTCAAAAATATCTCTTAATCTACCTATTCTACTAAATCGGCCGGATCCGGCCACCCACATCACCCTTGCCTGTCGCGCCCTTGAGGCTGGCCGACCTGCGCTGACCGTTGCCTTGCGTATACAGGCCTCCGTGGGTCTCGCTGTTGCATTCTCTCCCACGTCCTCTTCCTCGTCGGACGAGATGACGATCACCGGTTTCAAAGGGACCGGCTCCTCGCCATCGGACTCCTCGTCCGACACATACGGCGATGCCAGCCTTTGATTGCCCTTTTTTTTTTTTTTTTTCGTGCGAATCCCAACGGGTGCACTAAATGCCCACACCTCCCGCCCAACCGACCGAGGGGCGCTAGCCGCATAACGTACGGCTCGAGTCGCGGGGACAGTTCATACATACAGACAAAAACGAAAACTAAAGCTAGCTACGAGCTAAAAAAGAAAGTATAGAATTTTTTAGTAATGGAAAAGAGAATTCTGTACTGATTACATGATAAAGACGATTATAATCAGAACAAAGAACTCGGAAAGGTTCATGCAGTAAATAATTAGTAGAACAGCGTGAAAGAGATAGAGGTATAAAGTTTCTAGTAGGTCTACAAGGAATACTAAAATTTATTTGGTTCAATAGCTCGGGCGAGTCTATATCACCTTTAAGAAGCTTGTGCATAAAAATGACGCCAAGCATTATTCTACGATTAGTAAGAGAAGGAAGGCCAAGTAAAAGAAGTCTACTAGAGTACGATGGCAAATTGACATTACGATCCCAGTTCAGACCACGAAGAGCAAAAAGCAAGAACTGTTTTTGAACCGACTCAATTCTTGCTTGGTGTGACTCATACTGAGGTGACCAGATGCAAGATGCATATTCTAAAATAGGACGGACCAGTGAGGTGAAAAGAATTTTAGTTGTATATGGATCGTCAAACTCCTTTGACCATCTCTTTACAAACCCAAGAACGCCCATGGCTTTACCGACGGTAGAGGAAATATGGGACTTAAACGTTAGTTTACGGTCCATCAGGACCGATCTTCCATCTCATAAAAATTTTCTCGTCCGCTCATGTTGCTGTATAAAATGTGATTGATTCCATCTGTCGCATCTTGTCGCTCTGCCGCTGTGCGTCCAGCTTCGGGTTCCCGCTCTCGTTTTATTTCTTTTTTATCCGTAGTCACACATACACTCTCCCCGTCCATTTGCATATGCTCTCCTACAGTTTGAGAAGCATTGGTATTTGTATTTAATTTCGTTTGTCTATCGCAAACCCCCCAAACTCAAAATTTCCGTTTTATTTCTTTTTACATTGCCATTACAGTTTGACATGCACTGTTAACCGCAAAAAAAATTATGCCTGCCGAATTAAATATTCCTCAAATTTTTCCGTACAAGAAATTTTCTCTATATATTGCAATATTATTTCTGCATGTTGCCAAACATCTAACAAGCAATAAACAAAAAAAATATTGATCGGTGGCCAAAATGAAATACTTATATTAATTTTTGTATGCCGACCCTCACCAACAATTTCCTTCCTGCATGATGCTGGTCCGTCTTTCTGCCGTTCCTTTCCATCTGAAGATCTCCCAGTTGTCCGGCCGGTCCAACTGTTTAACCTTCATTTGGCCGGTTTCCGATAGTCAGACTCGCCTCGCATCCTTGTTGGTTGCACTTTTAGTTCGCTGATGTGTGGCAACCTTGCCTTTTTGTTTGCCATTGGCTGCAGTTTGCATATTACTGCCGATGTAAATGCCATTACTTTGTATGGTTCACCATATCGTGGTGCCAGTTCTGCCGAGAATCCCTCTGCTGCATTTGACAGATAGTGCTCCTTGGGCCACACTATTTCGCCCACTCGTGGTTTTCATTGCCTTCTTCTCAGATTGTTATGTCTTGACTGATCCTGAGCAGCTTTTTTCCAAATTTCTTCGCACCAAAACGCCAATTTCTTTAATTAGTTCCGCATTGCCATCTGGCCGTTGACTTGGTTTGCCTGATTCGACAGTTCTGGCAATCTCGGCTCTCCCCTGCGTTATTAATTTCCGCCGTATATCCTGTTGCGTCGGACACGCTAGAATTTACTGCCAACATTATTTCTGGCCATTGCTCATCCCATCGTCGTTGATCTTTTCCCGTGAATTGTGCTATTATTGTTTTAACAGTTCTATTTGCTCGTTCGGTTGGATTTTCTTGCGGCGTATATGGTGCTGTTAGATGGTGTATTGTCCCCCATTCGTGCAGCATTTTCTCAAATACTTTGCTGACGAACTGGACTCCGTTGTCTGTTATCACCACTTTTGGGACCCCAAATCTAGACAGCACTTTTTCTCTGAATGCTTTTACTATATTTTCTGCCGACGCCTTCCTCATTGGTACAAGCTCCGTCCATTTTGAAAATCTATCTACTATAACGAGTAATACAGAATTTTCATGCTTAGATCTTGGCAATGGCCCGACGAAATCAGCGCATATTGTTGCCCATGGCTCTTCTGGCACTAGTGTCAGCATTTTGCCTGCTGCCAGCTGCTGACTCTTTGCATGTCTGGCCAGAAATATTTGGCCGCTATTCGGGCAATCGTTCTCCTACTGCCTGTGTGTTCTGCAGTTGGAGAGTCGTGGTTCTCCGATATTATTTGTTGCCTTAATGGTTTCGGCACAGATAATTTCCACGACACAACATCTTCATGCCCTGCCCTATGCGGTATGTTTCTATATAACTGCCCATTTTCCATAGCATAGTCAGTATATCTTTGCGGATTTTCCTTTACTTTTTTGACCATATTTTCGATCCATACACAGCTTTGAGTTGACTGTTCATTTTTGCTGCGATTATTCTGTATCCTTCTGCATGCTTCCAATGATTGCCTTGACAGTGCATCTGTATCGACAATTAATTTTCCTTTGCGATATGTTATTTCAAAGTCATATTGCTGCAACTCCAATGCCCATCTTGCAATCCGCCCTGTTGGACATTGTAATGACATTGCAATGATATCCTTCTAAATATGGCTTTAATTTCCTTATAGCTTATACTATCGCTAGACATTCCTTTTCTGTTGCTGAATAGTTTTGTTCCGCAGGATTCAGAATTCGGCTGGCGTATGATATGACTCCTTCGCCATCCTCTGTATCTTGAGGCAGAATTGCCCCTATACCCTAGTTGCTAGCGTCAGTCTGCAATACAAACATTTTCCCAATGTCTGGGCATGTCAAAACTGGGTCTGCCACCAACTTCTGCTTTACCATATCAAATGCATCCTGGTGTTTTTCTTCCCATACCCATTTTGCTTTCTTTTTTAATAAAGAAATTTAATGGCTGTACTAGCGTTGCGAAACTTGGCACGAACCGTTTGTGCCAAGATACTTCTTCTAGGTATTGGCGTAACCGTTTTGTGTTCTTTGGCGGTTCAAATTCAGCTATTGCTGCCACTTTATCTGGATCTGTGCCAATGCATTGCTCTGTTACTCGATGACCCAGGAGTCTTAGCTCTTTTTTGAAGAATTAGCATTTTTCTGCATCTATCCTTAAATTTGCTGGCTTTAGTCTGCAAAAAAACTTCCTTTAAATGAGCTCTGTGGTCTTCTATTGTTCTGCTGACCACTATGATATCATCCTGATACGCGAACGCGTGTGGCATCATATCTGGTCCTATGACCATATCTAAAGCTCGTGGGAATGTTGCAGATGCTGAGTGCAAACCTATTGGCATCACTTTCCATTGATATAATCTCTTTCCTGGAACTGTGAAAGCTGTCATCTTTCTGCTGTTCATTTCCAGCGGAATCTGCCAATATCCATCTTTTAAATCTAAACTGCTTATGAATTTTGCTTCGCGCAGTTGATCTCAAATATAGTCAATTCATGGCATTGGATAAGCGTCTTTTATGGATTTTGCATTTATCTGCCTAAAGTCAATACATAGCCTCCATTTTCCCGTTTGTTTCTTTTTCACCATTACTATTGGTGAACTGTAAGGACTATTTGATCGTTCTATATATCCCATTGCCATCAATTCTTCAACTTTTTCATTTATTATACCTTGCATGTTTGGATTCTTTGGATTCGTCACACATAATGATTATGTGCATGCCAACTTTAGACGTGCCAGTTATTTTGGCCAATCAAAAAAATTTCTTCACTTCAACGAAGTCGGACGTGTTTTTTTTGCGCTCTCGTTTTAAATTTGATTTTCTCTATCCCCGGCTGTTAGTTCCGTTTAAAGATTAAAAAAAAAAATTTTTTTGCTTAAATTTATACTGTCTCGCGATCGTTTTAAATTTGTTCTAAAACACTTAATCAAAGTTATATTTCAATTTGTGCTTTACCTAATAACAAAACTTACAGTTTTGTTTTTGTGTTCTGCATATACATACATACTTTGATTTTTTGTTTTGCGGTAATTCTCTCGCTTGCACTCGCGCTCTTCGTACACAGTTGAGTTGTTGTTTCGTTTTGTGCTTGTTGTCTTGTGTTTTTATTACTCGCGATCGCGACCGTTTTACTCTCGCGCTTGTATACCGTCTTTGTTGTTGTGTTTTTGTCTCCTCTTTTGTGGTGCATAGTTAGACATTAACCCTTGTGTAACAATTGGGTTAGTATATACCTATATAGTATACACCTTTGTTCATAGAATTTCAAATACTCTTTTAAATTTTTATTTTTTTTTGCTTTTTAATAAATTTTTATTTTCAATAATGGTTGTCTGCTCTTCCAAAAAATGTCCCCACCCTCAAAAGCTCCAAGATGACTATCTATTATGCTGGCTGTGTGACAATATTATGCACGTTAAGTGTGCTGGTTACACGGCCAGGGTAAAAGACAGCATTGGAAACGGTGGGGGCCTAAAATGGAGCTGTGAAGCATGTCGGGACGTGGAAATGGATATGCGTGTATTTATGAGGCGGACTAGGGAAGGAGTCAAAACTCTGGCGGCTAGTTTTCTGAAGCTTCGGGATGAGTTTTTATCATTAGAAACTCAGTTTAAAAGTTATAAACTATTAAATGAATCACCAAAGCGGAAGAAGACTATCCCTCGGGATTTCTCCCCTGATCCGCCGGCATCTCTACTTCTACCTGTTCCGACAATTAGTAACGACTCTACAACACCAAACTCTCAGCGCCTGATTTCGTTTAGGAGCCCAGTGATGGCCCCAGTTACGGGAACTATTGATATATCCCCTGTTAATAGTGTCTCGCATACTGATACGATATCAAGTGTAGTCTCCGATGTGTCCGAACGAATACCCTCTTCAAGGGATATTCCGAATAAAGTTGTAACTAGAGGAGCACGTAAAGCGGCATCCGTCTCCGCGGCCCCAGAGCAAATAACTGCGGCCGTGGGTGCGAGTGGCTCAGCGAGTTCGCTAGTTGCAATTCCACCTAAAAGGCAAATATTTGTTTCTAGATTAGCTCCCAATACGACATCAGATGATGTCTTAGCCCATATCCGGGCAAAAATTTTAGTGCCAAACATTGCGGTGGAAAAATTCAAATTTTCTTATTCTCGTGACATTTCGTCATTTAAAATCAGTGTTCCGCCTAATCTTTTTGACCAAATTTGTCGTAAAGATTTTTGGCCTGAACATTTAATTATAAAGGAGTATACAACGAAGAAGAAAAATCGGCCTCCGATTCGTCTTCCTATAGCACCAAACAATCTTCTACTAACTTCTGGCTCGTCAGTACCAGGCGGGTCAAAACACTAGTTTCGTCCCTTATTCTGGCGTACCAGAATGTTAGAGGACTAAAATCTAAACTTTCAAAACTTTACGTAGACAGTCTATCATTCGACTTTCATATTCTAGTATTTACAGAAACGTGGTTAAGGCCTGACATATCTGATGCTTCTGTTTTTCCCACAATTTTTTCAACTTATAGATAACTTGCAGACTTGGTGTGAAATTAACATATTAAATCTAAACGTTTCGAAATGCAATGTTATGTCATTTCATAGAACTAACTTTCAATCAGTTACGTATTATCTTAATAATACTCCTTTAAAACGTCTTAATGAGATGAATGATTTGGGTGTACTCATGGACCACAAATTAAGTTTCACTCGTCACATTTCCATTACAGTCAGTAAAGCCATGAGTGTTCTTGGTTTTGTTAAGCGATGGTCGAAAGAATTCGATGATCCTTACACAACTAAAACCCTTTTTATTTCACTGGTCCGTCCTATTCTGGAGTATGGATCATGAATATGAATCACACCAAATAAAAATTGAATCTGTCCAGAAGCAATTTCTGATTTTTGCGCTTCGTGGCTTAAACTGGGACAGAAATGTTAACCTACCCTCGTATTCTGATAGACTTCTTCTTATTAATCTTTCGTCGTTACTTAACCGTAGAGTAATGCTGGGTACTTTGTTTATACACAAGCTTGTGAATGGACAAATTGATTCCTCTAATTTACTTGATCTGGTTAATCTATCTGTACCTTGTAGACTAACTAGAAATTATATCCCTCTAACTTTAACTCGCTACACTTCTAACTATACTTTCCATGAACCTTTTCGAGTTCTTTGTTCCGATTACAACCGCCTTTATCCTGTAATCGGATCAGAACTTTCTATTTCTCAACTAAAAACTTTTATTCTTAACTATCTAGCTCGTAGTTAGTTCTAATTATAACTGTAATTGTCGTCCGTTGTCCTCGCGATTTCGTCTTTTGCATGCTGTCTGATAGGGTTCGCGCGTAACAGGCATTGTCCTGGTGTTGCTTGGACCACTTGAACGTACTTCGCATTGTACGCGTCAACGTCCAGAAGAAAAAAAAAAAAAAATTCGCCCAGTTCTTCGCACATAAAGTTACTGACTTCTAACTCTGGTGCATCTGTCACTATTGCTATCGAAATCATTTCTGTCAGCCTCCCTTTTATTCTGCACATTGGCGGAATTTCAATTTGGTGCCCTGCGCATTGTACAATAGCTCCCATTTCCTTTATAAAATTCCACCTTAACACCACCGCATCAATTCCGCCAGGCAATACTAAAAATGGCATTTTGATTATTTTGTCGCCAAATTATACTTCAGCGATCCATTGCCAGTCTATTTCTTTGACTGCTCCGTCTGCCAACTTCACCTGTCTTTTCGCTTCTGTTTTATCTTTTGGCTAACAAAGCTGCTTGTGGCCCCCGAGTCTACCGTGGCCAGCATTCTAAAGCCCCCTATCCTGATTTCTGCTGATAGTTGGCTTTCCTCTTCTATCAGCTTTCCGATTAGGTTCGCGGAGATGTTGTTGCCGGCTCCTGCTCGCTCCTTGCAGGTAGGAACCGACTTGCGTTTCCCGCTGGCATGCAACAATTCATCGAACGCTTTCCGATTTTGCCACAATTCCAACAGAACTCTAATCTTCTGTTGCTGCATTCTTTAGCCCAATGACCTGCCCCTCCGCATCTTCTGCATGCTTGAGATGGATTCTGTACCCATCCTGTTGGGATATTCAGAAAATTTCGCCTTTGAGCTGGAATTGGTGGCTCATCATTTAAGCAGCGTCTGCAGACGGTGTTATGCCTATTGTCTTGCACAACTGGTCGTCTTTGCACGCCCATTGGTATGTGTGAGCTTTCTCTTTGAGCCTCTCGTTGGAATTGTTTCCTTTCCAGTTCCAACGTTTCTAACTCATCTGCCAGTTGCATTAGTTCCTCCAGCGTTTGTATGTTGTGAGGGCGAATCAACATTTTCAAATCTGGTGTGCAGTTTTCCAATATGATTTCTAGTTGGTCGAAACGTGGGCATTTTGATGGACGCATCATGGTTTATGAAATCTTTAAACGACTCATTCCACTGTTGTTTTCTAGCTTTTACTTAATCTTCTAGTTTGCTAAAATATCCCCTCTGCAAGAAATATTTTTTGAATACCTCAGTAAAATCTTTTCATGATGCCCAATGCTTATTATTGGCCACGTACCATTATAATGCCTTGTCTTTTAGCAGTTCTGGAATTGCCCTTGGGATCATATTGATGTTTAATCCGTACATGTCTGCTGACCATTCGACTTGTTCGATGAAATCTAGCGGCTTTGAACTGCCGTCGAAACGAAATGTCCATTCCCTCACTTGTTTTGCCGCTTTCGGATATTCGTTATTCGAATTTATTAGCCCGACTTTGCTACTTTCAGTAACTCTTCCACTCTTCTCGCCTCTTCATATAATGCAAGTTGTTGCTTTTGTATGCCATCTAGGGCACCCACGCTTCCCCATCTTGGCGGTGTTAATATTGGAATTGCTAATTTGGCAATTTCCCCCACCGGCATCGCTTTTGCGGCCTTTGTATATTTTCCTGCCAGCGAGCTGATCCATGCCTGCCACTCTGGGTCGTCCTCATGATCCTTGACCCATTCTCCGAACTGTTTCCTCATTTCTTCTACAGTTCCTGATAGCGTGAATCCGCATGATTCGCCGGTTTTTATTAACTCCTCCTTTTTCATGTAATAAATCCATGATTTTGTCATCTTGTCGGCCTTTGATCAATTTATTTCTTTTTTTTTAATAAAAACAAAATTTAACCTCGATCTCTTTTCTTTTCCTATACAGAAAAGAATACATCCTGTAGATCTCTTTCACGAGTTTAGCTCGTTGGGCGCCAGTTGTAACGATCCTTGTTGCTCCTTACTTGCAGAGCCGGATTTCAGGTATAGGGGTGCGCTGGTGAAATGAGAAAATCAAGTTGTTCTTTCGTTTAGCAATACGTTATAATTTTATTGACAATTTGATTGGTGGATGCTGGTATGGCCAGAGAGTTTCTGCACGGGCTATTGACTTTGTAATTGTGGTTATCGTGGAATCCACACTGCACCGCTGGTACTCATGAAAACTTATCGACGAATGGAATTTGGCTGTGGCAAGTATTCCTACTGCCAGGATGACTCCTGGTCTTGTCTAGCTACACCTGTCGCCTGCTACGCTTCTAATATTCTGCTAGGAATACTCTTAGTCTTTTCCCACTGTGCCAGGAATACTCCTGGTCTTCTTCAACTGTGTTAGTAATACTCCTAGTCTATTTCTGCTCTTCCTCAACTGTGCTAGTCTTCGCTAAACTGCTAAGTCTTTTATATGGTGCTAGGAATAACTCCTAGTCTTTTATGTACTGCTAGGAATAACTCCTAGTCTTTTACGATCCGCTAGGAATAGCTCCTAGTCTTGTGATCTGCTAGGACTGGCTCCTAGTTTTTAACAGACTGCTAGGAATAACTCCTAGTCTTCCTACTTGCCACCAAAAACTAATCCGCCTTTAAACCTTCAATTGTAGCCAGGATACGGATGGATATCGTTTTCCGATATGACTTGACACGCCTTCACTTTTACTTCTTCACACGTATGTTTCACTTTGTTGGCCTCGCTTGTTTTCTTCACTTGTTGAATCTTCACTTGTTAATTCTTCACTTGCACCTTGCTTTCTAACTGATGCCCCTCTGTGTCTCAGCCTGTGCGTGGGTGTGTTCGCTGTTGCGGTTCTATGCTCTCGTGTGTCACACGAGCCAAACTACAATTACTCTTAGCTGTTTTCTCTTTATTTATTCGCTTATATTCCGCCCCGCAGTATCCCTCTCTCTTCAAAGATATGTAAGTATGTTTGTCATTATAATGGCCGATTAAATCAAGCGATTTACATGTTTGAATTTTGCTTTTGGTTCGATCGCACATTTCTTTTATTCGCATGTGTTCGATCGAACCTCAAGGTTCGCTTATATGTTTGACTCAAACATACAAACGCGCGCTTTGATAATATTTGAATTGCTTTATGGGCTTATTTGAATTATTAGCCGCTTTTATGCCTTGAATTTATCTATATTTATATCTGGCGTGATACTATGCCGCCTTTATGAGGTATATCTACTTAACCTAAACTTCAAAAACATCTCTTAACCAAAATTTCATATTTTTTTGTTTTTCCTATTCTACCTAATCTTAACTTCAAAACTTAATATTTTCTTTTTTTTTTTTTTTTTATTCTACCTAATCTAAACTTCAAGAATATTTCTAACCCTTAACTTCATATTTTTCCTATTCTACCTAATCTCAACTTCAAAAATATCTCTTAATCTACCTATTCTACTAAATCGGCCGGATCCGGCCACCCACATCACCCTTGCCTGTCGCGCCCTTGAGGCTGGCCGACCTGCGCTGACCGTTGCCTTGCGTATACAGGCCTCCGTGGGTCTCGCTGTTGCATTCTCTCCCACGTCCTCTTCCTCGTCGGACGAGATGACGATCACCGGTTTCAAAGGGACCGGCTCCTCGCCATCGGACTCCTCGTCCGACACATACGGCGATGCCAGCCTTTGATTGCCCTTTTTTTTTTTTTTTTCGTGCGAATCCCAACGGGTGCACTAAATGCCCACACCTCCCGCCCAACCGACCGAGGGGCGCTAGCCGCATAACGTACGGCTCGAGTCGCGGGGACAGTTCATACATACAGACAAAAACGAAAACTAAAGCTAGCTACGAGCTAAAAAAGAAAGTATAGAATTTTTTAGTAATGGAAAAGAGAATTCTGTACTGATTACATGATAAAGACGATTATAATCAGAACAAAGAACTCGGAAAGGTTCATGCAGTAAATAATTAGTAGAACAGCGTGAAAGAGATAGAGGTATAAAGTTTCTAGTAGGTCTACAAGGAATACTAAAATTTATTTGGTTCAATAGCTCGGGCGAGTCTATATCACCTTTAAGAAGCTTGTGCATAAAAATGACGCCAAGCATTATTCTACGATTAGTAAGAGAAGGAAGGCCAAGTAAAAGAAGTCTACTAGAGTACGATGGCAAATTGACATTACGATCCCAGTTCAGACCACGAAGAGCAAAAAGCAAGAACTGTTTTTGAACCGACTCAATTCTTGCTTGGTGTGACTCATACTGAGGTGACCAGATGCAAGATGCATATTCTAAAATAGGACGGACCAGTGAGGTGAAAAGAATTTTAGTTGTATATGGATCGTCAAACTCCTTTGACCATCTCTTTACAAACCCAAGAACGCCCATGGCTTTACCGACGGTAGAGGAAATATGGGACTTAAACGTTAGTTTACGGTCCATCAGGACCGATCTTCCATCTCATAAAAATTTTCTCGTCCGCTCATGTTGCTGTATAAAATGTGATTGATTCCATCTGTCGCATCTTGTCGCTCTGCCGCTGTGCGTCCAGCTTCGGGTTCCCGCTCTCGTTTTATTTCTTTTTTATCCGTAGTCACACATACACTCTCCCCGTCCATTTGCATATGCTCTCCTACAGTTTGAGAAGCATTGGTATTTGTATTTAATTTCGTTTGTCTATCGCAAACCCCCCAAACTCAAAATTTCCGTTTTATTTCTTTTTACATTGCCATTACAGTTTGACATGCACTGTTAACAGCAAAAAAAATTATGCCTGCCGAATTAAATATTCCTCAAATTTTTCCGTACAAGAAATTTTCTCTATATATTGCAATATTATTTCTGCATGTTGCCAAACATCTAACAAGCAATAAACAAAAAAAATATTGATCGGTGGCCAAAATGAAATACTTATATTAATTTTTGTATGCCGACCCTCACCAACAATTTCCTTCCTGCATGATGCTGGTCCGTCTTTCTGCCGTTCCTTTCCATCTGAAGATCTCCCAGTTGTCCGGCCGGTCCAACTGTTTAACCTTCATTTGGCCGGTTTCCGATAGTCAGACTCGCCTCGCATCCTTGTTGGTTGCACTTTTAGTTCGCTGATGTGTGGCAACCTTGCCTTTTTGTTTGCCATTGGCTGCAGTTTGCATATTACTGCCGATGTAAATGCCATTACTTTGTATGGTTCACCATATCGTGGTGCCAGTTCTGCCGAGAATCCCTCTGCTGCATTTGACAGATAGTGCTCCTTGGGCCACACTATTTCGCCCACTCGTGGTTTTCATTGCCTTCTTCTCAGATTGTTATGTCTTGACTGATCCTGAGCAGCTTTTTCCAAATTTCTTCGCACCAAAACGCCAATTTCTTTAATTAGTTCCGCATTGCCATCTGGCCGTTGACTTGGTTTGCCTGATTCGACAGTTCTGGCAATCTCGGCTCTCCCCTGCGTTATTAATTTCCGCCGTATATCCTGTTGCGTCGGACACGCTAGAATTTACTGCCAACATTATTTCTGGCCATTGCTCATCCCATCGTCGTTGATCTTTTCCCGTGAATTGTGCTATTATTGTTTTAACAGTTCTATTTGCTCGTTCGGTTGGATTTTCTTGCGGCGTATATGGTGCTGTTAGATGGTGTATTGTCCCCCATTCGTGCAGCATTTTCTCAAATACTTTGCTGACGAACTGGACTCCGTTGTCTGTTATCACCACTTTTGGGACCCCAAATCTAGACAGCACTTTTTCTCTGAATGCTTTTACTATATTTTCTGCCGACGCCTTCCTCATTGGTACAAGCTCCGTCCATTTTGAAAATCTATCTACTATAACGAGTAATACAGAATTTTCATGCTTAGATCTTGGCAATGGCCCGACGAAATCAGCGCATATTGTTGCCCATGGCTCTTCTGGCACTAGTGTCAGCATTTTGCCTGCTGCCAGCTGCTGACTCTTTGCATGTCTGGCCAGAAATATTTGGCCGCTATTCGGGCAATCGTTCTCCTACTGCCTGTGTGTTCTGCAGTTGGAGAGTCGTGGTTCTCCGATATTATTTGTTGCCTTAATGGTTTCGGCACAGATAATTTCCACGACACAACATCTTCATGCCCTGCCCTATGCGGTATGTTTCTATATAACTGCCCATTTTCCATAGCATAGTCAGTATATCTTTGCGGATTTTCCTTTACTTTTTTGACCATATTTTCGATCCATACACAGCTTTGAGTTGACTGTTCATTTTTGCTGCGATTATTCTGTATCCTTCTGCATGCTTCCAATGATTGCCTTGACAGTGCATCTGTATCGACAATTAATTTTCCTTTGCGATATGTTATTTCAAAGTCATATTGCTGCAACTCCAATGCCCATCTTGCAATCCGCCCTGTTGGACTCTCAATGCTATTCAGCCATTTCAGTGCTATGTCATCAGTTGCAATGATATCCTTCTAAATATAGCTTTAATTTCCTTATAGCTTATACTATCGCTAGACATTCCTTTTCTGTTGCTGAATAGTTTTGTTCCGCAGGATTCAGAATTCGGCTGGCGTATGATATGACTCCTTCGCCATCCTCTGTATCTTGAGGCAGAATTGCCCCTATACCCTAGTTGCTAGCGTCAGTCTGCAATACAAACATTTTCCCAATGTCTGGGCATGTCAAAACTGGGTCTGCCACCAACTTCTGCTTTACCATATCAAATGCATCCTGGTGTTTTTCTTCCCATACCCATTTTGCTTTCTTTTTTAATAAAGAAATTTAATGGCTGTACTAGCGTTGCGAAACTTGGCACGAACCGTTTGTGCCAAGATGCTTCTTCTAGGTATTGGCGTAACCGTTTTGTGTTCTTTGGCGGTTTTAATTCAGCTATTGCTGCCACTTTATCTGGATCTGTGCCAATGCATTGCTCTGTTACTCGATGACCCAGGAGTCTTAGCTCTTTTTTGAAGAATTAGCATTTTTCTGCATCTATCCTTAAATTTGCTGGCTTTAGTCTGCGAAAAACTTCCTTTAAATGAGCTCTGTGGTCTTCTAGTGTTCTGCTGACCACTATGATATCATCCTGATACGCGAACGCGTGTGGCATCATATCTGGTCCTATGACCATATCTAAAGCTCGTGGGAATGTTGCAGATGCTGAGCGCAAACCTATTGGCATCACTTTCCATTGATATAATCTCTTTCCTGGAACTGTGAAAGCTGTCATCTTTTTGCTGTTCATTTCCAGCGGAATCTGCCAATATCCATCTTTTAAATCTAAACTTTTTCACCATTACTATTGGTGAACTGTAAGGACTATTTGATCGTCCTATATATCCCATTGACATCAATTCTTCAACTTTTTCATTTATTATAACTTGCATGTTTGGATTCTTTGGATTCGTCACACATAAGGATTATGTGCATGCCAACTTTAGACGTGCCAGTTATTTTGGCCAATTCGCCCAGTTCTTCGCACATAAAGTTACTGACTTCTAACTCTGGTGCATCTGTCACTATTGCTATCGAAATCATTTCTGTCAGCCTCCCTTTTATTCTGCACATTGGCGGAATTTCAATTTGGTGCCCTGCGCATTGTACAATAGCTCCCATTTCCTTTATAAAATTCCACCTTAACACCACCGCATCAATTCCGCCAGGCAATACTAAAAATGGCATTTTGATTATTTTGTCGCCAAATTACACTTCAGCGATCCATTGCCAGTCTATTTCTTTGACTGCTCCGTCTGCCAACTTCACCTGTTTTTTCGCTTCTGTTTTATCTTTTGGCTAACAAAGCTGCTTGTGGCCCCCGAGTCTACCGTGGCCAGCATTCTAAAGCCCCCTATCCTGATTTCTGCTGATAGTTGGCTTTCTTCCTCTATAAATTTTCCAATTAAGTTCGAGGAGCTGTTGTGGCCGGCTCCTGCTCGCTCCTTGCAGGCAGGAACCGATTTGCGTTTCCCGCTGGTATGCAACAATTCATCGAACGCTTTCCGATTTTGCCACAATTCCAACAGAACTCTAATCTTCTGTTGCTGCGTTCTTTAGCCCAATGACCTGCCCCTCCGCATCTTCTGCATGCTTGAGATGAATTCTGTACCCATCCTGTTGGGATTTTCATAAAATTTCGCCTTTGAGCTGGAATTGGTGGCTCATCATCTAAGCAGCGTCTGCAGACGGTGTTATGCCTATTGTCTTGCACAACTGG
The DNA here is from genome assembly GCA_018903615.1 of Drosophila neocordata. Lineage (NCBI taxonomy): Eukaryota > Metazoa > Arthropoda > Insecta > Diptera > Drosophilidae > Drosophila > Drosophila neocordata. The sequence goes on from JAEIGI010000032.1 coordinate 706,036, forward strand.
TCGTCTTTGCACGCCCATTGGTATGTGTGAGCTTTCTCTTTGAGCCTCTCGTTGGAATTGTTTCCTTTCCAGTTCCAACGTTTCTAACTCATCTGCCAGTTGCATTAGTTCCTCCAGCGTTTGTATGTTGTGAGGGCGAATCAACATTTTCAAATCTGGTGTGCAGTTTTCCAATATGATTTCTAGTTGGTCGAAACGTGGGCATTTTGATGGACGCATCATGGTTTATGAAATCTTTAAACGACTCATTCCACTGTTGTTTTCTAGCTTTTACTTAATCTTCTAGTTTGCTAAAATATCCCCTCTGCAAGAAATATTTTTTGAATACCTCAGTAAAATCTTTTCATGATGCCCAATGCTTATTATTGGCCACGTACCATTATAATGCCTTGTCTTTTAGCAGTTCTGGAATTGCCCTTGGGATCATATTGATGTTTAATCCGTACATGTCTGCTGACCATTCGACTTGTTCGATGAAATCTAGCGGCTTTGAACTGCCGTCGAAACGAAATGTCCATTCCCTCACTTGTTTTGCCGCTTTCGGATATTCGTTATTCGAATTTATTAGCCCGACTTTGCTACTTTCAGTAACTCTTCCACTTGTTCTCGCCTCTTCATATAATGCAAGTTGTTGCTTTTGTATGCCATCTAGGGCACCCACGCTTCCCCATCTTGGCGGTGTTAATATTGGAATTGCTAATTTGGCAATTTCTCCCACCGGCATCGCTTTTGCGGCCTTTGTATATTTTCCTGCCAGCGAGCTGATCCATGCCTGCCACTCTGGGTCGTCCTCATGATCCTTGACCCATTCTCCGAACTGTTTCCTCATTTCTTCTACAGTTCCTGATAGCGTAAATCCGCATGATTCGCCGGTTTTTATTAACTCCTCCTTTTTCATGTAATAAATCCATGATTTTGTCATCTTGTCGGCCTTTGATCAATTTATTTCTTTTTTTTTTAATAAAAACAAAATTAAACCTCGATCTCTTTTCTTTTCCTATACAGAAAAGAATACATCCTGTAGATCTCTTTCACGAGTTTAGCTCGTTGGGCGCCAGTTGTAACGATCCTTTTTGCTCCTTACTTGCAGAGCCGGATTTCAGGTATAGGGGTGCGCTGGTGAAATGAGAAAATCAAGTTGTTCTTTCGTTTAGCAATACGTTATAATTTTATTGACAATTTGATTGGTGGATGCTGGTATGGCCAGAGAGTTTCTGCACGGGCTATTGACTTTGTAATTGTGGTTATCGTGGAATCCACACTGCACCGCTGGTACTCATGAAAACTTATCGACGAATGGAATTTGGCTGTGGCAAGTATTCCTACTGCCAGGATGACTCCTGGTCTTGTCTAGCTACACCTGTCGCCTGCTACGCTTCTAATATTCTGCTAGGAATACTCTTAGTCTTTTCCCACTGTGCCAGGAATACTCCTGGTCTTCTTCAACTGTGTTAGTAATACTCCTAGTCTATTTCTGCTCTTCCTCAACTGTGCTAGGAATACTTCTTGTCTTCGCTAAACTGCTAAGTCTTTTATATGGTGCTAGGAATAACTCCTAGTCTTTTATGTACTGCTAGGAATAACTCCTAGTCTTTTACGATCCGCTAGGAATAGCTCCTAGTCTTGTGATCTGCTAGGACTGGCTCCTAGTTTTTATTAGACTGCTAGGAATAACTCCTAGTCTTCCTACTTGCCACCAAAAACTAATCCGCCTTTAAACCTTCAATTGTAGCCAGGATACGGATGGATATCGTTTTCCGATATGACTTGGCAAGCCTTCACTTTTACTTCTTCACGTATGTTTCACTTTATTGGCCTCGCTTATTTGCTTCACTTGTTAAATCTTCACTTGTTAATACTTCACTTGCACCTTGCTGGTCCAAGTGATACTTCGCTTGTTTCCTTCGCTTTCTAACTGACCCCTCTGTGTCTCAGCCATGTCTATATATAGGCATCTTGACCCAGGGAGGACGCGTGGTGGGATTATGTACCGTTGCCATTACTTTTCCGCGCGCCAATATTTGCATCCCAAAACTTTCCATCACTTTCTCCTATCATCGGGCTTCTTGGCCGCTCGTGCCATGTATCTCTCTTAGGGAAATCACGCACACGCCTCTCTGATGTAATCGCTACTCTCTGGCTTTGCCAATATCCACACTTATATATTATTTAACAAACGTTTAACTTATTCCTAATTTCCCGCCCTTTTTATATATGCTTAAATATAGTGAATTTATGGTTAAATCCCTTCATTCCTGAACTATATTTAATAAACTTAATAACGATATAAATGTACCCCCATTTATCTTTTATTGAATTCATATATACAGAATTATTACTCTACATTAATGTACCGCGTTAACTCTTCCACATAATTAATATTAATGTAATGTATATTCGATTACATGAATTATAAAACATCATATAGCAGTATATTATAAATTATGTACATATATCTATATACATATATATATATATATATATATTATTATTATATGTTCAAATTTAGCGCCAATACCTCCAGCGCCTCTCATACCTCAAACATACCGCCACTCCCTTTCTCCGTTACTTGCCAACATTCCCGCTCCCAATCCACACACACATGCGTAAGCCCCGCTCTCTTTGATGTTGCCGACAACCGAAATGCAACCCCTCGCCTCCCCCGCTGGTCTATACGCATGAGCCGCCTCTATAAGTCCGCGAACCTCCAGGTTCGTTTATATGTTTGAATCAAACATTTAAACGCGCGCATTGATAATATTTTAATTGCCTTTTGGGCCAACGCTTATTTGAATTATTAGCCGCTTTTACGACTTGAATTCATCTATATTTATATCTGGCGTGATACTCTGCCGCGTTTGTGAGATATATATATATAAATTATATATTTTTCACAAATGGCATTTCCTACACAGAAAATGTATGGGACCTGTATACTGGAAAGAGGGGTGCCTTACCATAAAAGATGGGTGATGGTTAGCCGTTAATGCGAAACAGACTGATCATGCCCACGGGCGGATAAGTTTGGACAAGACTTCTCTCGTTGACGTCTTCTTGCTAAATGCCTGAACTTCCATGTGCTCTAAATAGAAGTTTCTCTGCTTGGGACAGAGCTGCGAAAATCTCGTATAAGAATTAGTTTCAGTTTCTTTTATTTTATTATTCGCCGTTACTTCCTTGCTTTTTATATAGGCAGTGTGCTCAGCGATGCTAAGCTCGTCGAACAACGGAAACTAAGCTGGCAACCCCCTCTTCTGCCCACTATCAAAAGAATTTCACACGTGTAGGAAAAGGGACAAGGCTAATAACTGCAAGCGTAATTTTGGCAGTGCTGTTATAGTTGTCGCTATGCACTATATATGCGTTTTGTTTTAAGGTGATGATTCTGTAAATAATTCTCTCTTTGTTTTACCTAAAACTAATTTTCTGTCGCTGATTCTACTGGTTACTCCATCATATATATTATATAAGTTTTGTCTATGGTTCTGTTGATAGTCCAATCGATGGCTTACCTAAAACTAATTTTCTGTCGCTGGTTTTACTGGTGGTTCTATCATGACTCTGCTAAGTAAATAACCTAAGGCGCTGATTTTGTAAATAGTTCTATCGTTGACTTGCTTAAAACTAAAGCTCTTTCTGTAATTCTACTAAATACTCTATCTGACGTCGCGAGGTAGCTTTGTTTATAACTCTGTAGATAGTTCTATCGTTGTTTTACCTAAAACTAATTTCTTGTCGCTGATTCCATTGGTTACTTTATTGTGATTCTACCAGGTAAATAAATATAATAAATATAAAATAGCTTTCTCGATAATTTTGTAAATAATTCTATCGACTTGCCCAAAACTAAATTTCTGCCGTTGATTCTACTGAATACTCTTTCGTCGCGATTCTACTGGTTACTCTATCGTGACTCTGGTGGCTGAGTTAGCTATGTCGATGATTCTGTAGATAGTTCTATCGCTGATTTAGCTAAAATCAATTTTCTTGTGTCTGGGTTTAGATTTTATTTCACACTTGATTTCCAGCATATTGGGTCTCTACGCATCCAAAAATTTGTCCCTGACTAGTTGTTTTAGACGTTTATGTTTACATCTTTACTTTTTATATAGATTTGGCAGTGCCGTTAGAGTTGTTGCTATGCACCATGTATGCGTTTTGTTTTTATGTGATGTTTTGCTTGATTCTATTGGCTATGTTAGCTTTGTCTATGATGCTGTAGATAGTTCTATCGTATTTTCTTGTCGCTGATCCTACTGGTTACTCTATCGTGACTCTGCTGGGTGAATTACCTATGTCGATGACTTTTTTGTAAGTCCAATCGATGGCTTACCTAAAAAGAATTCTTGTCGCTGATTATACTTGTTGCTGTATCGTGACTCTGCTGATTAAATAAGCTATGTCGCTGATTTTCTAAATCATTCTTTTGTTGACTTGCCTTAAACTAACTTTTCTGTCTCTGATTCTACTAGGTACTCTATCATGTTATATTAGCTTTGTCTATGATTCTGTAGATAGTTCTATCGTTGTCTTAGCTAAAACTAATTTTCTGTCGCTAATTCTACTCGATACTATATTATACCTATGCTGTGTAAATTAGCTTTTTCGATGATTTTGTAAATAGTTCTATCGTTGACTTGCTTAAAACTAAATTGCTGAGGTTGATTCTACTGAATACTTTATCATGCCGCCGCTAGGTATGTTAGCTTTGCTATCATTCTGTAGATAGTTCATCGTTGACTTACCTAAAACTAATTTATTGTCGTAACTCTGCTGAGTGAATTAGCTACGTCAATGATACTGTAGATAGTTCTATCACTGACTTAACTAAAACCAATTTTCTTCTCGCTGGGTTTGGATTTCACTTCACACTTAATTTCCAGCATTTTTGGTTTCTACACATCCAAGAATTTGTCTCTGACTAGTTGTTTAAGTTGTTTATGTTTATATCTTTACTTTGTAAGGAAGTTGGTTAGCCGTTCATGCTGATCAGACTGAACATTCCCCTCGGATGGAAATGGCGAAAAAAGGGGCGAAGGGTGTGTAGGGGAAGAATAATATTCACATTGTAGCTTTCAGTTCAACGTTGTTATATTTATTTTTTATTAGCTGATTTTTGTCTATGAACATTTATATGGACTGGTCTCTTCTACCACACTATTCCCTACTGGCGCGTTGGGAACGAGTCATGTTGGTCTCACCTGTACAATCCACACACTGTACTCCTTATTTATCTTTCTTTGAATCCATGCTTTTGCGTTGGCTGGTTCCCGTGGGTGATAATCTTGTCAGTCTATCCCTTGTTGCTGCTGAACATTTGTGTGACAGTCGTTGCTCCTGCGATAGTTTAAGTGATGGTCTCTGCGATGGTATATAGTATATATATAGACTCTATAGCGTGACTTTGAAGAGAGTTATTACGAATTATGAATGTCACTTTCGATGTTTTTCTTTCTGATGTTTTCCATGGTATTAGATTAACCGATGTGTTTCATGGTGCCAGATCAACTCATTTTTGGTTCTCTTTTTACTTGCCCTTGCCCTTGTGCTTCGCCAACACGATTTGTCGATGACGTGATCGATACCGTTGCCAAAATGCATCGCTTAGGCTTCTTGAAGTTTCTGGTGACTTCATTTGCAAGTCCCGCTACATTGCGTATAGTTTTTGTATGTTTGTCGATATCCTTGCGTGTGTGTGTTGGTAGGGAACTATTCCTAACTAAAATTTTAATAACAAGTCAGAGTATATGCTTATTACTAAAGTCTCGCTATTTTTATATATATATTAATTTTGGGGGAGCTCCGAACTTGTACTTCCTCAAAGCTTATTTTATATTCTTTCCAATCAACATTTCTCTCCAAAAACAGCTTCTGCATTTCATTAACATAATCATTTTTTATCAAATTTGTGTGTACCATAACATTTGCATTACCTATTTCATTTGGTGTTTGGTTAGCAATACTATTTTCACCCTTCTTGTCTATTCTTTCATTACAAATTTTATTTGTAAAAACCCATATTAAACTAATAGTGCCGCCTTTTTTTTTAACTTGTTTTTGCTTTCATTGAAAACTTTATGGGACCAGGATGGCCTTGTTCGGCATGCTTTCTTCGTCCAAAAGATCTTTGTTGTCGATATTAATGTAACTGTATATTGCATCTTACATTTCAAAAGCATTCGTGAATCTCATTTACATAGCCAATGTTTTTTTGTAACATTAATTATATCGTTGTTATTAACAATTCGTCAGACGCTCAATCAAAATGCTCACGGCCTTAAATAAGCAATTGAAGTTAGTGCCGCACTTGTCGAACTGATGAAATGTTGTCGATGTTGTTCTTGCACCTTACACTGAAGTTAACCGTTTCTTGTTGTTGCTTTGTTTGTTGTTGCCGCTCTGATACTTCCTTAAACGGTTGGTCTGGGTATTTTAGCGAAGACTAGTTCGGCTTCTGAAGCATTCGTTGGAATATTTAGTGCTCTTAGCCACCGCTGTACTCGTTAGTAGTAAAAACTGTTAGCTTGATCCCATAACGTATTGTTTCGATTATTTATTTATTTATTTATTTACCAATGCCAATTACTGATCTTTTTGACTGTTTTTGTTAAAATAAATTCTCCCTCAGGTCTCGTAGTTTTTAGGGTTGCCCACATTCAGACAACGCATAAAGAGAGAGCGGAGAGAGAAAGAGCCTTCTACATTATTACAAATTAATTATCTCAGTTCAAGAAATCTTTGAATTTTGTGCATGTTTTGCAGTCATGGGTTTCACAAGTCCGAAGCTACTGATTTGTTAACAATTAAGTTGCATGAAAAATTTATCGTGAATGTTTTAACACATTCGTTCAACTCAGTGATTCCGTGTGAAGTTTTCCCTGTAATATATATCGTCATCTTTTAATAAGGAATATCTTACCCTTAGTCTAAGTAGGTATATATACCACAGTCCCATTATTCGACTTCGCTGGTGTACTTTCAGTTCACATATACTTTATAAAGTAATATCTTACCCTTAGTTGATGCGACAATAACAAGTTCTCAACAAAAGTATGTATATATACCACAGTTACATTAATCGACTTCGCTGGTGTACTTTCAGTTTACAGCGTACTTCATTTTTTGGTACTCAGCTCAAAAGGTACGTGGTTTCAAAATTGCGTTACATTGGTTTCTGGTGTGAAGTAGGTTTGGCTATAGCTTAGAGCCCAATCAAGTAAGAAAAAAGCGTCATTAAGTACAGGAAACCACTGACATGTGGGCCTTCAGCGGCACCTGTCTTACGAAATATTGGTTACACTGTTTAACTGTTGGCGGTATATGTCATTCTTAACGCTCCAGTGACTTCCCAACGGGTATCCCCCTTCTTACACCAAGGTCTTGCAAATCAATTTAGAGTAGGCATGTAACAAAAACGTGTTGCCAGTCCTCGCACTCTGTCGCACTAAAACTTCTCTGATCAGGAAATGCATTCAGCGATCCATGACCGGTCAACAAGAATTCAGCGTGGAGGCCCCAGTCGACCCCTAGCGCGCGACTCAATGCTCCGTTGACTCCAGTCAACTTTTTGCGCAATTCCGCAACAAGCGGCCGAAAATCCAGACTCTGGCCGACTGTGATGCCAAGTTACCGGTTTTGTGTGACGTAAAGTAGGCTTGCTCCTGCAAAGCGTTCCTGGGTGGCCTAGATATGGACAATCTCCCTTTCCAGTTCAGCTCTCATGCTTCCTTCGACAAGAACCAGCAGATTATTCGGGTACGCACCGAATGCACACAGGAGCTCCAGACGTTAAAGCAGCACATTCATAATGGTGTTCCAAGTGAACAGCCTACTGATGGATCCCTGCGGACATCCTCGAGTTGCCTCCACGTCGACTTCTTCGAATCTGCTATTATTATTCTGGCTCTCCTACCACAGATGAATCTTATCAAGTGGCTCATCACAGCACCTCACTTAATGGTTATGAAGGCGCCTTTAATTCAATGAAAAGTCCCAACACACATATACCAAGAATCTTCCACACTGCGGTTGACAGCCATCCTCTTCCATCTGGCATCAACTCATTCATCCGATTCACAATGATTCTCTCCAGCACATTGTCAAATCCTGCCAGCAAACAGGTTTCCCGATAGAAAGCTGGGTCACTCCCATCCTTGTCGGGGCCCTTGAGTAGGGCCACACGAGGACATTTTCCACTCAAGGGGGAAATATCAGTCTGCCACACAGCGGGAAAGCCACGCCGTAATGTGCTCTGAAATAGCACGCGACACTGCCTTGCTAGTACCACCTATAGTGTCGTCCAATCCGGTAGAGCGTCTGCTATTCAACCTGGGGACACATGAGCCGACCTCAAACGCTTTTAGAGAAGGTGCAGTTTCAGTCGGATTGACAATGTCATCAGTCACTTCCGCAACTGGAAAGAAGTTACGGTGGAGGATACTAGCGTATTCGTGTGCGACCATCCTGCTGTGGTTTGCTTTCATCCTCCTTTTCCCTCTCTGTGGTCGCCAAAGTAGCCTCGCTAGTGCTCTTCCTTCGTCGTCAGAAGGAGCTTCTTAAAATCGCGGACGACTCCCCGTAGAGTTGTCAGAAGTTGCGCAGAGTCATGGGCTCTTCGCCAACCATCCTGGGGCCTTCGCCTAATTTTCCTGACCACCCGGCGATTGGTACTTAGTTCCGTAGTCGACCACTTTACATTAATCACAGCTTTCGACGGCCTGCAAGTGTCTAATGTCATATCAATATCGCTCCGTCCTCGGCGATTGTCAAACGTGTATATTGATTAAGAACTCCGGCTTGGCCAGAATCCCGCATACGTACACCATTATCGATGCACATAACGTGGCCCGGACCACAGTTGGCTAGTATAAGACCAAACGTCTGAAGGTCTCCGGAATTATGCTCGTGTCCCTGTCAAACACAGTCACCTTGGGTGTTACTCCCTTGCTCTGTTGGACTTTTTTTCCAACCTCTGCAAAGTTCATGCTAGCCACACTGGCGTAACTGCCCTGCCACCATTGGTTGTGAATTTGACAGGGCTTCTATGTTGACCAACACCGTTTCAAATTCGTTCTGACAGGCACTTCCATTGACAAATTGAATTGCCGCTGGTTATTTAAAAATCGATTTAAATACCGAGTCAAAAAAAAAAAAAATCGACTCCCTATATGGCCGCACACTAATGGCAAAGATGGTGCCCATGCAGCTCTAGCAATATAGATACATGACAAGACCGAGAAGAGTAATAAATTTGGTAGTAGTTTGGTTGATTTGATAACAATTAAAAGTGATATATTTGAATCTTAATAAATTGGGATATACATCTTGAAGAGTATTTGGTGCGAACCCCTGGGTAGCGGGCAAATTTTCCATTGTTTGTGATGCCATCCCGGCTTGATTAGCACCATCGGATAAGAAAAAAGACGATGCAAATCTTCGAACAATTTGTTTTGACGGAGTAATGCAAATGTTGCGTTATGTGGGAGGGGCACCTCTAAAACATGTAATCGCTCGCACATAGGGTGATCTGCCAACTTGATGTGCATTCAAAAATGAGGATAAAATTTCAAATGAGAGTTGTAAAATACTTCACATTTTTAATTTAGAAATTGGTTCAGAAAAAGGGTGCTGAATGGCCATTCTTCCATTTACCAAGTCTAATTATGCGGCAGTTATATTAAGGACTCAGACTTCTTTTGATTGATACGACGAAGACATCGGTCCTGCCTCACTTAATGCTTATTTTCGACCAAAAACATTCTAGTGGCGCAAGCGACGAACCCTCGTCCGTTTTAAATATTGTGGATCGGTCAACTAAAACGAATTGCTAAGATCGGTCTCTGTGCAAATTCGTGACAGCAGATACGCTTATGCTTAGAGTTGAAGGGTGTAGCCGCTACCAATAAAGCACCACCTCCGAATCTGGACAAATTCCACCTCTGCATAAGGATATTCATATGTTGCTGTATTGTAGCAAACAATTTGGCAAACGACTTTTGAATAGGGCTTCTGCAGAAAAGAACAGAAAAAGTTTATTTGATAAACAGAAAATTTAAACTGTTTTTTTAAGGAATTAGTTCTTGTCGGAGTTAGTTGTCGTCTAAGAGTCTTGGGTTCATATTTTTGGTAATAGCATCTCTTTTGCGGATGAGGGCACTTTTTAGATGAACAGATCACCACAACGATTTTTAGAATATTTTGTATTATTAAATACACAAAACAAAGATGTAACACTAAGTAATAATAGCTGTGATTAAATGTTCAAGCACAATAGAACTCAAAAATCGCAAAACAGGTGACTTAAGCAAAGTCTGACCGAATTTTGAATTTTTGGTTAAAATGGAAGAATCAAATTAAAGCAAGACTGGATCTGAGATTATCTCTGGAACTACGATAATGTAATGGCTTGATAAGATTCTTTCTGGATACTATGATGAGTCTGTCCAGATGCTAAAATTACCTTGTTGTGGAATCTCTACTTACTCCTGTTGTGCACTACCACATTGAATCCTAGCTTTTGAAAAAGGTGGAGCTGTAAAAAGCAAAAAGCTGCTGCTTTCTAGTTTAATAAATACTGACTATTACATATACCATTATTATCTGATTATTGTTAATCTAAACTGGTACTGAAAAAACTATAGAAAAGAGATGGATGTTTAGCAAATCATCAACTTTCTGTCAATAAAAACTTCTTTTTTTGTCATCAACATGTAAATATTTTTAGCTTAGTATCTCTATTTATGCCTGGTAGAACTACAGAAAGACAGACTATCTTTTCAGTTTGGAATTTCAATCCTTAGTTGACTCGATTTTGAAATTTGACGTCTCAATTTTTTTTGATATACATATTATTGTTGCAAAAATGATCATTTATCTCTTTTTTTTCGTCCGTTATGGACGTGGGCCAAAGTGCAATTTATTTGCATTGCTTTTCTGTTTCGCCCTTAGTTATCACCCAATGTTCCAACCCTGCCATCTATATCTTGTCTAGCATTAGCTCGACAATGGAATTCTTTCCTATGAACTTCGTGCTGCCGATATATACAATCCTAATTGCATAACACCTACATCAATTTCGAAATTTTTGGTTTTAAGCCCTGTTTGTAGGGGCAAAGGCACTCAAAGAAGAAGGCTTCCAGAAATCTCCAAGAAATTAATTAGACCGCGTACGCGTAAACTTCGTTTAGAACACAAATTTATTAAAAAGCAAGGAAACTGTGTAGGTTTGTGGGCGTTCAACCGAATCTGCGTTGACGGAAGTTGTCGGTTGCTGTGCATTGGATGTCGCTACCGCGTTGGCTTGGGCACATTGCAGTGAAGTGTGATGCCGTTCTTTGCATATGTGGCAGCTATGGGCACTGGGGCATTCTCGGAGTTGATGGCTTCGTGCAAAACAATTCAGGCACAACTTCTGTTGCTTAATTGCAGCCGATCGAGCTTGACGGTCATGGAAGTGAATTTCGTACAGAGGCGGATCGGATGGTTTTCTCTGCCGCACAGCTTGTAGAAGACCGGATGGACACTGACTTGGGTGTTCAGCGCCTTAAACTTTGATTGTAGCGCGGGTCTGCGAGCTGCAGTAAGGATGGCCTGGGAGACTGGAGCGGAACGACGATCTTCCAGAGTCTCCAGAACGCGATAACGGTCAATCAGGAACCCGTTTAGGACGGCCCACGAAGAAAGAGCTGTTTTGTTGGGGATCGACTGTTCTCATAAGGCAATAGTGGCGTTAGGCAATTTAGAGGTGCAAAGTGCACCAGCAGGACATTCCAGTTGTCAGTGCTGACTCCGGAGCGCGTGAGGGTGGTCAAGCACCCTTGGATGGTAGTTTGCAGCTCCTTTAAGGCCCCACAAGTCTCCTGGCAACCGTAGGAAGGTTAAAGAGTCTCTTGATTTAATTGGCGACGAGCTTCCTCGATAGTAAGAGGTGGGCTCGACATGATCGCCTTTGCCTCGCCGCGCGTTTTGAAAACGAGATGGTACAATTTTTCCACTGGCGCCAATCTCGGGTTTTTATATACATGGCCGTGAAGAGATCGGGGAATGTGGGCCATTGATTGTAATCTCCCGTGATCGCGTCAACCTCACACGGAGGTAGACGGTAGCCTAGCTGTGTTCACGTGAGACCGGCACGGATGGTGCATCAGACTATTGAAGTTGTTCAATGCGTTCTGCCAAACTGGTGCCGCACCGAACATACACTATGTATGGGTATTCATATTTGGATTTGACGGTTATTGAGTCGGCGCGGCTCTCCTCGCTCCCATCAGCCGTAAGGGCTCTCGTACATGCCATGTACTCGGACTCCATTCTGCTCCAGAGGACCTTCGTTTGTTCTAAATGGATCTTTAACGACCGGTTCGTCCCCCTCGATGGAGACCATTGTGTTGACCTCCAAGAGGGTCAGACTGCCGCAAGCGGCGATGAAGTGATTCACGGACATGTTGGCGGCGTCGAGTAGTCGCTGGGACTCAGATCTGATTAAAATGCTCGACGTGGGAGCAGATACTGTGACGTGCGGAATCGAGAGGGAGCTGGACTCGGATAGCGTGGACGAGTAGTACGACTTAAAATTGGAACCCGCTGTGGGGTAGTGCCGGATGAGCAAGGTGAAGATAATGTGGTAGCGGAACTGGATTGGCTACGTTTTACAGTATCTGTAACTCGCGGTACTTTTACTTTGGCTGGCGGTGTGGATGGCGATGTGGAACGGCGAGGCACTGCGAGGATCGGATTTGTGGATGCTTTTAGCAGCATCAATGGGCATATTCCGAATAGGTTATATTATGTTACGAAGGATATTGCGTGGTCAAGGAATCTGACCCGAGTGGACTGTATTTGGGCGGATTGAATGCCGACAAGATATATCAAAAGAATGTATAAAATCAAAAACTAAAAAAAAAGGGATATTTTATTAAATTTAATTGATGGTGTGATACATCGGAGTGGATTATATTATGTTACGATGGATACCGCGTGGTCAAGGAATTTGACCCGAGTGGACTGTTTTAGGGCGTATTGAATGCCAAGATATATCAAAAAAATGGATAAAATCAATAAATAAATAAATAAGGATATTTTATTAAATTTAATTGATGGTGTGATAAATCGAAATGGGAAGATAATAATGAGAATTAATGGAGAATTAATTGGAATTTGGAAGAGCTTTTGTGAGGCGTGAACAATTATTGGGAGCGTTGGCTGAAGGTGAGAATCCCAAGGCAATATTTTCCGTCACAACTGTTATTTGAATTTTATTCTGCTGTTTAGACTGGGAAGACCTGGTAAGACCAGAAGACCTACTCAAAAGTCGTCTTCCAAATTGTTTGCTACAATAGGGCAACATATGGATATCCTTATGCAGAGGTGGAATTTGTCCAGATTTGGAGGTGGTGCACAGAGACCGATCTTAGCAATTCATCTTAGTTGACCGATCCACAATATTTAAAACGGACGAAGGGTTCGTCGCTTGCGACACTAGAATGTTTTTGGTCAAAAATAAGCAATAAGTGAGGCAGGACCGATGTCTTCGTCGTATCAATCAAAAGAAGTCTGAGTCCTTAATATAACTGCCGCATAATTAGACTTGGTAAATGGAAGAATGGCCATTCAGCACCCTTTTTCTGAACCAATTTCTAAATTAAAAATGTGAAGTATTTTACAACTCTCATTTAAAATTTTATCCTCATTTTTGAATGCACATCAAGTTGGCAGATCACCCTATGTGCGAGCGATTACATGTTTTACATTTGCATTACTCCGTCAAAACAAATTGTTCGAACATTTGCATCGTCTTTTTTCTTATCCGATGGTGCTAATCAAGCCGGGATGGCATCACAAACAATGGAAAATTTGCCCGCTACCCAGGGGTTCGCACCAAATACTCTTCAAGATGTATATCCCAAATCAACCAAACTACTACCAAATTTATAACTCTTCTCGGTCTTGTCATGTATCTATATTGCTAGAGCTGCATGGGCACCGTCTTTGCCGAAAAAAATAATATCAAGAGTTTGTACATTAGTGTGCGGCCATATGGGGAGTCGATTTTTTTTTTTTGACTCGGTATTTAAATCGATTTTTAAATAATCAGCGGCAATTCAATTTGTCAATGGAAGTGCCTGTCAGAACGAATTTGAAACGGTGTTGGTCGGCATAAAAGCCCTGTCAAATTCACAACCAATGGTGGGAGGGCAGTCACGCCAGTTTGAGTAACATGAACTTCGCAGATGTTGGACTAAAAAGCTTAGTACCGCAGTTATTAGCTCCATTATGGATATGGAGACGGGCTTTCAAGGCGCCACAGTGCGTATGCAGCGTTTGTATTTCTTCAAGCAGAGCTAAACAGCAAAGTGTGGTGTCCAATGGTATATGACTTTGAATATACCATTGGACACCACACTTCGCCTATCTTGATTTTGTTTCTCCACGTTACGATGTAATGTAATGCGATGTAATGTAATGTAATGTAATGCAAGAACCCCAAAGACACGAGTATTATGTACAAGAAATATTCGCCTCTGTGCAAATTTCTCTGAAGCCAAGAAATTATTAATATAGAAAAAAAAAATTTGACTCTGTACGGATATTTCTGGAGCAGAGAATATATATATCGGGATTCTGGCTCGCAGGCAGATCTTAAGAACCTCCAAATAAAACCATATACTTGGAGCGAATACTGCTAATTCATTTTATAGAATCAATTAAATTTTATCGCATTGTATTGCGTAAATCTTGAATTTCCATTAATTACAATGAGATTTCATATACACTCAACTCACAAGATATTTATACATACAAATATTCACCCCCATACCATGTTCACCCTAACTATCGTATTTATCCAATGAATAAGACCCCTTAAATGTGACCACCTAGATCCTAGAATAGTGTATATAAGCTCGACTTTTCCCTAATAAAATCATCAGTCAAGCACATCTTGTCTATTCATCAAGCTCAAAAGCTTTCATCAAAAGTCGTAAGCTTTCACTGTGAATTGACGCGTTTTCCTGTGCTCCTGCATAATTTTCCTTATTTTCGACTTTAAAGTCATCGCGCTGCCTTAAAAAAATTGTCCAATAGTTTGGTGGTGGTTTGTCTAATTACTAACATAGTGCTTTTTGTTTGTTTGGACATATAAACGCAAAATCAAAGCATTAAACTTATTCTTTTGTATTAATCTTTGATTTTGCTTTTGTACTTCTTCCCGCTTTAGAATCACTCTCGCGCTCTCGCCTACGTACTGTTGTTGGATGTGCAGTGCTGTTGGCTCTCCCGCTCTTTTTTCTTAATTTCTTTTGATTGCGCTCGCATCTATCTCTGTCTCGCATACAAGTGATACGTGTACTCGTGTAGTGCTCTCTTTAATTTAATAATTATCCTCTCTTCAAGTTTGACCCAAGTGTCGAATTTGATTTTAAATACTGAGTGAGTTTTTTCTTTGGCTTTTTTCATTGAATTTTGATTTTTTTTTTCTTTCGCTCTAATAAAATAAAATATTTAAATACTATTATGTCTGTCTGCTCCAGCAAAAAGTGTTTGAACCCCCTTGCCCCCCATAACGTATTTCCCACTTGTTGGTTGTGTGATAATGTCATGCATGTCAAGTGTGCCGGCTACACGGCCAAAGTGAGGGACAGTTTGGAGCAAAGAGGTGGTCTCAAATGGGGATGCGACTCATGCCGAGAAGTGGAAATAGAAATGAGGGTATTCATGAGGCAGACCAGGGACAAGTTTAAGAAACTGTCATCTGGTTTTCGTAAACTCTTTGATGAGTTTAACGCTTTGGAGACAGAGTTCAAAAGCTTTAAGCTGTTGAATGAGTCTCCAAAGCGCAAGAAAACTAGTATGCGGAATCTGTCCCTGCATCTGCCGGTGCCTATCCCTGTCTCGGCCGCGGTTCCGCAATCTCCGTCACTGCTCACAGCCAATCCTCCGCAGCTCATATCGTTTACCACCCCGTCACACAGGGTGGGCGTTAAGATGAGGCCATTTCCGTTTCTCCTGGAAATGGTCTCTCTATACAGACGAATGAAACTGTAGTTTCCGAACAGTCCGGGCAACTACCAAATTCTTTGGTTATTGCCAACAGCTGCTCAGTTAGAGGAACACCATTAATTAGGCCTCTAACTGAAGTACCACCAAAGAAACATATATTTGTTTCTAGGCTTGATCCCGAAACTTCTTCGGATGACGTCTTAGGTTACATTAAAACAAAAATGCAAGCATCAAAAATAGCGGTGGAAAAATTTAAATTTAATTATTCTAGGGAGATCTCTTCCTTTAAAACTAGTGTCCCGGTTGAACTGTTTGACTGCATCTGTAGTAACAGCTTTTGGCCGGATCACATATTAGTGAAAGAATATACGGCCAAAAAGAAAACTCGTGGCTCAGTTAGGCTTCCTTCTACTTCTTCTGCTATTGCTTCCGAAATATCCGCATCTGCTGGTGTTCCGAAAAACTAAGTTCGTCCCTTAATCTGGCCTATCAGAACGTAAGAGGACTTAAATCTAAGCTTCCTAGACTTTATGTAGATAGTCTAGTATTTGATTATAAAATTTTAGTATTTTCAGAGACTTGGTTAAAACCTGACATTAATGATGCATCTGTTCTGTCTGCAAAATTTTCAATATTCAGGTGTGATCGCATTTCGCGTGTAGGCGGAGGAGTCTTGATTGCCATTGACTCGTCGTTATCTTCTGACCGGATTCAATCTCCTGATAACCAGGAGATTGAGTTTGTAAGTGTCAAGGTCAGTCTCAAGACTTTCTCTGTCTACATTACTTGCTCGTACATCCCGCCACAATCCGACATGGCAGTGTACATTAAACACTTGGTTTCTATCCAACACATCTCATCTTTACTGTCTGATAGAGACATGTTAATTGTTCTCGGTGACTTTAATTTACCGGAAATAGTATGGTCCCCTACTGACGAATCTGCTTTGTTGCTCCCTTCTATTTTACATTGCATTATTGAAGGTCTTTTCGAGTTAACTTTGAATCAAATAAATCCAGTCCGTAACAAGACTAATAGATCTTTGGATCTGATATTAGTTCTCGATTCCACCAATGGTGCAGTTTCTAGAATAAACCCTCTTGTCCTGCCTGAAGATAGTTTTCATCCTACTTTGGAGTTAACTATTGATCTTCCGTATCGTGTGCCGACTGTTGGTGCCTGTCCTGCGGTTAAATCCCGCAATTTTCGCAAGACCAATTTTAGTACGTTAAATGAGCTCATTCTTAAGACTGATTGGTCTTCTCTTTATAGTTGTTCAAACATGAACCAAGCTATTTCTCTGTTTCATAACACTCTTTTTCGCTCTATTAAGGTTTGTGCACCGCTGACGATCCCTGTGTCGGCCTATAGGCCCCCTGGCATTCTCCAGAGTTAACTAACCTGAAAAATGTGAAATCAAGGTGTTATAAAATTTACAAGAAATCAGGCCGCTCCTCAGACTATGCCCGTTACGTAGTCGCTCGTTCAAAGTTTTTGACGCGTAATACGCACTGCCATAAGGATTACCTTCAGCGTTGTAAATTGGAGTTTTCTAGTAATCCTAAACAATTTTATAGCTTTGTGAATTCCAAACGCAAAATATCTGTCTATCCATCATGCTTATCTCTTGAAAACAATATAGCGAGTTCTGATCAAGCCATCGCTGACTTGTTTGCAGACTTTTTTACAACAACCTATTCCTCAGCGGAATATCAATCAGACATTCCGTATCCTTACCAGGTAAAAAGCTCTAACTGCATTTACAGTCCTTCGATCGATAAAAGTTCGCTCCTAAGCGTGCTTAATTTAGTGAAACCTGTCTACTCTCCTGGTCCTGATGGAATACCAGGTTGCGTTCTCAGATTTTGCGCCGAGGCTTTATGTAAGCCAATTCGTAAACTTTTTCTTTTGTCTGTCAAATCTTCCACGTTCCCAGCTATCTGGAAGGAATCCTATATAGTTCCTCTCCATAAAAGCGGTAAAAAATCGGAAGCATCCAACTATAGGTGTATTTCTAAATTGTCCGCTATACCTAAAGCTTTTGAAAAATTAATCACTTCTCAATTGCAACATTTTTGTAGATCTATAATTTCACCATCTCAACATGGGTTTGTGAAATGTAGATTTACTACCACTAACCTTTTAGAATTTACTTCTTTAACGATCGAAGGATTTAGAAATGCAAGGCAAACTGATGTCATATATACTGATTTCAGTAAGGCTTTTGATTCTGTTAATCATACGCTTCTTCTTTATAAATTAAATAGTATTTGCTTTCCAAGTCCTTTAATTAGTTGGATTCGTGAATATCTGACAAATAGAACTCAGAGGGGTCTTTTTAAACCGTCATATTCCAGATCCATCCATGTTACTTCGGGGGTGCCTCAGGGTAGTCATTTGGGACCACTGCTGTTTACCCTTTTCATTAATGACCTTCCCTCTGTTATAAGTTGTTCTCGTGCTCTTATGTACGTAGATGACGTTAAGCTATGTTTTAGTCACAAAGACATTTCCTCTTCTTGTCGATTGCAATCTGATCTTCAAAATCTTGAGCTTTGGTGTCATAATAACTTATTAAAATTAAATGCAACTAAATGCAATGTCATGACTTTTTATAGAACTTCTCCGCATTTAGTTACTTATTTTCTTACTAATACACCATTAGAACGTCTTAATGAGATGTATGACTTGGGTGTCCTGATGGACCGTAAACTAACGTTTAAGTCCCATATTTCCTCTACCGTCGGTAAAGCCATGGGCGTTCGTGGGTTTGTAAAGAGATGGTCAAAGGAGTTTGACGATCCACATACAACTAAAATTCTTTTCACCTCACTGGTCCGTCCTATTTTAGAATATGCATCTTGCATCTGGTCACCTCAGTATGAGTCACACCAAGCAAGAATTGAGTCGGTTCAAAAACAGTTCTTGCTTTTTGCTCTTCGTGGTCTGAACTGGGATCGTAATGTCAATTTGCCATCGTACTCTAGTAGACTTCTTTTACTTGGCCTTCCTTCTCATACTAATCGTAGAGTAATGCTTGGTGTCATTTTTATGCACAAGCTTCTTAAAGGTGATATAGACTCGCCCGAGCTATTGAACCAAATAAATTTTAGTATTCCTTGTAGACCTACTAGAAACTTTATACCTATATCTCTGTCACGCTGTTCTACTAATTATTTACTGCATGAACCTTTCCGAGTTCTTTGTTCTGATTATAATCGTCTTTATCATGTAATCAGTACAGAACTCTCTTTTCCATTTCTAAACAAATTCTATACTTTCTTTTTTAGCTTGTAGCTAGCTTTAGTTTTCATTTTTGTCTGTATGTATGAACTGTCCCCGCGACTCGAGCCGTACGTTATGCGGTTAGCGCCCCTCGGTCGGTTGGGCGGGAGGTGTGGGCATTAAGTGCACCCGTTGGGATTCGCACGAAAAAAAAAAAGAATTGTTTTAAATAATTCATCCCTTGTCTTTGACCTACCTATATGATACTCCTGTCATAATATTTAAATAATACATGGTTTTCTATCTCTTTCGGTACATACATTGTTAACATTAATTTTCTTCCATACTCTACTCTGTGCTCTACTATTTCTAATTGTTTACTTATCTTTCGTAGCACTGTATAAATTTTGAAGCTGCGCATGGCGTCTACAATTGAGAAAGTTTCGAGTTCGAAGCTGTGATAGATTGATTCTACAAAGCTTGTTCTCTTTCTTGTTCTCCTATTTTCCGTATTAAGATTGCTCCAAAGCCTATGGCACTTGGAGCGCGATGTCATCTTATGTCATCTCTGTGAATAATATGTTAAAGCCGGTTCCCCTAAATTGTTTAACTTATAATGCTAATTTAAATTTCGCACATTCGAGAAATCCTGCTAAACCTCCGAAAATATGAGCACAATTGGTTGTTGGATAGTCCGTTACGACATCTAAGCCTTTGTCGTCTGCACTTATTCCTATTTCAGTAATTTTGTAGCCCAAATATTTTGTGTTTGACACAAATAAAAATTGCGTTTTTCCTTTTGTAACCTCAGCTTGTTTCTACTAACCTTCGAGAACTTTCTATATCAAATGAATTTTTCCGATTAATTTGATCTACCAATTAAAATGTCGTCCATGTATACGAGGACCCCACCATTTCTAATCACGTGTTTAAATATTCGGTTTATAAATCTTTATAAATATGTGATGCGTTTTTGATTCCCATTTGAATTCTTAGAAACTCTCATTGATTCTTTTTCGACGAAGACATGAAAATAACCTCTTTTTAAATCGAATACGGTGAAAACCAGTTTGTTGACTAGTCCCTCTAATAAAACGTAAATTAGGGGTAGCGGATAATTGTCCTCAATATTGATCTCATTTTTCTTTTCCTGAAATTTGTATGTCATACGTCTCTTGTATTCTTTTCACTAACACCATAGGCAATCCGTACAATCAATCGCTGAGTCTCGTTATTCCTTCCTTTGGTAATTCATCTAATATTTTTTGTGAACGTCTTGTTGTACAATTGAACGGTTTGAATTTTCGGAATTTAAATTTCATTTCACACTTGATTTCCAGCATATTTGGTTGCCACAAATTTGTCTCTGACTAGTTGTTTAAGTCATTTACTTTGTAAGGAAGTTTTTCTCAGCCGGGGTACAACACTCAGTCTACTTAGGGTCTTTGCTACACAGAAAATTTATGGTTGAGTGCCGTTACGAGTATATTTAAAAAAAGGGGTCATAACCATATAAGATGGGTGATGGTTAGCCGTTAATGCTAATCAGACTGAACATGCCCACGGACGGATAAGGGTGAAAAAGGGGCGAAGGGTGTGTAGGGGAACAATTATATGCACATAATTTTCAGGTCAACGTTATAGTAGTGATTTTTTTTGAGCTGTGTATCTCTGTGCCACCTCATGACTCAGCTAATCCAAACTCAGCCAATAAAATTTCTAGGTCGGCTTCTCGGCGATACGTGATCCATTTGACACCCATGATGATAAAATGTCCAAATAGAAGATTGCTGAAATTGAACAATTAATTAAAAAGGCAGTGTCTGATTTTAATAAAAGAAAATTGTTGCCAGAAGCCTAACATTTTTGTAAATCATTGATAACTTATTGACTATGTGTATGTTTGTTGGCTCCTTTGTTGATCCTTAAGGAATGGTGACTAAGTATTCTTGGCTGATCCTGGTTGAATTAAGGACTGAAGACTTGTAACAGAGTAGTCCTTGATAATCCTGGTTGGCTCTGAATATTCTTGGTTGCTTGTTAACTTTTATACTTGATGTTTACTGCTGGTTACTTAAGGACTCCAGAATGCTTTCGAATTTTTTTGAATTTCTGGACTGAACTCGACTTCTCTCGTTGAAGTCTTTTTGCTTAATGCCCGTATTTCCATTTGCTCTAAATAGAAGTTTCTCAGCTTTATATGGGTAGTGTGGGCAGCGATGCTCGTCGACCAACAGAAACTAAGCTGGAAACCCCCTGTTCTGCTGCCCTCCTTTAAAATAAATTAAAAAGTGTGGGAGATGGAGAAAAAGCTAATAACTGTTAGCGTGATTTTGTCAGTGTCGTTATGTTTTGTTATTAGGTGATGTTTTGCTGCGACTGTACCATCGAATGAACTAGAAATGTGGATTCGCTGGCGCGGTTTTTCTCTTTTTTAACTTGCTGAATCCTTAAATTCTAACTGTTTCCGCTATACTAATTTTTTTCGATGATTCTACTGGATAATCTATCATGACTTTGCTGGCTAAATTAGCTTTGTCGATGACTCTGTAAGAAGTTCAATTGTTGACTTGAAAACTAAATTTCTGTCGATGATTCTATTGAATACTCTATTATGACGCCGCTAGGTATGTTAGCCTTGTCTATGATTCTGTAAAAAAGTCTTATCGTTGTCTTACCTAAAACTAATTTCTTGTCGCTGATTCTACTGCTTACTCTATCGTGATTCTACTGGTTACTCTATCGCTGATTTTACTGGTCACTCTATCGTGACTCTGATGGGTGAATTAGCTACGTTGCTGATTTTCTACAGGTAACCCTCCTATAACGCGGTACTTCTATAACGCGGTTTCGCTACAACGCGGTTTGCGAATTGCGGAATGTTTCCTATAATGCGACTCCTACAACGCGATTTTTAAGCAGGTTTTAAATACATATTCTATAAACTATTCTATAAACACACAATTATCAAAAACTACTTGTGTATATGTGTATGTATATCTATTATTCGTAGTCTCATAAAGAAATAATATGTTTGTATTATATACAGGTAACCCTCCTATAACGCGGTACTTCTATAGCGCGATTTCGCTACAACGCGGTTTGCGAATTGCGGAATGTTTCCTATAACGCGACTCCTACAACGCGATTTTTAAGCAGGTTTTAAATACATATTCTATAAACTATTCTATAAACACACAATTATCAAAAACTACTTGTGTATATGTGTATGTATATCTATTATTCGTAGTCTCATAAAGAAATAATATGTTTGTATTATATACAGGTAACCCTCCTATAACGCGGTACTTCTATAGCGCGATTTCGCTACAACGCGGTTTGCGAATTGCGGAATGTTTCCTATAACGCGACTCCTACAACGCGATTTTTAAGCAGGTTTTAAATACATATTCTATAAACTATTCTATAAACACACAATTATCAAAAACTACTTGTGTATATGTGTATATATATCTATTATTCGTAGTCTCATAAAGAAATAATATGTTTGTATTATATACAGGTAACCCTCCTATAACGCGGTACTTCTATAGCGCGATTTCGCTACAACGCGGTTTGCGAATTGCGGAATGTTTCCTATAACGCGACTCCTACAACGTGATTTTTAAGCAGTTTTTAAATACATATTCTATAAACTATTCTATAAACACACAATTATCAAAAATTACTTGTGTATATGTGTATGTATATCTATTATTCGTAATCTCATAAAGAAATAATAATATGTTTGTATTATATATATGTAGATACTAAAAGTGTTTAAAGTTTAAAGTGTTTGTATGCACTATAGAATTTTGCAAACCGCAATTTTTTCAAACATTTACACACACGTTTTTAGATAAAACAAGGGGTTTCCCCGAAAATGAACTCTTGAGAATGTTTTTGGAAATTTGATTTGGTTTAGTCATTCAAGAAAGAGAATAGCTTATGTTGATAGACATTAAATTAAACGAGTCCACGATAAGAACCACAAAAAAAAACGAAGATAAAATTAGAAATTCGGTATCATCTGGTTCATCGGTACTCGCAAAAATCACTTCTCGACCAAGGGCGAATATAATAGAAAAAATGGAACAATCGCTAACTGTATGGATAGAAGATATGACGCAAAAGCGGTTGCCTTTAAATGGGAATATAATTAAACAGAAAGCATTAAAAATATTCAATTATTTAATGGAAACAGGACAATCAACAACCGACGAAGATAACCACCAATTCGTGGCTAGCAAAGGTTAGTTTAAAAAGTTCAAAAAACGGCATGCTCTACACAATTTGAAAATTCAGGGTGAAAGAGCATCCCCAGATGCTGATGCGGCGAATAAATATCCTGAACAGTTCATAAAAATTATTGAAGAACATGGTTATTTGCCAGATCAAAGATTTAACGCTGATGAGACAGGTTATGAGTACGGTCAGTCAGATATTGAGAAACCCAACAAAGCAAAAGGCGTGGAAGCCCAAGTTTGTTTAGTTTGTACAGAAGCAGTGTATGGTTAACAGAATCAAAGGCGTTACTGAAGTCGGTATAAGCCACATCAGTTTGTAATGCATTCCTGAATCCACCAATCGCTAAAGAAGTAAACTATAACAGTAGATCTACGTTTGGCCCATGTTGGGTAGATGAAAGAATAGAACTACAGAAATGTTGCCATTGGGAAGTTATATTTTCTTAAAAGCCTTCGGAATAGCTGACAATTTGGAAACACATCTTTAATTATTGTATTATAACTGTGATGAAATGTTTAAAAAAAAATTTTAGCAATTGGAAGATAGTTCGATGTTAATAAATTTTTTTTTTTATTTTGATTAAAATCAGAATTTAATTGTTGCCTGTAAAATATTTATTGAAAATTTGTGAATATGTTTCCTGTAATTCTTGTAAAAACTATTATTTGTTTTTTTTAGCTGAAGCCATTGTAATAATTAAAAAAAAACTCATCTTATTTTAGTTTTGATTTTTTTAATACATTCTACAAAATTATTTATCATATGTCAAGAATATTCTAAAAAAATTTTATAAACTTGACGTATGTATGTATTTATTTATTGCTCATTAAAAATTCAGAAAAAACAGAAGATATTTCGCATCTTTTTAGCGAAAAATCAGAAATTTCTTTTTAGGAAAAATCAGAACTATTATGCAAGCAATTTATTTTTTACTTTTGCAAAAAAGGTATATAATTTTGGTCAGAAGTTTGCAACGTATAGAAGGAAGCACCTCTGACTTTATAAAGTATATATATTCTTGATCAGTCTGTCTGTCCGTCTGTCTGGATCAACGCAATCCGCTCCGAGACCCTTAAAGCAACAGAGCTGAAAATGCACTTAGGCTTCTTTTTGCTGCAGGCATTGTATATCTCGGAATCGTTCCGATCGGATGACTATATTATATAGCTCCCTTAGGAACGATAGGTTGTGCATAAGCTTTAACCTCAATAACTTTGTTGTTTTCCAATGAAATATAACAAAAGCCGGTATTTGTGAGTTTTATATACTTCCTAACATATCCACCAAGTTTTATTGTGGTTGACTTTATCATATAGCTCCCATAGGAACTATAAGTCATGATTATGGATTTTGAGCAATAATTTGGTTGTTTTTAAAGCGATTATCACTAAATTTGGTGTTTATGAGTTTTATATACTTTCTAACATATCTGGCAAGTTTTATTAGAATCGGTTTATTATATTATATAGCTTCCATAGGAACAATCGGCAAAAAATTTGTTTTAGACGAAAATCTGGGTTATTTTAACAGCGATTCTCTCGAAATTTGGTGCATGTAAGTTGTATATATAAAAATGTGTCTGTTGAGTTTCAGCAGAATCGGCCGACTACATGATATAGCTCCTATAGGAACAATCGGATCAAAAAAATTTTTTTATTCAGAATTTTTTTTTTTTTTTTTGAAGCCACCGGCATGATTTGTTTTATATACTTTCTTATAATGGTAATTTATATGTAATTGAAAAAGACAGTTTGCAAAGGTATCCGAACTTCGGCGTGGCCGAAGTTAGCCCATCGTTCTAGTTTTGTCGAAAGTCGAAATCGCTCGGACAATGGACAACAATTACAATAATAATTAGAACTAACTACGAACTAAATAGTTAAGAATAAAATTTTCAGTTGAGGAATAGAAAGCTCTGATCCGATTACAGGTTATAATCGGAACAAAGAACTCGAAAAGGTTCGTGAAAAGTATAGTTAGAATTGCAGCGAGTTAGAGGGATATAATTTTTAGTTAGTCTACAAGGTACAGATAGATTGACCTGATTAAGTAAAAAGGAGAATATGAGGGTAGGTTAACATTTCGATCCCAGTTTAAGCCACATAGCGCAAAAATCAGAAATTGCTTTTGGACGAATTTAATTTTTACTTGATGTAATTCATATTGAGGGGACCAAACGCATGATCCGTACTCCAGAATAGGGCGGACCAGTGAAATAAAAAGGGCTTTGGTTGTGTAAGGACCATCGATTTCTTTCGACCATCGCTTGGTAAAACCAATAACACTCATCGCCTTGCTGACTGAAATACAATCACCAAAATCATTCATCTCGTTTAGACGTTTCAAGGAAGTATTTTTAAGATAATACGTAACTGATTGGAAGGTGGATCTATGAAATGAGAATAAAGTTGACTATTTTGTTATTTTTTTTCATAACTATTTATTTTAATTTATCAATATTTTTTTTATCAATTTTCACTTGATTACGAAAATTTATTTAGAAGAAAATCAAACATTGTGTTCTTTTTGCGTGACGTTACATTACGTAACGTTTTTGTCAAGAGCAAATTAAATTTGACCATGTTACATCTTTGCTCTTCTCATTTTTGTTTTTTATAAATTGTTACGACAAGGAGACTTTTGAAATAAGAGTATAATTAAACAATTACTTTAAAACCATAAAATATATATATATCATATATACTATGCTTTTAAATCATCAAAATTGATAAAAGGCTTTATAACTTTAAAGATCGATTTCTTTAACCTCCTCAATTAAATGCTTTATAATTTTTTTTCTTCCATAGTCGAAGAGTGATTGGCATTTTTCTGGAAATGCCTGTATTCTTTACAAAGAATAACATCTACTAAACTTCATTTCTTGATATTGCTTATAGACATGGAGTTTTTGCTCGCTTATTTTATATATATACTTTGCTGAAATACATAGAATATTATGCTTAATAATGTGCACTATACCGTGCTTATTCCTTTATTTTCTATAAAAGATAGCGACGATTTCAGTCCATGCCTCAAAATCAATTATTGACATGACGCTGCTGGTCGCTATTGATTTCTACATTTTTTGGAAGTTTCAAATGCAGTTTTCTCCATTCCATGTATTTGCTTTGTAACACTGGTAACAACACCGTTTCCAAATTGATTGCAAACTGAATGTAATGGGCGCCCCTCTTATCATTGAGAATTTTCCATCCGAGACACCCACATACTTGGAGCGTTTCCGAAAATCTCCGCTAATGATTTTAAGAAAACTTTTCATTTATTTTCTCGTGATATTTGTTAAAAGAAAATAATGTACCGTGCATTGGCCACGTTCTCTGTGAGGCCATTATATTGCCAACAGTTGCAGTCCAATTTTTGTGTTGCATTTTGTGTAGAGAAAATCCATAGGTTGGTGGACTGATAAGCAATTTTCTCGAAAATCTTGCTGATAATTTTTTTTTTAATTTAGTTGTAATTAATGAATATGTGAAGCATAAAATGGCATACCGTGCATATCCTTACACTCTCTGTAAAGGAAGCTATGGCTCTATATGTAGAGAGTCGATTATTCAAGTGTAAACATTCAGCACATACAAAACAGAAAAAAGTTATTACAAACAATTTTAAAGTTTATTTGGGTTAAGAAAGCTCATAAACAATAAATTTATTGAATAATAAAAATTAAATTTAGTTCCAGTATTTCACCGTTTCGATCGTTCCTAACTCATCGACGCTTATTTGAGGAACATGGACTAGAAAACTTAACGCTGATTTCATATCATATCTTTCTGCCTTTTAGCTCTGGTACTGACAATAGAGAACACAAGTTTCTCTAAATACCATAGGTTAGTGGAATAATAAAGCTCGAAAATCCAGCCAATGATATTTTTTGAAATTTCAGTAAAGGGAGCTTATATGGGAAGGTCGAAGTTTCAAATGTAATTTTGTAATGCATACATAGCATTGGCAAAACCGCAAAAAAGTAGTACTATCAATAGATTATATGATTCTTTATAATTAATAATAATTAATAGAAAACGAATTCTTTGAAATGAATAATAAATAATCATCACTCCACCGTTGCTACCGATGCCAGTTCATTGACGCTAATTAGGATATCATAAAATGTGTTGTTAAAATTTTTGCAGTAGATTTTGATTATAATCGTGCTTAATGTAATATTTTTTACCATTAAGTATAAAGGATAATCAAAGATTACGAGCAATTTTCTTAAAAATGCTCGTCGATACACAAGCACAAACATACAGTGGCTCACAGCTTATTTCGTGCAGGGGTGCAATAAAACTTTAACAGCGTGTACCCCTTAAACTATTGAATATATCAAAAAAATTTAAATGCAGTTTTATTTAGTCGTGCTTTATAATATATTAAGATACTTCAACTTTTTTCTTACCCTTAAAATAACTATTAAAACTAAAAAAATGGACATCAGTGGTATTTTCTATGTCACAGCTTATTTCGTGCACTGCGCTTTCAATGACTTTATTGGCAAAAAAAAGTTCACATGTTTATTCAGTTTTTTTTTGGATATAATGGATCTCATCACACTTGAGTACATTGTTTTATTGGGAATTATAAAAATAAGTCCACGTAAAACTGTTGAGATGCGGGAATTAGTCCTATCTCATTTCAAAAATGGCAAATCCCAGCGAAATATTGCCAAAATTGCTCAGTTGAGTCCCAGTACAGTGCAATACATCATACAGCGCTTTGTTCGAGAAAATCGGGTGGCAGATAAAGGCCGAAAAGCACCGAACAAAATTTTTACTGACGCCGAGGAGAGACTTATTGTGCGAAAAATTAAAGCCAATCCAAAATTATCGCTTGGTAAAACCAATAACACTCATCGCCTTGCTGACTGAAATAAAATCAGCAAAATCATTCATCTCGTTCAGACGTTTCAAAGAAGTATTATTAAGATAATACGTAACTGATTGGAGCCGAGTCTTTAAAAGTAAGACAAAGTTTAACATCGCCAGCCTACATGAGCACATGAGAATGAGTTACTGCTGAAGGTAGGTCATTTATAAACAGGGTAAAAAGTAACGGTCCTAGATGGCTACATTATGGCACCCCCGAGGTTACTTTGATGATATTTAAAAGAGAGGTTTAGAATAGGACTTTTTGAGTATGGTCAGTCAGATATTGAGAAACCCAACAAAGCAAAAGGCGTGGAAGCCCAAGTTTGTTTAGTTTGTACAGAAGCAGTGTATGGTTAACAGAATCAAAGGCGTTACTGAAGTCGGTATAAGCCACATCAGTTTGTAATGCATTCCTGAATCCACCAATCGCTAAAGAAGTAAACTATAACAGTAGATCTACGTTTGGCCCATGTTGGGTAGATGAAAGAATAGAACTACAGAAATGTTGCCATTGGGAAGTTATATTTTCTTAAAAGCCTTCGGAATAGCTGACAATTTGGAAATACATCTTTAATTATTGTATTATAACTGTGATGAAATGTTTAAAAAAAAATTTTAGCAATTGGAAGATAGTTCGATGTTAATAATTTTTTTTTTTTTTATTTTGATTAAAATCAGAATTTAATTGTTGCCTGTAAAATATTTATTGAAAATTTGTGAATATGTTTCCTGTAATTCTTGTAAAAACTATTATTGTTTTTTTTAGCTGAAGCCATTGTAATAATTTAAAAAAAAAACTCATCTTATTTTAGTTTTGATTTTTTAAATACATTCTACAAAATTATTTATCATATGTCAAGAATATTCTAAAAAAATTATAAAAACTTGACGTATGTATGTATTTATTTATTGCTCATTAAAAATTCAGAAAAAACAGAAGATATTTCGCATCTTTTAAGCGAAAAATCAGAAATTTCTTTTTAGGAAAAATCAGAACTATTATGCAAGCAATTTATTTTTTACTTTTGCAAAAAAGGTATATAATTTTGGTCAGAAGTTTGCAACGTATAGAAGGAAGCATCTCCGACTTTATAAAGTATACATTCTTGATCAGTCTGTCTGTCCGTCTGTCTGGATCAACGCAATCCGCTCCGAGACCCTTAAAGCAACAGAGCTGAAAATGCACTTAGGCTTCTTTTTGCTGCAGGCATTGTATATCTCGGAATCGTTCCGATCGGATGACTATATTATATAGCTCCCTTAGGAACGATAGGTTGTGCATAAGCTTTAACCTCAATAACTTTGTTGTTTTCCAATGAAATATAACAAAAGCCGGTATTTGTGAGTTTTATATACTTCCTAACATATCCACCAAGTTTTATTGTGGTTGACTTTATCATATAGCTCCCATAGGAACTATAAGTCATGATTATGGATTTTGAGCAATAATTTGGTTGTTTTTAAAGCGATTATCACTAAATTTGGTGTTTATGAGTTTTATATACTTTCTAACATATCTGGCAAGTTTTATCAGAATCGGTTTATTATATTATATAGCTTCCATAGGAACAATCGACAAAAAATTTGTTTTAGACGAAAATCTGGGTTATTTTAACAGCGATTCTCTCGAAATTTGGTGCATGTAAGTTGTATATATAAAAATGTGTCTGTTGATTTTCAGCAGAATCGGCCGACTACATGATATAGCTCCTATAGGAACAATCGGATCAAAAAAATTTTTTTATTCAGAATTTTTTTTTTTTTTTTTTGAAGCCACCGGCATGATTTGTTTTATATACTTTCTTATAATGGTAATTTATATGTAATTGAAAAAGACAGTTTGCAAAGGTATCCGAACTTCGGCGTGGCCGAAGTTAGCCCATCGTTCTAGTTTTGTCGAAAGTCGAAATCGCTCGGACAATGGACAACAATTACAATAATAATTAGAACTAACTACGAACTAAATAGTTAAGAATAAAATTTTCAGTTGAGGAATAGAAAGCTCTGATCCGATTACAGGTTATAATCGGAACAAAGAACTCGAAAAGGTTCGTGAAAAGTATAGTTAGAATTGCAGCGAGTTAGAGGGATATAATTTTTAGTTAGTCTACAAGGTACAGATAGATTGACCTGATTAAGTAAAAAGGAGAATATGAGAATATGAGGGTAGGTTAACATTTCGATCCCAGTTTAAGCCACATAGCGCAAAAATCAGAAATTGCTTTTGGACGAATTTAATTTTTACTTGATGTAATTCATATTGAGGGGACCAAACGCATGATCCGTACTCCAGAATAGGGCGGACCAGTGAAATAAAAAGGTCTTTGGTTGTGTAAGGACCATCGATTTCTTTCGACCATCGCTTGGTAAAACCAATAACACTCATCGCCTTGCTGACTGAAATACAATCACCAAAATCATTCATCTCGTTCAGACGTTTCAAAGAAGTATTATTAAGATAATACGTAACTGATTGGAGCCGAGTCTTTTAAAGTAAGACAAAGTTTAACATCGCCAGCCTACATGAGCACATGAGAATGAGTTACTGCTGAAGGTAGGTCATTTATAAACAGGGTAAAAAGTAACGGTCCTAGATGGCTACATTGTGGCACCCCCGAGGTTACTTTGATGATATTTAAAAGAGAGGTTTAGAATAGGACTTTTTGAGTATGGTCAGTCAGATATTGAGAAACCCAACAAAGCAAAAGGCGTGGAAGCCCAAGTTTGTTTAGTTTGTACAGAAGCAGTGTATGGTTAACAGAATCAAAGGCGTTACTGAAGTCGGTATAAGCCACATCAGTTTGTAATGCATTCCTGAATCCACCAATCGCTAAAGAAGTAAACTATAACAGTAGATCTACGTTTGGCCCATGTTGGGTAGATGAAAGAATAGAACTACAGAAATGTTGCCATTGGGAAGTTATATTTTCTTAAAAGCCTTCGGAATAGCTGACAATTTGGAAATACATCTTTAATTATTGTATTATAACTGTGATGAAATGTTTAAAAAAAAATTTTAGCAATTGGAAGATAGTTCGATGTTAATAATTTTTTTTTTTTTATTTTGATTAAAATCAGAATTTAATTGTTGCCTGTAAAATATTTATTGAAAATTTGTGAATATGTTTCCTGTAATTCTTGTAAAAACTATTATTGTTTTTTTTAGCGGAAGCCATTGTAATAATTTAAAAAAAAACTCATCTCATTTTAGTTTTGATTTTTTAAATACATTCAACAAAATTATTTATCATATGTCAAGAATATTCTACAAAAATTATATAAACTTGACGTATGTATGTATTTATTTATTGCTCATTAAAAATTCAGAAAAAACAGAAGATATTTCGCATCTATTTAGCGAAAAATCAGAAATTTCTTTTTAGGAAAAATCAGAACTATTATGCAAGCAATTTATTTTTTACTTTTGCAAAAAAGGTATATAATTTTGGTCAGAAGTTTGCAACGTATAGAAGGAAGCATCTCCGACTTTATAAAGTATATATATTCTTGATCAGTCTGTCTGTCCGTCTGTCTGGATCAACGCAATCCGCTCCGAGACCCTTAAAGCAACAGAGCTGAAAATGCACTTAGGCTTCTTTTTGCTGCAGGCATTGTATATCTCGGAATCGTTCCGATCGGATGACTATATTATATAGCTCCCTTAGGAACGATAGGTTGTGCATAAGCTTTAACCTCAATAACTTTGTTGTTTTCCAATGAAATATAACAAAAGCCGGTATTTGTGAGTTTTATATACTTCCTAACATATCCACCAAGTTTTATTGTGGTTGACTTTATCATATAGCTCCCATAGGAACTATAAGTCATGATTATGGATTTTGAGCAATAATTTGGTTGTTTTTAAAGCGATTATCACTAAATTTGGTGTTTATGAGTTTTATATACTTTCTAACATATCTGGCAAGTTTTATTAGAATCGGTTTATTATATTATATAGCTTCCATAGGAACAATCGGCAAAAAATTTGTTTTAGACGAAAATCTGGGTTATTTTAACAGCGATTCTCTCGAAATTTGGTGCATGTAAGTTGTATATATAAAAATGTGTCTGTTGAGTTTCAGCAGAATCGGCCGACTACATGATATAGCTCCTATAGGAACAATCGGATCAAAAAAATTTTTTTATTCAGAATTTTTTTTTTTTTTTTGAAGCCACCGGCATGATTTGTTTTATGTACTTTCTTATAATGGTAATTTATATGTAATTGAAAAAGACAGTTTGCAAAGGTATCCGAACTTCGGCGTGGCCGAAGTTAGCCCATCGTTCTAGTTTTGTCGAAAGTCGAAATCGCTCGGACAATGGACAACAATTACAATAATAATTAGAACTAACTACGAACTAAATAGTTAAGAATAAAATTTTCAGTTGAGGAATAGAAAGCTCTGATCCGATTACAGGTTATAATCGGAACAAAGAACTCGAAAAGGTTCGTGAAAAGTATAGTTAGAATTGCAGCGAGTTAGAGGGATATAATTTTTAGTTAGTCTACAAGGTACAGATAGATTGACCTGATTAAGTAAAAAGGAGAATATGAGGGTAGGTTAACATTTCGATCCCAGTTTAAGCCACATAGCGCAAAAATCAGAAATTGCTTTTGGACGAATTTAATTTTTACTTGATGTAATTCATATTGAGGGGACCAAACGCATGATCCGTACTCCAGAATAGGGCGGACCAGTGAAATAAAAAGGTCTTTGGTTGTGTAAGGACCATCGATTTCTTTCGACCATCGCTTGGTAAAACCAATAACACTCATCGCCTTGCTGACTGAAATACAATCACCAAAATCATTCATCTCGTTTAGACGTTTCAAGGAAGTATTTTTAAGATAATACGTAACTGATTGGAAGGTGGATCTATGAAATGAGAATAAAGTTGACTATTTTGTTATTTTTTTTCATAACTATTTATTTTAATTTATCAATATTTTTTTTATCAATTTTCACTTGATTACGAAAATTTATTTAGAAGAAAATCAAACATTGTGTTCTTTTTGCGTGACGTTACATTACGTAACGTTTTTGTCAAGAGCAAATTAAATTTGACCATGTTACATCTTTGCTCTTCTCATTTTTGTTTTTTATAAATTGTTACGACAAGGAGACTTTTGAAATAAGAGTATAATTAAACAATTACTTTAAAACCATAAAATATATATATATCATATATACTATGCTTTTAAATCATCAAAATTGATAAAAGGCTTTATAACTTTAAAGATCGATTTCTTTAACCTCCTCAATTAAATGCTTTATAATTTTTTTTCTTCCATAGTCGAAGAGTGATTGGCATTTTTCTGGAAATGCCTGTATTCTTTACAAAGAATAACATCTACTAAACTTCATTTCTTGATATTGCTTATAGACATGGAGTTTTTGCTCGCTTATTTTATATATATACTTTGCTGAAATACATAGAATATTATGCTTAATAATGTGCACTATACCGTGCTTATTCCTTTATTTTCTATAAAAGATAGCGACGATTTCAGTCCATGCCTCAAAATCAATTATTGACATGACGCTGCTGGTCGCTATTGATTTCTACATTTTTTGGAAGTTTCAAATGCAGTTTTCTCCATTCCATGTATTTGCTTTGTAACACTGGTAACAACACCGTTTCCAAATTGATTGCAAACTGAATGTAATGGGCGCCCCTCTTATCATTGAGAATTTTCCATCCGAGACACCCATATACTTGGAGCGTTTCCGAAAATCTCCGCTAATGATTTTAAGAAAACTTTTCATTTATTTTCTCGTGATATTTGTTAAAAGAAAATAATGTACCGTGCATTGGCCACGTTCTCTGTGAGGCCATTATATTGCCAACAGTTGCAGTCCAATTTTTGTGTTGCATTTTGTGTAGTGAAAAACCATAGGTTGGTGGACTGATAAGCAATTTTCTCGAAAATCTTGCTGATAATTTTTTTTTTTAATTTAGTTGTAATTAATGAATATGTGAAGCATAAAATGGCATACCGTGCATATCCTTACACTCTCTGTGAAGGAAGCTATGGCTCTATATGTAGAGAGTCGATTATTCAAGTGTAAACATTCAGCACATACAAAACAGAAAAAAGTTATTACAAACAATTTTAAAGTTTATTTGGGTTGAGAAAGTTCATAAACAATAAATTTATTGAATAATAAAAATTAAATTTAGTTCCAGTATTTCACCGTTTCGATCGTTCCTAACTCATCGACGCTTATTTGAGGAACATGGACTAGAAAACTTAACGCTGATTTCATATCATATCTTTCTGCCTTTTAGCTCTGGTACTGACAATAGAGATCACAAGTTTCTCTAAATACCATAGGTTAGTGGAATAATAAAGCTCGAAAATCCAGCCAATGATATTTTTTGAAATTTCAGTAAAGGGAGCATAAGCTGGGAAGGTCGAAGTTTCAAATGTAATTTTGTAATGCATACATAGCATTGGCAAAACCGCAAAAAAGTAGTACTATCAATAGATTATATGATTCTTTATAATTAATAATAATTAATAGAAAACGAATTATTTGAAATGAATAATAAATAATCATCACTCCACCGTTGCTACCGATGCCAGTTCATTGACGCTAATTAGGATATCATAAAATGTGTTGTTAAAATTTTTGCAGTAGATTTTGATTATAATCGTGCTTAATGTAATATTTTTTACCCATAAGTATAAAGGATAATCAAAGATTACGAGCAATTTTCTTAAAAATGCTCGTCGATACACAAGCACAAACATACAGTGGCTCACAGCTTATTTCGTGCAGGGGTGCAATAAAACTTTAACAGCGTGTACCCCTTAAACTATTGAATATATCAAAAAAATTTAAATGCAGTTTTATTAAGTGGTGCTTTATAATATATTAAGGCACTTAAATTTTTTTCTTACCCTTAAAATAACTATTAAAACTAAAAAAAATGGACATCAGTGGTATTTTCTATGTCACAGCTTATTTCGTGCACTGCACTTTCAATGACTTTATTGGCAAAATTTCCGTGTTTTTGTCACGGTTTTAAGTTCACATGTTTATTCAGTTTTTTTTTGGATATAATGGATCTGATCACACTTGAGTACATTGTTTTATTGGGAATTATAAAAATAAGTCCACGTAAAACTGTTGAGATGCGGGAATTAGTCCTATCTCATTTCAAAAATGGCAAATCCCAGCGAAATATTGCCAAAATTGCTCAGTTGAGTCCCAGTACAAATTTTTACTGACGCCGAGGAGAGACTTATTGTGCGAAAAATTAAAGCCAATCCAAAATTATCGCTTGGTAAAACCAATAACACTCATCGCCTTGCTGACTGAAATAGAATCACCAAAATCATTCATCTCGTTCAGACGTTTCAAAGAAGTATTATTAAGATAATACGTAACTGATTGGAAGGTGGGTCTATGAAATGACATGACATTGCATTTTGAATCGTTGAGGTTAAATATGTTAGTTTCACACCAAGTCTGCAAGTTGTTCAGATCTGCTTTGAGCAGAAGGGGGAGCCGAGTCTTTAAAAGTAAGACAAAGTTTAACATCGCCAGCCTACATGAGCACATGAGAATGAGTTACTGCTGAAGGTAGGTCATTTATAAACAGGGTAAAAAGTAACGGTCCTAGATGGCTACATTGTGGCACCCCCGAGGTTACTTTCATGATATTTGAAAGAGAGGTTTAGAATAGGACTTTTTGAGTACGGTCAGTCAGATATTGAGAAACCCAACAAAGCAAAAGGCATGGAAGCTTTGTTAAGTTTGTACAGAAGCAGTGAATGTTTTACAGAATCAAAGGCGTTACTAAAGTCGGTATAAGCCACATCAGTTTGTAGTGCATTCCTGAATCCATCGATCGCTGAAGAAGTAAACTCTAATAGGTTAGTGGTATAAGATCTACGTTTCATGAACCCATGTTGGGTAGAAGAAAGAATAGAACTATAGAAATGTTGCAATTATAATTTTCTCAAATGCCATCGGAATAGCGGACAATTTGGAAATACCTCTATTGTTAGAGGCTTCTGATTTGTTACCTTTTTTATGTAAAGGAATAATAAAAGCTTTCTTCCAAATAGTTGGGAAAGAGGAAGTTTCAACAGACAATTTAAATAATTTAAGAATTTGAGCAATTAGATTCTCAGCACAAAACCTGAGTACGCAACCAGGTATCCCATCAGGTCCTGGTGAGTACATTGGCTTAAATATAGTGAACGTACTGAGAAGTGAGCTTTCATCGATCACAGGATTAAAGATGCAATTAGACCTATTAAACTGATAGGGATATGAAGAGTTGGCTCGATGCTCCATAGGGGAACAGGTTGTATTGAAAAAATCGGCAAACATATCGGCAATGGCCTGATCATCGGTTGCTTTATTGTTTTCAAAACGTAAAAAAGACGGGCACTGCTACCTTGCATTTGGTATTAACAAAGTTATAAATTCGCTTAGGATCACGGGAAAACTGTAGTTTACAGCGCGTCATGTAGTCATAATAACATTGTGCATTAAAGATAATTCAAGGAGACCATCGACAAAGCAATGTGGGAGAAAGGCAACAACAAGGAAGACTCATCTGGTGGAAACCATGAGATTTCAGGCAGATTCAAATCCCCATATCGAAAGAAGCGAAGAGCAATTCGAAAATCTTCTCAGTGGCTATTGAATACCACCATGCCAGATTTTGGTGGAATAAACGAACAAGTTATAAAAGCGGAATACGTTTTTAATCAAATTTTGACGCTAACAAATTCGATGTGAAGAGTTGCAGATGGCTGAACTAATTCAAAGAAAATGACAGAGTTGACAGCAATTAAAAATCCACCACTATTTTTTGATCGCATCAAAAAGTTTAAAAATTGTGGGGAAAACAGAGGCATCAGATATGTCTCGCCTTAACCCCGTTTCTGTTAATAATATTAAAATCAAAAGATAGACTATCTACAGCGTTTTGAAAGTTTGGACTAACAATCTGGTAGGTAGGAATAGGGGACGAAATTAGTTTTTTGACCCCCCAGCAGGTAGAGGAAGATTGTTAGGTGCAATATGAAGACTGATTTTTCTTCTTCTCAGCTGTTAACTCTTTTGTAATTAAATGTTCCAGTCAAAAGTCTTTATGACAAATTTGGTCAAAAGAATTTGGCGGAACACTGATTTTAAATGACGAAATGTTAAATTTTTCCACATCGATGTTTAGTACTGCGATTTTTACCCGGATATGGACATCATCTGATGTCGTGTTGGGAGATAAACTTGAAAAAAATGTTTGCCTTTTTGGTGGAGTTCGGTCGGTGTTTATAAAAATTTTATTAACACTTGAACCGAAATTACAAGCGGGTTAAGATAAAGGAAATAAAATTTAAACAAGAACTCGAAAAAAACAACCACCGACTTTGCTGAAGTGAAGAAATTTTATTTATATATAGCCAAGTAAATGATTGAAAATCCTTACTTTACCCAATGATGTTTTTCCGCGTAATAGATAATATTAAATAATATAAATATATACAAATATATAAACTTCTAAGTATACAATCATTTGAATATATAAACATTTACATATATAAATCAATAAACAACTATTTAAATGTGATAATAAATTAATAATTGATTGTTCACACCAGAAAGGGTGACCAGCGTAAGAGGAGCGAAGACTGCGAATTCAGACGAAGACGGCCACACTGAAGATGATACGGCAAATATATATAGAATTCCATATTGGCCGATACAATTCGTTTTTACATTCAAGTCGTACGCACGTGCGCACGTACATATATCGAAGTTTATATTCGTTTTTGTTAAGTTTCCTTTTCTTTGTATAGCCAAACACCCCTTGGCCACTCTAATCACCAAATTTCGCATAACAAATAAGTTTAGAGCCATTGTGATTTTAATTCTAATTAATTATAATTCTAATAATAGAAAAATTTCTTATTCCAATTTATTTTTTAATAGCACATATATACAAACCTGCAATGAAAAGCTTCCCGCTTTTTTCCATAGCAACTTTTCACACTAATTTGTATGTACATTTTTTTTTGTAAATTTGTCTCGTGTTCTTATATATCCTTTTGTAATAGCTTATCCTAGCCATCTACTTCATTCAATTGCATTAAATTAAACACATTTGCATAAAATTTATATACATACCCATATACATACGTGCATACGGCATAAGTGACTGCAAGGTGCAAGCTGAAAATCAACGTATAATTAGTTTTCCTGTGTTTTACCAAAATCAATACGGTCAAATTTACATGTCATAATTTTCCATCGGTTCCAGTTCCGATATCCGTTCTGAGCTGCAAATTTGGTTTTTTAATTATGCAATAAAATTCTGTGCAATTTTAAGCACAGGACACTCGGCCCTGCCCAGAAAGCAACATAAAATTTATATTTAACATAATTACAAAAATAAAAAACTGTGATGCAAAATGTCGATTATTGATCCCAACTAGCAGCCAACGCTCCAAATAATTGGTCACGCATCGCAATAATTCTTCCGATTATTAATTCTTCCTATTTTCTCCCCAATTCAACAAATCACACGAACAAATAATTTTAACAAAATATCTTTATTTATTTATCGATTTCATTTATTTGGCTGATATACCTTGTCGGCAACTAATCCGCCCAAAATACAGTCCATTCGGGTCGGGTAATCATTGACCAACACAATATCCTTCGTAGCATAGTATAACCCGATCCAAATATGCCCATCGATCCTGCTAAAAGCAGCCACAAGTCTGATCGACTCACAGTGCCTCGCTGTTCTACATCGCCATTCACGGCGAGAATTCTAACGAGATCCGAGTCTCAACGACTACTCGACGCAGCCAACATGTCCGTGACCCACTTCATCGCCGCTTGTGACAGCCTGACCATCCTCAGGCTCGGTTCGAATACAAGAGGCAGCTCGTTGCCAGTCGGACGAAAATTCTCTTTGAGGGAGCTGCAGAGCACCACCTAAGGGTGTTTGACCGCGCTCACGCGATTCGGAATCAGCACTGGAAACTGGGATGTCTTGTTGGTGTCACTTTGAACCTCTAATTTGCTCAATACCACAAAAAAATCCATCACAAACAAGACAGATCAATCCTCGTGGACCGACCTAAACGGGTTTTTAATTGACCGTTATCGCTTTCTGGAGACTCTGGAAGATCGTCATTCAGCTCCAGTTTTCCAGGCCATTCCCACTACAGTCCGTAGTTCGGCGGCTTCGGCGAAGTTCCAGGCACTGAACACTCACGTCTCTGTCAATTGCCTCTGTCCGAAATATTCAGGCATGTTCATCTAAAATCGAGTGGCTGAAAGTAAAAAGCAGAAGTTGTATTTTTATTATTTCGCTCGTGGCCATTAAGGGATTGTCTGAGTAACCAAAACAGAACCATACTTTTTTAAATATAATTCAGAACTTCTTTATATCCACCACCGGAAAGGGCTACTAGCCGCTGCTAATTGCTTAGGAATGAAGCGAGCCTTGTCTTATCATGTCACGCGTCGTCTTCAATGCTTCCAGTCCCTCCACCAGAGGTGTTAGCGTAAAAGACTACCTTCCAAGCAGACCTCAGGGTGTAAATCCATAAATGGCGTTTTTCTTTCAATTTATTTATTATACTGACATCACGCGAATGTATTGGCAACTTATTGTCGCTTTTGGGAACGGACACTTTCAGAGCATTCGCTATCTAGAAAAGGACGGTAATCAGCACTTCTTTTTCGTGCGCACCAACCCTCCGCTGGAACTTCGCGGTGTGTTACCAAGACGAAGGCCCTATCCCACATATTTTAGCTATATATCTTGCCCGTTTGTCGTCCGAGCAAAAATACTCATTTAGTAGATTTGGCTGACCGAACTCAACTGGAATCATCCACTTCCCCCCAAAGTTCAAAGAATGGCACGAAACCGAGATGGGTTGAAACTAGGTCGGATTAATTATGGCGGCTTTATGGGTTTTATGATATATCATAGCGAGCCTACAGTGCAGTGTTTCCCCTGCTTTCCCCCTAGGTCACTCTTACCCAATGAGAGCTATCTAAGGCGAAACCAGTTCCCCAAAAAAGGCAATCAGTCAGAAATCCGATGTCTCTACAAGATGCAACCGGTTCCTAATTTAAGCTCACTTGCGAATTTTTATCTTTTCCTTGACCTGTGCGATACCCTTCGTGCTTCCGGTTTGCTAAATGGATCTTTCGATATGATCAACGCCATCCAATACTACGAACGTCGCTCATTTGACTCGGCTTCTCATCAGTTTCACGCACCAGGTTACGTTTCACAGAGGCAACCAACTGATGGGTAACTAGACCCAGGGACGAGTAACGTTTTTCAGGCCCTTCACTTACACTGGCATCGATTTCGCAGGACCGTTCGAAGTCAAAAGCTACACTGGAAGGGCCTGCCTCATCACGAAGAGACAGCTTTGTACGATGGCAATCCACCTTGAAGCAACCTCCGATTTCACGACAGAGAAGTTTCTGACGGCTTTTTCTTTGCTTGTGCTCCGACAATGGAAAAACGTTTGTTGGACAATCCAAGGCATTAGAGAATAGTTCTTTGACGCAACCACGCAGCATATCACAAGTCCCATTGGACAGCAAATTCGTTCCTGGCATTTTATTCCGCACAGCGCTTTACACATGGGATGTATTTGGGAAGCAGGAGTGAAAAGTTTTAAGGCGCTGTTCTACAATTCCACAGCGAATGTGCGGTATACCCTTAAGGAACTCTCGACCCGACTGTACCGGATAGATGCAAACCCATGTCCTAAGTGAATTGCTGGCAACGTTTATGGGCGCGTCATCACCACTTCTGCCGACGATACAAGGATGAATATCTTAAAGAGCTCCATAAACGCTAAAAGTGGAAGCTTGCTCAGCATAATCTCCGAGTTAGCGAGTTTACCGAGTTAGTGTGTGAAGATAACTAAAAGCTCGACTGGCTAATTTTTGCTACAAAGTGGTCTTACTAATACACTTGTGAAAATTAGAAAGCTGCCTTTGGTTTCTTCAATAATAATATGTTTCCACTCTTTGTTAAGAAGTTAATTTAGTCAACGCAAAACGTAAGCTATCAATGCACCCGCCATATTAATGTGTTAAAGACAATAACGCCAACGATGATCAGAATATTGCCGATATGTTTACTTTTACTTTTCAATATCACCTAATTTTCCAAGGAGGATCGAGTTAGCTTTTCACAGCCCTATCAGTTGAATAGGTCTTATTGCATCTTTAATCCTGTGATCGATGATTCATTTCTTAGTGTATTTACTTTTCTTAAGCCAGTGTACACACTAGGACCTGGGATACCTGCTTTGCGTACTCAGGCGCTGTGCTGAGAATTTGATTACCACGATTCTTAAGTTATTTACTTTGTCCGTTGAAATTTCCTCTTTCCCAACTATTTGGA
Source organism: Drosophila neocordata (assembly GCA_018903615.1). Taxonomy (NCBI): domain Eukaryota; kingdom Metazoa; phylum Arthropoda; class Insecta; order Diptera; family Drosophilidae; genus Drosophila; species Drosophila neocordata. Next base: position 747,804 of record JAEIGI010000032.1, read on the forward strand.
AGAATTTTTTTATTATTCCCATCCATAAAAAAGATAAAAAATTACTTGCCTCAAACAATTTGGTTATTTCCAAAATGTAATTGCTATTTCAAGGAAATTAAAATTTCTCAACAAGCCTGTTGTTTTATTTTTTCAACTTTTCTAGATTGCTACCTTCTGGCACCCCCGAGGTTACTTTGATGGTCTTTGAAAGAAAATGTCAGATGTAAAAGAATCCAACTAAGAGCTGGCGAAATGAGAATATATAGTTGTTCTTTCTTTTAACATTACGTTATAATTTTATTGGCATTTGGTTTGGCGGATGTTGGTATGGCCAGAGAGTTGCTGCACGAATTGTTTGCTTTGTATTTGTGACTAGTATTGACTCCAAACTGCACCGCTGGCACTCATGAAAACTTATCGACGGATTGTATTTGGCTGTGGCTAGTATTCCTACTGCTAGGATCACTCCTGGTCTTGTCTAGCTACGCCTGTCGCCTGCTACGCTCCTACTATTCTATACTCCTGGTCTTCCTCAACTGTGCTAGGAATACTCCTCCTAGTCTTTGCCAAACTGCTAGGAATAACTCTTAGTCTTCAGTATTCTGCTAGGATTAACTCCTAGTCTTCAATATTCTGCTAGGAATAACTCCTAGTCTTCAATATTCTGCTAGGAATAACTCTTAGTCTTCAATATTCTGCTAGGAATAACTCCTAGTTTTTTATGATCCGCTAGGAATAGCTCCTAGTCTTGTGACCTGCTAGTCTTTGTTGCAACGCTAGGAATAGCTCCTAGTCTTCCCACTTGCACCAAAAACAAATCCGCTTCTAACCCTTTAATTGTAGCCAAGGTACGTGTGGGTATCCTTTTTCGATATGATTTGGCTTGCCTTCGCTTTTACTGCTCCATTTGTATGTTCACCTTGTTGGCCTCGCTTGTTGACTTCACTTTTTAAATCTTTCTTTGTTAATTATTCACTTTCACCTTGACGGTCCAAGTAATCAAACTTATTGACCGCTCGTGCCATGCATCTCTCGTGGTGAAATCACGCATACGCCTCTCTAATGCAATCGCTGCTCTCTAGCTTTGCCAATATCCACCCTCATATGCTACTTATTCCTCATTTCCCTCTCTTTTTACATATGCTTAAATGTAGTGTATTTATGATTAAATCCCTCCCTCCTTGAATCTTTTATATTAAATAAACTTAATAACTATATCTATATAAATATACCCACAATTATCTTCTGTTGTATACATACATATATACAGAAATAATACTCTAAATTAATATACCGCATTAACCCTTCTACATATCTAATACTAATGTTATGTATTTCCATTGTAACTATTTACATGAATTATAAAACATTATGTAGAAGTATATTATATATTATGTACATATATCTGTATATATATATTATTATATATTCAAATTTAGCGCCAATACTTCCGCACCTTTCAAACCTCTGCTTTGAACATGTTACATACCGCGGCCTCTCCCACTCTCCGTTACTTACCAACATTCCCGCTCCCAATCCACCCACACATGCGTAAGCCCGCTCACTTTGGTGTTGCTGACATCCGAACCGCAACTCCTCGCCTCCCCCGCTTGTCTATACGCATGAGCCGACTCTCTAACTCTTGTGCGTCGCTCTTGTGCGTGGGTGTGTTCGCTGTTGCGGTTCTATGCCCTCGCAATGTAAATCACTCTCAGTCACGTCACACGAGCCTACATGCACTTGTTTTCATCTGTTTTCTATTACATTTTACATATATTCGGCCTTTGCTTTAACCATTTCTCTCCAAACATATGTAAGTATGTTTGTACACATGTTTGCCAATTTAAGTCACGCGATTTACATGTTCGAATTTTGCTTTCGGTTCGATCGCACATTTCTTTTGTTTGCATGTGTTCAATCTAACCTCCAGGTTCGTTTATATGTTTGAATCAAACATATAAACGCGCGCATTGATAATATTTGAATTGCCTTTTGGGCCAACGCTTATTTGAATTATTAGCCGCTTTAACGACTTGAATACATCTATGTTTATATCTGGCGTGATACTCTTCCGCGTTTGTGGGGTATATATATATAAATTATATATTCCTCACAAGGCAGCAAAGTTGAGCAACAGTTGTACTCCTTAGACCCGCTGGAAAAGAATATCTCCGAAATGTTTCAACTCCTCATAAACAGGACATCGGTTTTAGTTTGCTGTGTGATTGCCAACACAATTGCTGCACGCAATTAACACTAATCAAAAAATTGTTTCGGGTCAAGCGGGTTTTTCATTTGTGATTGTTTAACTTAATATAAATGATAAGTGTTTAGAAATATAGAAAGTAAGACACGCTTAAAACTTCCGTACAGCTCTTTCAAACAAAATATCTGTTTGGTCGAACTAGTTTAAGCCCCCGTTGATAACATTATATAAGTTATCATCAGTCAGCAATCTCAATAGCGGAAATGATTGCGACATAGTTGCAATTGTTTGGTAAGCAGTTTAGCTGGCTGCGTGGACGACTGAAATAGGATCTTCCAGCTGAGGCGCATTGGGCAATCAGAATTTGGACGGCACGAGGCGCCGAGTCAGCGGTTATTGACCGCTGCTGGGGTTTCTTGGGTTTGGTTAAATTTAGTTAACTTTAGTATCTAGTTTCTCTTCAAACCGATCAGTAGATCAAGTAATTAAAAAGTAATAAAATTCCAAACAGTAACTTTAAATAATTGGCGGCCAACGGCTAAAACAAAATAAAGCACAAAAAATAGAGCTCCGTAGACAAAAAAAGGAGTCTCTGTTAATATACCGCGAATCCACAAAATAACTAAAAAACGCCAACGCGTGTGAATCCGCCTTTGTAAAAATACAAAGCATAATTAATTATAAAAAAAAAAAAAAGTGTAAATCCACAAAGAAAAGAACACATAATAAAGAGCATCGAATTACTGCTAGTGCTCATAACCGCACGACCTACCCTACACGACCTTGCTGCCAATAAGGTACATCGAATTGCTGTCATCGCTACACGACTTTGCCACTGAGGGATAGTTTATTTAACTAAATGTATTTCATGTAAGTGAATGTTTATTTTTGATTTCTTGGAAAATATAATAAATATAAAATACCCATTTAATTCGGTTGGCTCTTTGATGTGTAAAAATAAATAAAAAAAATTAATAAATATAATTTTCTATGACAAATATCGATTACAGTAGTGACGAAGAGTTAGCTAGGTTGTGCGAAAGAACCGACTTTAATACAAATGGTAACAAAAATATAAAAGTAATGAACTCAAACGAGGTAGTAAGTGCAGTACAGGAGGCTCTAGCCGCTCAGGCAGAGCAATTAGAAAGAAAATTTACAGAACAAATTAACAATTTAACTAAGCAGGTTAATAACTTTAGGCTTTCGACACCTGATGTAGAGGTTGTGACGACGTGAAAAATGTCACGCCGCACATTAATCATTTTTTGCATTATACTCAGCCACTGGAGGCATCCAGGTTTAATGAATTGTTTTTTTTTTTGAAAATATATAAATACTCGGCCATTGAAGGTCCGTTAGGAATTTGAATTTAAATGTTTGCGCGCTAATTTTTAGGGGTGGTTTAGATTCCGGGTCGGTTTATCACGGAAACCGATAATGAGTGGCGAATTGAACTAAAAAACGATTACGAGAAGCCAATATGATCAGCGGCGAAGTTACTCAATTTTGAAACAAAAGTTTAATTGGGCGCAAGTGTGGCGACGGAGTGAGTTAGTGAGTGACCGCCACAGTTGAGAGTGGAAGCATAGAAGTAGTACGGTGAAATAAGATAAAGTGAAACGTCAAGTCGAATTCCGTGGAATTGCCAAAAGGAGAAATAAAGTTTTTTTGTGTTTTTTTTTCCTTGGAAAAATAATAAGTGGTCAAAGTTAGCGAAGTGAAGCGGTAAGAAAAACAAAAATCTTTTGTTGTTTTGTATAATCGGATACGGCCAAGGTGCGGTAAATTAGACCACGGTACTTTGTTTAATTTAAAAGTACGAAAGTAAATACTAACCGAATAAAAATATTAATAACGTGAAAGACAATTACAAAAGAAAAGGGGGAATAAATGATTGTTTTTTTTTTAAAGGAGAAAAAAAAAATTAAACTAATTTGTGATCGTAATCTACCCCTTCCCCCCCCCTAGCAACGATTACGCCAATTTTGCTGCTACCTTTGCAAGGGCTGCGGAAGACAGGAAGAGGTACATGCAAGACTCTCATGTTCCACCGGAAAAAGTTGATGATCATACAAATCAGGGTCAAGTAAAGAATCCTCACTATAGTAAAAAACAAAATTATACTGCCAAGAGTGGTCAAAATATCAGACAAACCAATTACAGTTCGAAATCTAAATTCCATAATCGGAACCAGACTCAGTATGCGGAACCAATGGAGTTGGACCCATCCACATCAAGATTCAGGCAACCAACCGCGTTTCAACAACGCAAACCTCATACAAATTCGATGCAAATTCGTCAAAACATAAACCATAATACGATTGCATCAGATAGTAACGAGGGTTATAAAGTAAAGGCAGAAGATGCTGTCACACTTGCCATTTTTTAGGGCCAGATCCTCCCTCCCATTTGTCACAAGACAATTAGAGGGAAGATCAATAAAAATTCTCTTGGACACTGGGGCTTCCAAGAATTATATCAAACCGTTGTCCGAGTTAAAACACATATTCCCAGTGGAAATCCCGTTTAAAGTTAAGTCCATTCATGGCTCTTCTTGGGTAAATAAGAAATGCCGAATCCACCTATTCGGACAAAAATTTTTTTTCTTCATTTTGCCCACATTAGCTGATTTCGATGCCATCATAGGGTTAGATTTCCTTATTCAAGTTGATGCTACTATTAATCTCACGAAACGAAAAATTTATTACAATGGGGGATCTGAGGGTATAGATTTGCACAAATGTGCTGATGTAAATTTCATTGAGATAAATGAGGAAAATGTCCCTTCCGTTATGAAAGAAAAATTAAAAAAATGATTAAATCAAGAGCTTCTGCTTTCGCAGACCCAAATGTTGCTCTACCATTTAATATTAACACGGTAGCAACCATTCGAACACAGGGAGAACCTGTTTTCTCAAGACCATATCCATACCCTATGGGGGTATCTGACTTCGTAAACGCGGAGATCAAGCAAATGTTAAAAGACGGCATCATTCGGCCGTCAAAATCACCTTATAATAATCCTATTTGGGTAGTAGACAAGAAGGGTGTAGATGATCAGGGCCACAAAAAGAAAAGAATGGTCATTGATTTTCGAAAATTAAATTGAGTAACTGTGTCGGATAAGTACCCGATTCCCTCAATTACGACAATACTGTCAAACATGGGAAACGCACAGTACTTCTCGACTTTGGATCTTAAATCGGGATTACATTAAATCGAGCTGGCAGAAGGAGGTAGGGAAAAAACCGTTTTTTCTGTCAACAACGGGAAGTATGAGTTTTGCTGACTTCCCTTTGGACTAAAAAATGCCCCAAGTATTTTTCAGAGGGCCATAGATGATGTTCTACGAGAACACATCGGGAAAATATGTCACGTCTATGTAGACGATGGAATTATATTTTCAGAAACTAAGGAAGAACACGTTCAACAAATTGAAAGTATTCTTAAATGTCTTTGCGAGGCAGGCATGAGAGTATCTCAAGAAAAGTCGAAGTTTTTCCAAAAAAGCGTCGAATATCTCGGGTTTGTTGTTGCTAGGGGAGGTATACAAACCTCACTAGAAAAGGTACGGGCTATACAGTCCGTTAAACCGCCACCATCTCTATACCAATTAAGGTCATTTTTAGGCCTATCTAGTTATTACAAGACCCCTAACAGACATACTTAAAGGGGACAATGGTAAGGTAAGCACCAACCATTCCAGAAAGGTCAAAATCGAACTTAGAGCTACACAGTTGCAAACGTTTGATAGACTTAAAAGCATCTTAGCATCTGAAGATGTTATGTTAAGATACCCAGACTATAAAAAGCCTTTCGATCTAACAACCGATGCCTCAGGACACGGCCTGGGAGCGGTATTATCCCAGGATGGAAGACCAATAACAATGATTTCAAGGATTGCGGGATAAGGAACCCGACTTGACAACTAATGAGAGGGAACTCTAAGCGATCGTTTGGGCTCTAAAAACACTTCGTAATTATCTTTATGGTGTTAGCGATTTAAACATTTATACGGACCATCAACCGCTCACCTTTGCGGTCTCAGATTGGAATCCAAACGCAAAATTGAAATGCTGGAAAGCGTTTATTGACGAACACAATGAGAAAATTATTTACAAACCAGGAAAGGAGAACAAAGTGTCTGACGCCCTATCACGCCAAAATGTAAACGCTCTGCAGTCTCAGGAGTCGGATATCGCTACAATACATAGTGAAGAATCCCTGACCTACACCATCGAATCAACGGATAAACCGGTCAATTGTTTTAGAAATCAAATAATTATTGAGGAAGCAGACTTCCCATCAGTAAGAACATTTTTACTTTTTCAAACAAAGACGAGGCATGTCATTCGAACGTCTGACAGAAATACATTAATCCAAAAACTTGCAAGATGTTGTAAATGCTGACGTTGTCAATGCAATACATTGCGAGCTCCCAATGCTAGCCTTTGTCCAACATAAACTAATAGAAATGTTTCCAACATTCCGACATTTTGATATTCAAAATATATATATACCGAACCGATATACCGAACAAAGAGAAAAAATCACGACTGAGCATAATAGAGCTCATCGAGCGGCTCAGGAAAACGTAAAACAGGTACTCCGCAATTATTTCTTTCCAAACATGACCAGATTAGCAACGGAAATTGCGACAAATTGTAAAATTTGTTCAGTAGCAAAATATGACAGACACTCAAAAAAAACATTTGTTAGGTACCACGCCTATTCCATCATTTGGGGGAGAAATTCTACATATCGATATTTTTTCAATAGATAAAAAGCTTTTCCTGACATGTATTAATAAATTCTCTAAGTTTTCTGTAGTACAGCGTATCGCTTCACGATCAATCGTCGACGTGAAGAGCCCACTTTTAAATTTAATTAATCTGTTTCCAAAAATCAAGACCATTTACTGCGATAATGAAAGATCGTTAAATTCTGAGACAATAAAGTCACTGTTATTAAATAATTTTAACATTCATATTGCAAATGCACCTCCACTGCATAGCACATCGAATGGGCAGGTAGAAAGATTTCACAGCACCCTGACGGAGATAGCACGTTGTAAGAAACCCAGTTCACAAACTGATGATACAGCTGACATTATTCTCTTGGCAGCAATAGAGTACAACCGAACAATTCATTCGGTAACGAATAAACAACCAATCGAAACCATCTATACGTCAACTGCAGAAATTTAGGCAGTTATACGGGGAAAACTGGAAAAAGCGCAGTGCAAGCAATTGGAAGAAACAAATATGAAAAGAATTGATAAAAAATATCAGGTAGGAGACAGAGTATGGGTTAAATCTAATAAAAGATTAGGAAACAAACTGTTCCCATTATTTACAGAGGGTACGGTTGAGGCCGACCTGGAAAGGTCTGTTCTTATAAAAGGGAGGGTGGTCCATAAGGACAATCTTCGATAAATATTTTTTATTATTAAGCACATTTCCTTTAATATCCTGTTTAATTTTAGCGGAAATCGATAGGATTAATGTATTGATAAAGACATTGAGGGTACACCATAAAATTTCAGGTGTTTAAACATATTAGGCTCGGCATTAAAAATAGTTGCAGGAACGCCCGATTTTGATGATTGGGAACACATTAAGTTTAGACAAACTCAATTAATAGAAAAAGAAAATAGACAAATAGATATAAATTCAAAACTTCAGGATAGACCGAACAATTTAACTAACTCTTTAAACGAAATAAGTAAAATCGATAAAATAAATAATGATCATCTCCTCGAAACAATTTTAGCAAAAAATAGAATGATCATTTCTGATCTTCAAAACCTCATTTTTAACTATTACACTTGCTAAAGCCAACCTTATTAGCCCGGTTATTCTCAATGATCTAGATGTCCAAGAAATCAAGAATGGACATCTCACCAATATAACTATATCAGATATCTTAGAAGTAGCAAATATTAAGGCTTTCCAAAATAATGACATTTAATATTTTCTAATTAAATATCCAAATCCGAAACTAGTATGTAAGAAAATCATTGTTTTTCCTGTTCAACATAAAAATATAGTTTTAGATTTAGATAAGAATAGCATAGTCGCACGGAGTCGTACGATGTTACTGGATGTGATGTGGCAGTCAGAACTACCTTTTGCAGAACAATAGCAATACTTAACTGTGCACAGAAACTCATCTCCAGGACACTAGCAAGATGAGGAACTTGATCAAGCCACCTTGATACACTGATAATAGTGGATGATGGAACTGAGTCTGACAAATTTACAAAACATAGGTCAGCTTCGATCCAAGTTGATTTCGAGTTCCATTATCAGCAGTGGTACCACATTGATTATAATTGTTGCGGTAGTCCTCATATTATTCGAGGTTCGTCGCCGTTGGAAAACAAGACACCAAACAAAGCTGATCAACGACCTTCAGGCTGCCTTAAAGAAGTCCGGGGACGGTCTAAACTTAGCTGAGGAAGGAGTTATCATCAGTCAGCAATCTCAATAGCGGAAATGATTGCGACATAGTTGCAATTGTTTGGTAAGCAGTTTAGCTGGCTGCGTGGACGACTGAAATAGGATAGAATGTAATAAAATTCAAAACAGTGACTTTAATTAATTTATATGTAATTGTAACGTTATTCAAACGAATTTTTTATTATGTTAATATGCTTTATATAATTAAAAACTCATGTAAATGAAAGCTCGATCGCATTCTATTCTAATCAGTATGTAAATTCAGATATTCAGTCAAATCCTTTTGTCGTTTCTTCTTAGGTAATTACACCTTTTTTAACAGATCTTACATAATTAAAATTTTAGTATCGACTCTTATATTATTTGTAATGATCCTTTTTGGTCCTTACTTGCGGCAGAGCCGGATTTCAGGTGATGGTAGGAATACTCCTAGTCTTCCCTACCTGTGCCAAGAATACTCCTGGACTTCCCTATCTGCGCTAGGAATAACTCCTGCTAGGTATAACTCCTAGTCTTAAATAACCTGCTAGGAATAACTTCTTGTCTTAAATAACCTGCTAGAAATAACTCCTAGTCTTTCTACTTGCCACGAAAAAAATCCGTGTCTAAACACTGAACTTGTGCATAAGTATTCTTTCCTGGACTGATTCGGCACGCCTTTACTTCACTTCTTCACTTTTTAAACAGTTTTACGTCGCTTTGATACTTCGCTTGGTTACTTCCCTTTTAAATTGCTCCTTTGGTGTCAGGTGCGCCTTTATAGGCATGTTCCCTTGCCAGTACTTATCCACGCGCCAAAATATATAAATATCTATCTATATAATCTATCTATATCTATATAAATATAACAACGCTATATGCATTAGCAATAAATATAATATAAATATAATAATATTATTTGTTAGGTTAACTTTATTAACGTCCCAGTCGACGCGTTTGTTGTCACTTCTTTCCATTTTCTATTAAGTCGAGGAGCAAGTGAGTTTCGAAATTTGTGGTTTCTATGGACCAGTTCCACCGTCTTGATGGTGCAGATGCCGACAAATCAGCAGAGGAGGCGATCTTTGGCAGGCGCCCGAGGCTCAGAGAGTCCCCGATGGCGCCAACAAATCCAGCTAATAGAGAGAGCCCAGAGGAAGAGCAACGAGCTTCAAAATCCCCTTTCGATATGGAAATTCCTGAAATAAATGAATTAGGCAGATTCGAGATGGCAAACACCTTTAATAGGAAAGAAGATGGAAAGCCCCCGGTGTACCACATTAACATGAGCACCAAACAGGCTATTGGTCGCATGAAGGAGTTACACGAAATGCTTTCCCTTAAGCTGCTGGCGGGCGACATCCCAAAAACTAAGAAAAATAGTAGTAGGGACTCAGACCACTCCAGAGGTTAAAGCTAAAGGTGATTCTAACGCAAAAATCATTGCAGACAGTGTGAACCTTTGCGATACCCCCAACGGCACAGAGAAGATGAGGCAGCACAGCGCAAAACACCAGCTAAACGGCCACGAAATGGTGCACATTCGAAGACGCCGTATGCAGCACAATTAAAACAACCAATTTTCGACTCTCAACAGAAACTTCGCCCAAGTGGTAAAAAGTAACAAACAAGCGGCGAAAAAACAGAGAGAGAGAAAAGGCAGATCGGTAGCCATCCTGATCAAGGCGCAAGAGGGCTACTCCTACGCCCAGATTCTTGGCATAGTTACAAGAAGAGACGACGGAAAACTAAATGGAGTCAGAGACAAGGTCAAGCGAGCTAGAAAAACAGCCAAAGGGGAGCTCCTGCTGGAACTAAGTGACACTGGCGGTGGCAATACCCAATTAGTCAAGAACGAGATCAGCCAAGTCCTAAGTCAACTGTCCAACGTAAGAGCAGTTGGAGATGAAATTTGTAGCTGCGGCTATTGAGACTGAATTAGGAATCAAATCCACTCAGGTGAACATTAAGAGCCTCCGGCCGACGTATGGTGACACACAGAAGGCTATTCTGAGTATGCCGCGCGAAACCGCACTGATGCTCCTCCAAAAAAAGAGCATAAAGATTGGATGGTCCATCTGCCGCATAAAAGAGAGGCGAGGGCAAAAGAGATGTTACAAATGCCTAAATTTTGGCCACGTAGCAACCGATTGCAATAGCAAAACTGATCGGACTAACTGGTGTCTAAAATGTGGACAAACATGCCACAAAGCCGCTGAGTGCAAAAATGAGCCGAAATGTTTTAATTGTGCAGCGGAAAATCGCATCGATATCAAGCACTACGCAGGCAGTCGAAACTGCCCGCTGGTGAACAGAGGCGCAGATCGGAAGAGTAACTAAAGCCAAACATGAAGATACTCCAACTTAATTTAAACCAACGGCACAAGATCTAATGGAGCAAACTGTCGTCGAATTAAACATTGACATAGCGATTCTGAGCGAGCCCTACAAAAAACGGAAAGGAAATTCATGGTTATGCGACAAAAAGGGGAAGGTAGTAATTTGGCTCTGTGGTAGGAACTTACCACCTGAACAAATGCAATACGCGGCAAATGGCTTTGTGGGGGTTAAACTCAGCAAAACTTGGATATATAGCTGCTATATGGCACCAAGTTTACATATTCGCGAATTCGAAATGATACTTGATCAACTTGCCGCTGATGCAAGAGGAAAGAGGAAAACAATAATCGCTGGCGATTTTAATTCCTGGTCCGAGGAATCGGGTAGTAGCCAAACAAATACAAGAGGCCATGCTCTAATGGAGGCTTTCGCTACATAAGACATCTCAGTGCTTAACACAGGATCTAAGCACACTTTCCACAGAGCTGGATATGGTTCTGTAATTGATATTATTTTTGCAAGCCGGCAACTCTTTTCTTCCGCCAAATGGGAACTTTGAAGGCGCTATACGGCGAGCGATTGCTCAACACAATGGCCAGTGGTACAGCAGAGATGCAAACAGTATAAAATTGATACTCTCAATGCAGCGTATTTTATGTCGGCCCTCGTTATTCCACCTCTGACAGGTGATGCGAACAACTATGCAAAACAAATTTCAGACGCAGTGACAGCAGCTTGCGACGCCGGTATGCAGACCAGCAGAAAGCACAGTTGGCGTCAGCACTCAGTTTACTGGTGGAATGCAGATATAGCGGAGGCAAGGAAAATGTGTCTTAAGTCTAGAAGATGCTACCAAAGATCACGAGGTACGGTAAACTTCTCTATGCTCCAGAGGGAATACTCACATAGGCGAAAAGATCTAAAAAACGCCATAAAAGAAGGCAAGCGAAAATGCTTTCTAGATCTCTGTGATGCTGCAGAAAATGACATCTGGGAAAAACCTTCAAAGTGGCTACAAGAAAGCTAAAAGCAAATAAGCCTGCTACCCCAGACGAGGCCCAAATGAAAAATATTGTGGAAACACTCTTTCCTGATACTTCGACGGTACACTCAAGGAGAGCCTTCCAGCAATTTTCTGCAGAGGACACGCAAGTAAGTCCAGAAGAAGTGATCACAGCTGCAGCAAATCTAAATGATCATAAAGCTCCAGGCCCAGATGGAGTACCAAACAAAGCCCTGAAACTCGCTGTTTGTCTCGCTGCTGATAAGTTTGCTAAAGTATTCAGCAAGTCTATCTCTGAGTGGTCGTTTCCCAACTGTTGGAAAATACAAGATCTCATATTGCTACCAAAACCTAACAAGCCTGCAGAAGATCCTTCCGCCTATAGACCGATCTGTATGCTAAGTTCGCTGGCTAAAATATTAGAAAAACTGTTAGCCACACGTCTAGAGAACACCATTAAGCATACAGGAGACCTGTCTCCAATGCAATTCGGTTTTCGCAAAGGAAAGTCAACAGTTGATGCATTATAGATTGTTGTAGATACTGCTGCTAAAGCCATAGAGGGTAAACGGTGGAATGGAGGTAATAAAAAGTATTGCCTTATCACCACACTGGACGTTAAAAATGCATTTAACACAGCACATTGGAGTGGGATACTCGAAGCCCTAGATAGGTTCCAAGTCCCAGAGCATCTTATCCATATGGTTGAGGACTACTTCAGAAACCGAATCCTTCGATACAGTACACAAACCGGTACAAGACTTCACAAAATACAAGGAGTTCCGCAGGGCTCAGTACTTGGCCCTCTCCTATGGAACATAATGTATGACGGCATTCTACGTCTACAGCTTTCACTCGACACAAAAATAATTGGCTTTGCTGACGACGTAGCAGTTGTGGTTGTGTCAAAACATCTCCATGATGCAGAAGCCCCCGTTAGTCCCGCAGGTCTTATGGCATATCACACACTCCTTCTCTCTTATTGTCTCCTATTTTCTCTTCTATCTTTTGCCCTTTCTCCATAATCAATATCTATATATGTATATATAATCTATAATGTCTAGTCTTTTTGTTAAGTTTTTAAATATACCTAAATAAACGAATTAAAAAAAAAAAAAAAACTCACTATTCCGACATATATATTAATTAGCAATGAATATATACAGATGTACTATTTATAATCATATATGTAATTCAAACATAGCGCCATATTACCCCAGCGCTTCCCAAACATTCGCTCTGCAGATATTGGGCGGGCTTCTGATTTGATTCCCGCAGCCTCTCACACTCTCCGTTTGTCGCGGCGTATTTACGCACACCAATTTCCCGCTCCCAATCCACCTACACATGTGTACTTCCTCTCACTTTCAAGTTATCGAATGCATATTTGCATCCCCCCGCCTCCCACTCACATCCATACGCATGAGCCGATAGCTAACGCACTTGTGTGTGGGTGTTTTCGCTGTTTCGTGTCTATGCCCTATATATATGACTCACTCACTATGACGTCACGCCTGACAACATCTACCTGCTTTCATCTATTTTCTGGGTTATCTATTCGCATATGTTCGGATTCTGAACAACTCTGAACATATGCTTGGCTGGGTCAGCCACAGTTGCATGTATTGGTGTGGAAAGTTGTGGAATGCTTTTAATCACGCGAGTTATGTATGGTCTCTACCTTCAGGTTCGTTTGCACGTTTCGTTTGTTTCTATGTTTGATCGATTCTAGATGTTCGTTTGCATGTTCGCATTTAAACATGCAAAACTAATTCGCGCTTCAATGGCATTTGAATTAGTTTGTCGTAACTTTATGTTATTATTGTATATTATATCTATATATGAAAATTATATATCCCTCACATATTGTAGACTTTTATCCATCAACTTGCTATCAACAGCTTATTTTCACCCACTGAAGTGAAAGTGAATTGATTGCTAAGACTTCAAGTATTATGTTTCTTTGTTCTCCTAAACCGCTGCATTTAATGCTGGGAGAGTCAAAGCTTTCTTAGTGTGTCTGCATAGGTCTTGATTTTGTGTTTTTGATTTATTTTGCTGCACTTGTGCGAATACAGTAGTTTTGTTGTTGGTATGTGGAAATTGATCTGTATTTTGTATGTCTTTGCTCACGTTTGTTAAGGCTATTTTCGTGTTCATGGTCCATTGGTGGTGTTGTGTGCTGAATTGTTGGAAATTAATTGCCGCAACACAATTATCTTTGTTACATATATGAATTTCGGCTTTCTTTACTTTAAATTACATTTGCAGTTGTTTTAAGCATTTTGTTAAAAAGTGTTAAAATATACAAGAAATGGCAAATGAATAGCAATGGAATAAGTTACTTGCAATTAACAGATTTTGATAAACGATTATTAAACATAATTATCAGGTTATGGGCCCAGAAGTGCTATCCAATTGTTCTGTATAAAAAATAATTGTAAAATCGAAATCAAAGTAAAATGGCTGTACTCTTACCCTTTAACGACGGAAAAAAGAAAATAATGGGCGATTTAGATGAAAAGTATCTTGAAGCAAGCTGAACGTGTAAAAAAGCAGAAGAGCGATAGTGCAGAAGCGCAGGCTGCATATGTTCTGTGGGATGAAAAGACTATAGCGGCTATGTTGTGCAAAATGGCAACACAGATGGATAGGGATATGTATTGTCAAACATCACTAAGAGTCTGAAAAATATTGGAAGAACTACACCTGCCCAGGCCCTCTGGGGATAGGACTCTTAAAACAGCTTTTGGGCTAAATGAACGAATGTGAAAGTATGGCAAGTCATATTAATTCGTTCTTTGGTGTGATGGAAAAAGTAAAAGAGAAAGGGTAGAATTACCGGATGAATTTCTAGATATACTCCTTTTGTCATTTTTACCCGATGGATATAAAAAAATTGTAATTGCCATAGAAGCCCGAGATGAGCTGAGTACTATGACGTCATTAAAAAGTAAAACCTTTAAAGGATGGAAAGAGAGTAAAGGCGTGGAGAAAACAAAGACCTAGTAACAAAAAGACGGGTTGAAAGAATTGCGGTATTTCATTCAAAAAGCTGCGGAGTTTAAAACAAAGGAGAAAAATAAAAAGACATCTTTTTATGTTTCTGTAGAAAGGCCATACCAGAAGAAGTTGCCACAAACTGCCTTTTTCAATTACATATTGATTACCAGAATTATAAGGAAGTATATTAAACTAATCATATCTCCGCGGCTCCAAAAAAACTCTTTTTAATAAAAAATTTGTTTTTAGTCCGATATGGTATATGATATAGAAAACCAATTCTGATAAAACTTTTTGGATACGTTAAGAAGTAAATAAAACTCACAAACACTGTATTATTCCAAGATATACAAAATATCCAATCACGATTGGATTGGATCATTATTTATTATTTATTGATAAAAAAAAGTTACCTTCGAATAACAGATTATTTTATTGATATATAACATTCCGTCAATCTTATATCATGTTAAGCCATTCACAAACTGATACGTGGAAGAGAACGAATGCTAAATAAACATAGTTTTAGAGGCTTATATGTGAATTGGATTTGTAACATCGAAATCAAAGTAATATTGATGTACTTTTCAAAACAAATAGAAAAGTTGGATAAACATAATAACGCCACATCGGGGATTCAGGCTGCACATGATCTGAGGGATGAAAAAGCTATAGCCGCTATGTTGTGCAAAAAGGAAACACAGATAAATAGCGATATGTATTGTTAGACGTTGATATTATCGGTTGTGTTAACTTAAGCGGTTCTCTAAAACTGTAGTTTTTTGTAATTTAACCTGCTTCCGAACTGGAGAAAGAAGCTGCATTCGTTAGATGGTCAACACAACTGTAGTATTCTACTCACAGTTTAGACAGTGGGCCCGGCGTGGTCAATCCAAACGTGCCTTTCACGTTTGGCCCATCGGCTTGGCGTCATCGCAAAGGGGAGAGAGACTCTATCATTGCCATCCCCGCTTTACCATTTCGGTGTATGTGAATGCCTCACTTTGTCAAGTAACCAGCAAAAGCAGAGAGTTTATCTTCAATTATATCCAATTTTTACGGGCACTCCCGCCTGTCATTCGGCTGAACAGCTGTCAACGAGTGCGGCCAGATCAGCAAATTTTTGGAACTTGCGTTAAATCCCTACAGCAACTTAACAGCAGCAGCTGATCGAACGAAGCTTTACAACAAGTGAGTAAGCTTAATTCAGAAGCTCGACCACATACTGGCAGAAGTGCAGCGTATTTTCAGGCCTGGGTTGTACAAATTCAACTTTTGGCCACATATTACAACTGGTGGTGGCGCACCTGGCTGGACGATTGCCGACCATGGACCTTGGTTCAATTCTCGGAAAGAACAAATTAATATTATTACTTTTTGCCCTCCGGGGGAAAATTTATTTTTGCAGTTGAATCATATCTAACTAATTAAACTAATTAAATAATTAACTTGTTAACTAAAATTACATCTACAATACCAACTCATACACATGGCAACAACTATATTCACCTTCACAAATTATAACAAACACAAAAATATACCCTATAATTCTGTTGTCGTAACCCAATCCTGAGCCAGCTGGAAGACGACGATTTCCAGGCGGTTTTCGGCGGCGCAACTCGCTTCACCGAACTCTGCCACAGCAACAACATTGGGCTACACCAGAGGCCCCTCGGTGGAGAAGAACCGCCAACTCCATAATCGGCGGGCGACAACACCAGAGGGCAACGCAGTGGCAGCGATGCCAAAGAGAGGCAGGGAATCATCGAACTTTCCAAGCCCAGGTGGAAGTGGTGCAGATATTCCATCAAAGCAAGCGAGAGGAGGAGGATGCTGTAATAAGCTAACTTAGATGGGTCAACTCATTCAGAAAATTATAGATGCAACAACAATGAGCGGAGAATCAAAAGTGCGCCACATTAACAACAAAATGAGAGGACAGTTAATCCAAGTCTGGACGTTGGCCTCAAAGAAGACAGCGTCCAGACGCTATACTAGTGCACAGCACTGGTAGCATAACCTACAGCGAGATGCTTAGGAAGGTGACGCGTAATACGGATGAAAACCTTAAAGCGCTAGGAGAAAACGTACAATTGGTTCGCAACACAGACATCCTTAAACTAAAAGAGGATATTGGAGCTGTTCGCAAACCTGATGAGGCTGGAAATTAGGGACCTGGACGATGATGACAACTCGGGAAAATATCTTACAGGCCCTTTCCTCACAGATGAAGATGACAGTGAAGGCAGATTCTAAAAAAAAGCGTACGCCCGGCTTACTCTGGCACACAAAAAGCAATCATTGTCGTTCCAGCAGCAACGGCGAACACTATTCTGGAGGCGGGAAAAATTAAATTGGGTGGACCGTTTGCAGGATCAGGATTAACGACGCCCCTACCAGGTGCTACAGGTGCCTCAAAACTGGAGCCACGGATCCAAGGATCATAGGGCAGGGAGTGTAGGAGCCCCCCACACTGCTTCCTCTGCGAGTCCAGCGGCCTGGAAGAACGCGCACATAGAGCCGGAAGGCTAAGCTGCCCATCATCCGCAGATACCGCAACAGGAACACTAACCCAACACAAGCGGAATGATTAGGTTTATCCAAATTAACTTAAACCATTGCGAGGCATCACAAAATCTGCTTTATCAAACCGTGGCAGAGCAAAGATCAGACGTGGTAATCATTAGCGAACCCTATAGGAGAAAAGCCGACAATCGCTGGATATATAGCAATTCTGGAAAGGCAGCAATCGGAGTTCCCAATCATAACAAAATTTTGCAAGGTCGCTCATTGGGAGTAAGTGGTTCCACAACTGCTACATGCCACCAAGTTTGGATCTATCGAGCTTTTGCTACGCCCTGGATACGCTAGTGAAAGACGCCCGGCAACACACCCCTGCCATAATTGCCGGCGACTTCAACGCATGGGCCTTGGAATGGGGCAGCTCCATCACTAATGCCAGAGGAAGAGCCCTGCTGGAGGCTCTCGCACAATTAGCTGTTGCTCTAGCTAACACTGGATCTTTAAATACATTTAATCGCGCATGTAGAGGGTCCATAATAGATCTCACCTTCGTCAACAGCAATCTACTTAGCCACACTGTTTGGAGAGTCGACAACTTTTACACAGCCAGCGACCACGAGGCAATCCTAGTCTCCATAGGCAACCCAACAGTGCCGAATACCAAATGCTCGCAGAGCATCAACAAATACAAGGTTGATACGCTAAACACGAGGCAAGTCCTACGGGAGACACCATCAACCAGCATTTTGGTGGAATGCAAACTTCGCCGACCTACGAAATCGATGCCTATCGGCCAGAAGGAAATACCAAAGAGCAAGAAAACGGATCGTCGTTGGCTTTCAACAAATCCACGTTGAATACAGCGCCACTAGAAAGTCCTCAAAAAACGCAATTTTGGCCTCTAAGAGGGAAGTGTTTCTCCAACTCTGTGACTCCGCAGAGCACGACCCGTGGGGCAAGGCGTACAAGCCTGTGGTCAAACGAATATACGCCAACAGGCAATCCGCTCCAGATAACAAAGAGGATTTAGATCGTAGGTACACTTTTTCCCCATAATGTAGATTCCTTAAGTGCAAGGCCGCCGAACTCAGCGGACCCATACGAAATCGATGCAGTATTAACGGAGGAGATAACAAATCTGGCTTGGGCTCTGAAGCTCGACAAAGCACCTGAACCAGACACATTGCCGAATCGAGCACTCAAACTCGCCATGGCTTCCCGCACAGAAGTCTTTGCACCTTCACCCAGTGCCTTTTGGAGGAAATCTTCCCACTCCACTGGAACAAAAGTTGGTCCTGACAGGTCCACACCATACCGACCCATATGCCTAATCGACTCCATGGGGAAGATTCTCGAGAGCCTTATCTCTACGAGGCTGCAGGCATCGATCCACGAAAATGGCGGACTTAGCCACAGCCAATTCAGCTTTAGAATATCGAGGTCCATACTGGATGCAATCCAGATAGTTGTGAGCATAGCCTCCAAAGCAATTGAGGGGTCCCGATGGATGGCGGCTGTAAGAATTACTGTCTGGTGATAACCTTAGACGTTAAAAACGCCTTCAACTCGGCCGACTGGGGATGCATCCTGGATGCTTTGCGGAGTAAAGGAGTTCCAGAATACCTTCGTGCAACCATTTGAAGCTACTTCGAAGGCCGGAAAACTGGAATACAGCACAGCTAACGGCCATATCTTATATGACATTTCGTCAAGCGTCCTACAAGTATTGCGTCCCTTGCTGTGGAACCTAATGAACGACGGCGTATTCCGAGTACCTCTACCAAGCTAGTGCGAACTTGTAGGATATGCAGACGATGTCGCAGTTCTCGTCGATGCCAAGGACCTACGCTCCACATAGGAAAACGCTGTATAGCAGCTATTGGAAACTGGCTCAGCTCAGTTGGACTGACTCTGGCGGCGCACAAGACGGAGGCAGTGCTCATCAGCAGTCAGATGGTTGTTGAAACTGCAAACGTAAATGCTGTACAGTGATCACCTCTAAACGTGCCATCCGCTATCTCGGAGTGTGGATCGAGACATCTGGCACACACCCAAAGCAAGGCAGCGGAGACGAGTAGTGCTCTGGCAAGATTAATGCTTAAAACTCGTGGTCCAAAGCATGAAAGGAGGTTGCTGCTTAGCAGCGTGGTAAAATCCATTGTCCTGTACGGTGCTCAGATCTGGGCGCTAGCAATACATATAGGACGGTATGCCCGAGGATTCAAGGCCACCTGCAGGCTAAGTGCTCTGAGAATCTGCTGTGCCTTTCGCACCGTCGCAGATGACGCGGCTCTTGTCATCGCCGGAAAAACACTCATCGACTTATTGGTGGACGAGGTTAAGGCCGTCGCAGATGCCGTAAGTAATGGCACTCTGAAGCGTCATAATAGTATAATAAATATATTATAATAATATGAATTAAAAAAAAAAAGTATTGATAGACGTCACCAAAAGTCTGAAAAAGATTGAAAGAAAATGTGAAAGCATGGCAAGTCATATTAATTCGTTCTTGGATGTGATGGATTTCTGATGAATTTCTATATATACTCCTTCTGTTCTATTTATCTATTCTATTGTAATTGCCATAGAAGCCAGAGATGGGCTGCGTAGTATGATGTCATTAGAAGTAAAACTCTTAGAGGAGGCAGAGAGAATAGAGCGGACATATACTGTAACGAATCACAAATTGTTGTTTACTCATAGTAATATATATAGCATTAAGCTGACCCTTAAAATGAATATGCCCTATTTATTGAAGGGGATTAGTTCATCAATAGGTAGATGTAGCCAGAGAGAAATTGTTTTCCTTTTCCTTTTTTCTCTTTTTCGCATTCCAATAGTAAGCGACGACAACCGCCACGCCGTCGGTACAGTCGGCGCCAACATAGCTAAGTCCCGACGTTTCGTCACGTACGCCAAAAGCTCATAGGATAACGGTTATTTGTCCGCATTCAATCAAAATGCGCCACGTACTTTTGCAGCTGCACCGAAAGCTTAGAACAATTCCAGAACTAGGGCAAAGGCTAGATTTGAAAGACAAGACAAGATCAATTAGTTCTTGAACGGCGACGCTATCGGACGTGTTTAAAAATATAACATTAGGCGAAGACATCGTACATAGAGTGAAAACAAATCGGTAGCAAGCAAAAGTCAAGTCAATTAGACAATGGAAAAAACTCGTGGATACACAGAAAACGAAAAGACTCAGTGACACTGGTACGAAAACATATAGAACAGTGGAAATATACAGTGGAAACAAAACCAAAGTTAAGCAAGAAAAAATCAGATTCGGGTAAGTCGGCCTTGAAGCCTCGTTACTAACTCATTATCCCCTTTTCAATTTAGGAAAGTGGGATAGTAGGTAGACCGTCGTTAAGATAAGTAAATTCAAGAAGTAACTGCTAAAAAAAAAAAAATAAGCGATGACAAAAAAAAATTTACATAATGTCATATATTCTAATGTCGTTTTGTGTATGGTCCCATTCCATTATACAGTGTCCCTCGAAAAAAAAATCTTTCTTAATTGTTTAGCTTTCGTTTTCGTATTAGTTAGTGTTCACTTTAGGGTATAGGAAGTTCGTCATCTTTTCTACGTACAAATTTAATGATTATTTTCTACATTTGCCTATATTAATTTAATGATCCAGAAGTCTCGAGATTTATTTACAAATTTTCTGTAACTAATGGCCCTGGGGAGATTGAGATATCTACCCCGACTAGATAACTTCCTTACAATACTTATGGACCAGGGCATCTAAGTTTGCAACATAATGAATTAATCCAAATATGCAAAGGGGAAATAGATGTTCCCAATAACGTACGGAAGCCCTTAACGTCTGGATTTGCCGATGTATTGTGGATTTTCATTCAGAATGAGCTAAATAGTTTTGGAGGCAACAAAACTACCAAAATGCGAAATAGTCATCAGATGTAAATCGGATGCTTGATTAAAGTTACGGTCGCAAAAGGCTGTACTTTATTTTATAGAGTAAACTACTGAGATAAATTTTCGTTTTTGTAGATGATCTCATTCTAACTAGCAACAGTCAACACGAGTTAACGACTAGTTTTATCGCAGAGAAGATTGATATGGTAAATGGTGGCAAGGTAAAGCATTTCCTGAGGATGGAAATTATTCTAGATGGCGAAATAGACCACTGATGTACTTGGCTGTAACGAGTAATTAGAATTTACTGTATTCCGTATCAAAGTTAGCCCGAAATAAGGCAGAACCGCATTAAGAGCATGAAGTTGGGGCAATGAGAGTCTGCGATATCTCAGAGCAACTGCAAATCTTCAGGTGCGGTATGCACGAACTGGAGATTCAGTATGCTGTTATGTTGACGCAGATGGGGCATGGAAATGGAATTTTAAGGAGAAGATCCAATGATTATATACAGCAAACAATTAAAGAGCACAATGTTTAGTTAAGAATCCAACTAACCATTCTCGTACTTTGCGCATGGACATCAAATATCGCTTTGTTAGAGAAAAGTGTAAAGATAATGTAATAGAAGTAGTCTAGAAGTAGTAGTGGGTAGCCACTGAAAGTATGATTGCGGATGTTTTGACCACTTTTTTGTTATGTTAAGCCATTCACAACTAATGCGAGAACGAGAACGAACGCTAAATAAACAACCCTTAATCATTTTTCGACAACATTCTAAAACAGAGCAACTATTTCGGAGCCAACATCGGCTTATCCAAATGCGAGCATATTCATTAATAAAGAAACTAAGAATGTCTAGCTTTCTTACACACAAAAAATGTGTAATCCCACCCAAGCTCCTAACTCTCAAAGAATTGAACATTATTTAATACACAAATAAACAATTAATATCAATATACCACTCAGACATAAAATGTTTATTAGAATATTTAAAATAATTTCTACTCAAAACCTTTTATTCGAGACCAAAATAATGTTATCAACCCATCTTTCAATCCACTTCCTCTTCTCAGGAAGAGCAAGGTTTTCGAAAGAATATAAACAACTCGGTCAAATAAAAGAAGTGCTTCCAGGAGAAACAACTTGACATATTGTTTCCTTCTACATCAAAGTGCGTTAAGTCAAGATAGTGGTTTTTGTATTTTGTATGTGATTATGGGTAAGTTCAGAGTATCATATTAACCAAATTATTGCTAGAGAGTGTGATTAAAAAGGGGCATAGAGAGCAGCTTGTGTGTTTATGTGTACAAGAAAGGCTGGATTTTAGTGTCCAACAATTGTCCAGAATCACGCGTAACCGGTTAAAATCGAGTAAAACGAGTACGAGTAAAGTGGTTGAAATAAATTAAAAAAAAAAAGAAAAATGGTTTAAAAAATATAAATTCTAGTGGGTCACAAGGTACGCTTTGATTAATCTGTTTTTAAAATATGGTGAACCTATTTGCCCATTTACCAAGCATTAGTCTACGGTTAAGTAAAAGGAGTAGATCAATAACACGAATCTTTTCTTTATCGATCGACGGTTTTAAGATTGAATTAAAAACTAACATGTTGATCATACATTGCTTTTTTTCAAATTAAACAAGCATAGTCTTCCAAGTCTTCTACTTAGCTAGATCCTTCAAATTCATGCGAAAGTTTTTGTTTAAGACTTCACTATCAATAAACACTTCAGTGAGTTCGTGGGTGCTTTTTATAATTCAGATTAATAAAAAATTCCTTGTAAATATACATTAAAGTAGTAGGTCGGCAGTCTGATAAGAAAAAGAAGGTTCTTCCAATGTCGGGTTTTTTTTTTACTAGTTACTAGCTAAATATGAAAGGATAGTAGTTTTTGGTATAGGAAGAGCGCACTCAGTATAGATTAAATGATAAAATCGATTATATTTAGAACAAAGAACTCGGAAAGGTTCATAAAATTAATAATTAGTACAACAGCGTAAAAGAGAAAGAGGTATATAATTTTTAGTAGGTCTACAAGGAACTGCTAGGTATATTTGGTTCAATAGCTCGGTTGAGTCTATATCACCTTTAAGAAGCTTGTGCATAAAAATGACGCCAAGCATTAATCTACGATAAGTGAGAGAAGGAAAGCCAAGTAATAGAAGTCTACTAGAGTACGATGGCAAATAGACATTACGATCCCAGTTCAGACCACGAAGAGCAAAAAGCAAGAACTGTTTTTGAACCGACTCAATTCTTGCTTGGTGTGATTCATACTAAGGTGACCAGATGTAAGATAATTGGACGTACCAATGAGGTGAAAAGAGTTTTGGTTGAATATGGATCATCAAACTCCTTTGACCATCTCTTTACAAAACCAATACATCTCATTAGGACGTTCTAATGGTGTATCGGTTAGAAAATAAGTAACTAAATCCGGTGAATTCTTATTTAGTTGCATTTAATTTTAATAAGTTATTATGACACCAGAGCTCACGATTTTGATGATCGGATGGCAACCGACAAGGAGAGGTGATGTTCATGTAACTGAAACAAAGATAAACGTCATCTGCGTAGATAAGAGTACGAGTAAAATTTGTAACAGAGGTGAGTTCATTAATGAAAAGGGTAACAGCAACGGTCCCAAATGACTACCCTGAGGCAACACAGAAGTAACATAGAAAGATCTGAAATACAAGGACTTAAAAAGAATCCTTTGAGTTCTACTTGTCAGATATTCACAAATCCAACTAAGTAAAGAACTTGAAGGCCAATATTTTTTTTTAATTTTTGAAGAAGGAGCGTATGATTAATAGAATCAGTATATATGACATCATTTTGCCTTGCAGTTCGAAATCCTTCGATTGTTAAATAAGTAAATTCTAGTAGGTTAGTGGTAGTAAAGCTTTGGAGACTCATTCAATAGATTATAACTGTTTTACTCGGTCTCCATACCCTTAAACTCATCAGATAGTTTACGAAAACTAGATGACAGTTTCTTAAACTTATCTCTGGTCTGCCACATAAATATCCTCATTTCGATTCCCACTTCTCGGCAGTGTTCTAACTTTGACCGTGTAGCCGGTACCCTTGACAGCCAGGGGGGTTCAAACACTTGTCACTGGAAAAGACGAAAATATTATTGTTTTTATTTTAATATTTTCTAAAGTAAAAGAAAAAGCAAAATTTAAGGAAAAAAAGCCAAAGAAAAACTCAATCAGAATAATTTTGAAAA
Source organism: Drosophila neocordata (assembly GCA_018903615.1). NCBI lineage: Eukaryota > Metazoa > Arthropoda > Insecta > Diptera > Drosophilidae > Drosophila > Drosophila neocordata. The sequence continues at coordinate 772,431 of JAEIGI010000032.1, forward strand.
ACTAGAAGAAAAAGCTAACTTCGGCCGCGCTGAAGTTCAAAAAACCTTGCAATATGTCTTTTTTAATTACATATAAAGTACCAGGATCACAAAAAAGTATATAAAACTAATCATTTTTCCTTGACACCAAAATAAAACTTTTTAATAAAAAAACCTTTTTTTGTCCTGATTCTGGTGAAACTTAATAGACCCATTTTTATATATTCCTAACTTTCATATACCAAATATTTTTTTGACCGATCGTTTCTATTATATGGTAAACAGATTCTGATAAAACTTGGTTGATATAATTTGGTGGATGTACATGAAACTCATATATACCGGATTTCGTGATATTTCATTAGAAAACTAAAAAGTTAAAGTTAAAAGGAGCTATATGATATAGTCATCCGATCGGAATGATTCCGAGATATGCAATGCCTGCAGCAAATAGAAGTCTAGGTACAAAATTTCAGCTCTGTATCTTTAAGGGTCTCAGAGGAGATTGTGTTGATCCAGACAGACGGACATTCGGACAGACGGACAGGTGTAAATGAACACAGCCCATCGCGCTGATCAAGAATATATATATTTTATATGATCGGAGATGCTTCCTTCCATTCTGACCTTTTTTGCAAAGGTATAAAAAAAACGGGAGAGCCAATAGCACTGCACATTCAAGAAAAGTGCCTAGGCGGGAACGCGAGAGATTTAAAATTAAGAAGTACAATTGCAAAATCACAGATTAACATAAACACCCGATGGAGAGTACGTACGTTGACATTGTCGGTCGTGTTATTCAAAGCGGCTCCCTATATTTGGAGTTTTTTGTAATCTATTCCGCATCTTAACTGGAAAAAGAAGTGGCTTTTGTTAGATCGTCCACTCAGCGGTAGTAAACTACTCACGATTCATAAAGTGGGCCCGGCGTGGTCAATCCAAACCTGTTTTCCACTGTTGGCCCAGCGGCTTGGCGTCATCGCAGAGGGGAGAGAGACTCTATCAGTGGGTCCCGCGCTTTACCGTCCCGGTGTGTGTGAGCGCCCCACTCTCTTAAGAAGCCATCAAGAGCAGAGAGATTAGCATCAATTATCTAAAATCTTTACGGGCACTCCCGCCTGTTACCCGGATGAACAGCTGTTAGCAAAGGAGGCCAGATCAGCAAATTTATCTGTCACTTGCGTAAAGCTCCACAGCAACGTAACAGCAGCAGCTGATCGAGCTAAGCTTTACAATAAGCTTTCTAACAAGTGAGTAAGCTTAATCCAAAGCTCATCCAGATCTTCACTGAAGCGCAGCATACCGTCAACTCAGGGTTGTATGAAATCAACTCTTGGCCACGCGTCAATATCAACTGGTGTTGGCGTATCCGGCTAGACGATTGGCGACCACTGGCAGGCGTTGGTTCAATTCTCGGAAAGGACAATTTGTTATTAATTATTTTTGCCTCCAGGGAATTTTATTTTTATTTTTAAACAATCATACAGTAAGTTAATATATTAAAACTAAAACTAATTTTAAAAACTAATTTTTAATTTTAATTTCAATTTTAATTATTAACTAAAATTAATTTACAATACCAACACATACACATAGCAACAAACATACCAAAATTGCCACCTCCACATATAATCACATATAAATAATAGCAAACAGAAAATAGCCGCTCCAATTCCCTTGCCGTAACCAATTCCTGAGCCAGCTGGAGGGCGACGATCTCCAGGCGGTTTTCGGCCGGCGCAACTCGCTTAACCGAACCCCGCCTCAGCATCAACACTGGGCTACACCGGAGCCCCCCTCGGCGGATAAGCACCCCCAAATACATCATCGGCGGGCGACATCACTAGAGGGCAATGCAGTGGCAGCGATGCCAAAAAGAGGCAGAGTACCTTCGAACTCTCCAAGCCCAGGTGGAACAGGTGGAGATATTCCATCAAAGAGAGCGAGAGGAGTAGGTTGTTGTAAAGAGTTAACTCAGATGGGTCAACTCATTCAGGAAATAATAGACGCAACAACAATGGGCGGAGAATCCAAAGTGCGCCACATAAACAATAAAATGAGTGGACAGTTTATCCAACTGAGGAAGCTGTACGAATCTATTGCAGCCCAGTGTGAAAACCAGGAGTTTGATACCACATTACTAGCGGCAGCCCCGCAAACTGAGAGTAGATACCAGCAGACGGAACTTCTCTCCACTCCGCAACGTAAGAGTGCACAAACGCAGACGGTAAGACCTACTCAACCGTCGCGGGAAGACAGCAGCAAAAAACTTCAGAAGAAGTTGCCAATCAACAGGAACTTGGAGAGCTATCCTGCATGGCAAACAGTCGAGACAAAAAAGAGGCAGCAACAACCGGCACCACGTGCGCCTCAGAGAAGACAGCGACCAGACGCTATACTAGTGCACAGCACTGGCAGCATAACATACAGCGAGATGCTTAGGAAGGTGACGCGTAACAAGGATGAAAATCTAATGGCGCTTGGCTGGTCCGCCGTACCGCAAAATTCGACTTACTCTTACAACTGAAAACAGGAGGATCCAAAGACATCCTTAAACTAAAAGACTATATTGGAGCTGTTCTCGACAGCCAATCCGAAACTAGAGCCCTCACTAATCTGACGAGGCTAGAAATTAGGGACCTGAACGAGATGACAACTCGGGAGGATATCTTACAGGCCCTTTCCTCACAGCTAAAGGTGACAGTGGAGGCAGATGCCATAAAAAGTGTACGCCCGGCTTTCTCTGGTACACAAAAAGCAACTATTGTTGCTCCAGCAGCAACGGCGAACACTATTCTCAAGGCTGGAAAAATTAAGATTGGGTGGACCGTTTGTAGGATCAGGATAAACGACGCCCCTACCAGAGGCTACAGGTGCCTGAGAACTGGCCACATTGCAGCCAAATGCACTGACCAGGTCGACAGGAGTAACTGGTGTATAAAATGCGGAGCCAAGAACCATAAGGCCAGGGAGTGTAGGAGCCCCCCATACTGCTTCCCCTGCGAGGCCAGCGGCCTGGCTGAACGCGCACATAGAGCCGGAGGGCATAGCTGCCCATCATCTGCAGACTCCGCGACAGGAAGACTAACCCTCCACAAGCGGAAGGATTAGGTTTATCCAAATTAACCTTAACCACTGCGACGCAGCACAAGACCTGCTTTATCAAACCGTGGCAGAGCAAAGATCAGATGTGGCGATTATTAGCGAACCCTTTCGGCGAAAAATCGATAATCGCTGGATATATAGCAATTCTGGCAAGGCAGCAATCTGGGCTTGCAGCTCTCCTGCCCTACCATTTCGGAGTTCCCAATCATTCCAACATTTCGTTAGGACGTACATTGGGAGTAAGTGGTTTTACAGCTGCTATAGCTCGGCCTACCGAGCTTCTGCAACGCCCTGGATATGCTGGTAAATGACGCCCGGCAACACACCCCCGCCGTAATTGCCGGCGACTTTAACGCCTGGGCCCTGGATTACAGCAGCTCGTTCACCAATGCTAGAGGAAGAGCCCTGCTTGAGGCTTTTGCGCAACTAGATGTTGCGTAAGCCAACACTGGAGCCCTAAATACATTTAATCGCGCATGTAGAGGGTCAATAATCGATCTTACCTTCGTCAGCAGCAATCTGCTTAGGCACACTGCTTGGAGAGTTGGCAACTTGTACACAGCCAGCGATCATGAGGCTATCCTAGTCACCATAGGCAACCCAATATTGCCGAATACGGCCTGCTCGCAGACCAATAACTACAAGGTTGATACGCTGTACACGAGGCTGTTCTCATCTGCCCTGAACGCTGCACAATGCGACCTAGATTCTGCCCAAAAGATGGCCAACAATCTGACAGACATGATGATAGCAGCATGCGACGCAAGCATGGCGAAGCCTCCCTACGGGAGGCACACCAACCAGCATTCTGGTGGAATGCAGACATCGCCGATCTACGTAAACGATGCTTATCGGCCAGGAGGAAATATCAAAGAGCACGAAAACGGGCCGTCGTTGGCTGGCAACATCTTCACGCTGAATACGGTGCGATTAGAAAGTCCTTAAAAAACGCTATATTGGCCTCCAAGAGGGAAGTGTTTCTACAACTATGCGACTCCGCAGAGCGCGACCCGTGGGGTAAAGCGTACAAAATCGTGGTCAAGCGAATCTACGCCAACAGGCAATCCGCTCCAAACAACAAAGAGGAATTAGCTCATATTGTAGGAACACTTTTTCCCAAACGTGCAGATTCCTTAAGCGTCAGGCGGCCGCGCTCAACGGACTTATACGTAATCGATCCAGCGACAACGGTGGAGATATCGAATTTGGCTAGGACTCTAAAGCTCGGCAAAGCACCTGGACCAGACACCGTGCCGAATCGAGCACTCAAACTCGCCATAGCTCTCCGCACAGAAATCTTCGTTAGCACCTTCAACCAGTGCCTATTGGAAGGAACATTCCCAACCCACTGGAAGCTACAAACATTGGTCCTGATCCCAAAACCAGGGAAATCTTCGGATGGATCTGCGTATCGACCCATATGCCTAATCGAATCGATGGGGAAAATTCTTGAGAGGCTTATCTGTACGAGACTGCAGACAGCAAACGATGAGAACGGCGGACTTAGCCACAACCAATTCGGCTTTAGAAGATCAAGGTCCACATTGGACACAATCGAAAGAGTTGTGAGCATAGCCTTCAAAGCAGTTGAAGGATCCCGATGGAAAGGCGGTACTAAGAAATACTGTCTGGTGATAACCTTAGATGTCAAGAACGCCTTCAACTCGGCCGACTGGGGCTGCATTCTGGACGCCCTGCTGAGCAAAGGAGTTCCAGAATACCTCCGCGCAATCATCTGGAGCTATTTTGAATTCCGTAAACTGATATGCAGCACAGCCAATGGCCATATTCTACATGATATTTCGGCAGGTGTCCCACAAGGATCAGTACTGGGTCCCTTGCTGTGGAACCTGATGTACGATAATGTATTCCGTATACCTCTACCGATCGGGTGCGAACTCGTTGGTTACGCAGATGATGTCGCAGTTGTCGTCGTTGCCAAGGAATTACGCTCCACCGAGGAAAACGCTGATGCCTCTATTTCAGCTATTGGAAACTGGCTTAGCGCAGTCGGACTGACTTTGGCATCGCACAAGACAGAGGCAGTGCTTATCAGCAGTAGGAAGGCTGTTGAAACTGCTAATGTGAATGTCGCTGGAACTTTGATCACCTCCAAACGTGCCATCCGGATTGATACAAGGTTATGCTTTCGTGAGCATCTGGCCTACACCCAAAGAAAGGCAGCGGAGACGAATAGAGCTCTGTCTCGAATTATGCTTAATACTCGCGGCCCAAAGCAAGAAAGGAGGTTACTGCTTAGCAGCGTGGTAAAATCCGTCGTCATGTACGGTGCTCAGATCTGGGCGCCAGCAATACACGTTGGAAGCTATGCCCGAGGTATCAAGGGCACCTACAGGCTAAGTGCTCTGAGAATATGTTGTGCCTTTCGCACCGACTCAGATGACGCGGCGCTTGTCATCGCCGGGACTACACCAATCGACCTACTGGTGGACGAAATCAAGGCCGTAGCAAATGCTGTAAGTAACGGCACTCCGATGCGCCAGGCTAAAGCAACTGCGAGGGAGCGCAGTCTGAGCACCTGGCAAGCCAGATGGGACGCCTCAACCAAAGGCAGGTGGACGTACCGCCTGATCCCCAACATTAAGCAGTGGGTTACACGGAGACATGGTCAGGTGACCTTTCACCTGACGCAAATTCTCAGCGGCCACGGGTGCTTTAAAAGGTTTGGCCACGGGACAAACGCGACTTGCACCAACTGTAATGGTGGACTGGCAGACGACGCAGAGCACGCGTTCTTCATCTGAAGCCGCTTTCAGAGTGAGAGAAGGCGAGTCCAGCAAAAGATCGGCGCGAGGTTTTCCGTCGAAAACCTGGTAACGAGAATGGTAAATGACGCTGCGACGTGGGACGCGATATGCGGATTTGCGCGCTGGCTAACGGAGGAGTTGCGTAGGCTTGAGAGATTAGGCTAAAGTAAATGCAGCATGCGTCCTTGTGACGCAATTCCCTATGGGAAGTTCCACAAGGGCCCGCTGACACTACTTACTACGCCTAACTTTGTAGATATAGTACTTAAATACCTAGATATATTACTATTATACTTAGTTATACTGTTTTACATGGATAACCATATTTATACTTATTTAATTATTAATTCAATTCAAGCTTTCACTGTGAATTGACGCGTTTTCCTGTGCTCCTGCATAATTTTCCTTATTTTCGACTTTAAAGTCATCGCGCTGCCTTAAAAAAATTGTCCAATAGTTTGGTGGTGGTTTGTCTAATTACTAACATAGTGCTTTTTGTTTGTTTGGACATATAAACGCAAAATCAAAGCATTAAACTTATTCTTTTGTATTAATCTTTGATTTTGCTTTTGTACTTCTTCCCGCTTTAGAATCACTCTCGCGCTTTCGCCTACGTACTGTTGTTGCATGTGCAGTGCTGTTGGCTCTCCCGCTCTTTTTTCTTAATTTCTTTTGATTGCGCTCGCATCTATCTCTGTCTCGCATACAAGTGATACGTGTACTCGTGTAGTGCTCTCTTTAATTTAATAATTATCCTCTCTTCAAGTTTGACCCAAGTGTCGAATTTGATTTTAAATACTGAGTGAGTTTTTTCTTTGGCTTTTTTCATTGAATTTTGATTTTTTTTTTCTTTCGCTCTAATAAAATAAAATATTTAAATACTATTATGTCTGTCTGCTCCAGCAAAAAGTGTTTGAACCCCCTTGCCCCCCATAACGTATTTCTCACTTGTTGGTTGTGTGATAATGTCATGCACGTCAAGTGTGCCGGCTACACGGCCAAAGTGAGGGACAGTTTGGAGCAAAGAGGTGGTCTCAAATGGGGATGCCACTCATGCCGAGAAGTGGAAATAGAAATAAGGGTATTCATGAGGCAGACCAGGGACAAGTTTAAGAAACTGTCATCTGGTTTTCGTAAACTCTTTGATGAGTTTAACGCTTTGGAGACAGAGTTCAAAAGCTTTAAGCTGTTGAATGAGTCTCCAAAGCGCAAGAAAACTAGTATGCGGAATCTGTCCCTGCATCTGCCGGTGCCTATCCCTGTCTCGGCCGCGGTTCCGCAATCTCCGTCACTGCTCACAGCCAATCCTCCGCAGCTCATATCGTTTACCACCCCGTCACACAGGGTGGGCGTTAAGATGAGGCCATTTCCGTTTCTCCTGGAAATGGTCTCTCTATACAGACGAATGAAACTGTAGTTTCCGAACAGTCCGGGCAACTACCAAATTCTTTGGTTATTGCCAACAGCTGCCCAGTTAGAGGAACACAATTAATTAGGCCTCTAACTGGAGTACCACCAAAGAAACATATATTTGTTTCTAGGCTTGATCCCGAAACTTCTTCGGATGACGTCTTAGGTTACATTAAAACAAAAATGCAAGCATCAAAAATAGCGGTGGAAAAATTTAAATTTAATTATTCTAGGGAGATCTCTTCCTTTAAAACTAGTGTCCCGGTTGAACTGTTTGACTGCATCTGTAGTAACAGCTTTTGGCCGGATTACATTTTAGTAAAAAAATATACGGCCAAAAAGAAGACTCGTGGCTCAGTTAGGCTTCCTTCCACTTCTCCCTCTATTGCTTCCGGAATATCAGCATCTGCTGGTGTTCCAAAAAACTAATTTCGTCACTTAATCTGGCCTATCAAAACGTAAGAGGACTTAGATCTAAGCTTCCTAGACTTTATGTAGATAGTCTAGTATTTGATTATAAAATTTTAGTATTTTCAGAGACTTGGTTAAAACCTGACATTAACGATGCATCTGTTCTGTCTGCAAAATTTTCAATATTCAGGTGTGATCGCATTTCGCGTGTAGGCGGGGGAGTCTTGATTGCCATTGACTCGTCGTTATCTTCTGGCCGGATTCAATCTCCTGATAACCAGGAGATTGAGTTTGTAAGTGTCAAGGTCAGTCTCAAGACTTTCTCTGTCTACATTACTTGCTCGTACATCCCGCCACAATCCGACATGGCAGTGTACATTAAACACTTGGTTTCTATCCAACACATCCCATCGTTACTGTCTGATAGAGACATGTTAATTGTTCTCGGTGACTTTAATTTACCGGAAATAGTATGGTCCCCTACTGACGAATCTGCTTTGTTGCTCCCTTCTATTTCACATTGCTTTATTGAAGGTCTTTTCGAGTTATCTTTGACTCAAATAAATCCAGTCCGTAACAAGAATAATAGATCTTTGGATCTGATATTTGTTCTCGATTCCACTAATGGTGCAGTTTCTAGAATAAACCCTCTTGTCTGAAGATACTTTTCATCCTACTTTGGAGTTAACTATTGATCTTCCTTACCGACTGTTGGTGCTTGTCCTGCGGTTAAATCCCGTAATTTTCGCAAGACCTTTTTTAGTAAGTTAAATGAGCTCATTCTTAAAAATGATTGGTCTTCCCTGTATAGTTGTTCAAACATGAACCAAGCTATTTCTCTGTTTTATAACACTCTAGGTTCGCTTTTTAAGGTTTGTGTACCGCTGAGGATCCTTGTGTCGGCCTATAGGCCCCCTGGCATTCTCGGGAGCTAACTAATCTGCAAAATGTGAAATCGAGGTGTTATAAAATTTACAAGAAATCAGGTCGGTCCTCCGACTATGCCCGTTACGTAGTCGCTCGATCAAAGTTTTTGACGCGTAACACGAAATGCTATTAGGATTACCTGCAGCGTTGTAAATTAGAATTTTCTAGTAATCGTAAACAATTTTATAGTTTTGTGAATTCCAAACGCAAAATGTCTGTCTATCCATCATGCTTATCTCTTAAAAACAATATAGCGAGTTCTGATCAAGCCATCGCTGATTTGTTTGCAGACTTTTTTACAACAACCTATTCCTCAGCGGAATATTAATCAGACATTCCGTATCCTTACCAGATAAAAAGCTCTAACTGCATTTACAATCCTTCGATCGAACTGATTTCAGTAAGGCTTTTGATTCTGTTAATCATACGCTTCTTCCTTATAAATTAAATAGTATTGGCTTTCCAAGTCCTTTAATTAATTGGATTCGTGAATATCTGACAAATAGAACTCAGAGGGTTCTTTTTAAATCGTCATATTCCAAATCCATCCATGTTACTTTGGGGGTGCCTCAGGGTAGTCATTTGGGACCACTGCTGTTTACCCTTTTCATTAATGACCTTCCCTCTGTTATAAGTTACTCTCCCTTATGTACGCAGATGACGTTAAGCTATGTTTTAGTTACAAAGACATTAACTCTTCTTGTCGATTGCAATCTGATCTTCAAAATCTTGAGCTTTGGTGTCATAATAACTTATTAAAATTAAATGCAACTAAATGCAAGGTCATGACTTTTTATAGAACTTCTCCGCATTTAGTTACTTATTTTCTTACTAATACACCATTCGAACGTCTTAATGAGATGTATCACTTGGGTGTCCTGATGGACCGTAAACTAACGTTTAAGTCCCATATTTCCTCTACCGTCGGTAAAGCCATGGTAAAGAGATGGTCAAAGGAGTTTGACGATCCATATACAACTAAAATTCTTTTCACCTCACTGGTCCGTCCTATTTTAGAATATGCATCTTGCATCTGGTCACCTCAGTATGAGTCACACCAAGCAAGAATTGAGTCGGTTCAAAAACAATTCTTGCTTTTTGCTCTTCGTGGTCTGAACTGGGATCGTAATGTCAATTTGCCATCGTACTCTAGTAGACTTCTTTTATTTGGCCTTCCTTCTCTTACTAATCGTAGAATAATGCTTGGCGTCATTTTTATGCACAAGCTTCTTAAAGGTGATATAGACTCGCCCGAGCTATTGAACCAAATAAATTTTAGTATTCCTTGTAGATCTACTAGAAACTTTATACCTATATCTCTGTCACGCTGTTCTACTAATTATTTACTGCATGAACCTTTCCGAGTTCTTTGTTCTGATTATAATCGTCTTTATCATGTAATCAGTACAGAACTCTCTTTTCCATTAATAAAAAATTCTATACTTTCTTTTTTAGCTCGTAGCTAGCTTTAGTTTTCGTTTTCGTCTGTATGTATTAACTGTCCCCGCGACTCGAGCCGTACGTTATGCGGCTAGCGCCCCTCGGTCGGTTGGGCGGGAGGTGTGGGCATTTAGTGCACCCGTTGGGATTCGCGCGAAAAAATTAAAAAAAAAAAAAAAAAAAAAACGTTAATGTATACTTTCTTGGCTAACTATAGGCAGTATATGCTATCAATAGTCAGTAGTCAGTCATTGTGTAATAATAAATGAATTAAAAAAAAAAAAAAAAAAAAAGATTAACAGAAACAAAAACACCACTGTGAAAGTATTGTTGTTATTCCAAAGAAAAAGCCTAATGTTTTTATATTGCGTTTATGTTTCCATAGAAACAAAAAGCAGAATGTTAGTAATTAAACAGACCAACAAATACTGGACAATATATATATGTAGTGCGATGACTTAAAAATTAAAAATAAAGAAGTTATGCAGGAGCAAGCGATATATTTATATGTATATGTTGTATATACGGGTGTATAAAGACACCGGAGCATTTTATTGGGGAGACAAAAGAAAAAGAAGAAGAGACGAGTTGAGTGATACGTTTTTAATAAAAAAATAATTGAAGAAAAAATTCCGGGAATGAAAAATCAAAGCTATTTAAGATGATTTTTCCTCGAACTGGCCAATAGTCGTTCTAGTGTAGCTGTTTCGTCAATTTTCCTCTTTTCTGTTTCCAAATTTGGGGTAAATAATATGAAAAATATTTCACAATTAATTGGTGTGTTTACAAAACCAAGTTAATCATCCAATCAAGGTCAATCAACGGATTCAGAAGAGTACACAGGTTATACTAGATTTAGCTCGCCAATATATAAATACAAAAATATACCAATAATACGAAAAAAATTATATAAAATTATCGTTTTTTTTTTCTGCGACTGACTACCTCTAACCCAGTAAAAAGTTACGTAAAAACTTAAAAGCAGAAGATACAGAAATTACAGTAAGGTAAGTATACAGTTACAGAACATATGTGATTTGGGACCCGGATGCGCTCACTTACTAGAAAGTCATGGAAGAATTCTCAGGAAATGGTTACCAATATATTCGCTTTGGAAACGACAAAAAAAAAACAGGTGAATTGGTTACACTAAGCAGATTATACGAAAATGGAATGTTTTGAAACTAAACCAGAAGGAGTACCAGCTTTTTCGCTTTTCTGTTGTTTCTGTTTTGAAGAAGCCTTAGAGCGCGCCTCGTTATGAGACAAAGAAAAATTTCTTTATCGGTGCTCTATGGAAATAGGTACGTCCGGAGCCGTACAATGTTCTATTATTTGTGCAGACCTCTGGAAACATTGTTGAATGTGCTGACGACACAACAGTAACAATGATTACGGAACTTCAATAAAAACTTAATGAAGTTGTAGAATATATATAATGAATATTAATTCTTGGGTATTAAGAACATAAACAATTTAGAGTTAATATAATTCAAATGCTAGAGAAGCGCGGGCTTTGAGACAAGCGAACCGAGTTTTGTATGTTGGAATCGAACATACAGACGAACATGCAAACGAACATCTAGGTTCTATTGAACAAAAAACAAAAGAAACGTGCGATCGAACCTGAAGGTAGAATCCATACTTGAAACACGTGATTAGAAGCATTCCACAACATTTCACATCAATTTTTTTTCTTTTTTGTAAAGGTGGCATAATTCCATATGTTCGGAGAGAAAAGCTAACAGAAAATCCAAACATATGCATATGGCTCGTGTGACGTCACTGAGAGTGAGCCACTTGTATGTTGAGAGTGCATGGCACAAGAGAAGAAGTACGCATATGTGGGGAGCTTGGAAGCGGAGATGTGAGAGGTGTGTGGACTGTCGGCGATCAACGGAGAGTTTGAGAAGCCGCGTGAGTCCATTTGGGGCTCCTCCAATATCTTTATAGCGAAAATTTGGGAAGCGCTGAGATTGTGTGGCGCTAATTTTGAATTATGTATACATTACTTAATGATTTTAAAATTATATTATTTTATTGCTTAACATAATTGGGTAAGGGAGGGATTCTCAATAATTTCTTTAAATATGTTGAATATAATAATTAAAAAGGGTTTAAAAGGGCTGGTAATTAGAAATAAGACAAACCGTTGTTATCAGTATATAAGAATGGATGGTGGCGAGGCCAGAGAGTTACGGATGAAGAATTTCATCATGCATGGCAACAGGCAACCTATGTGGTGCGATCGGCAGAGAAAGCCGATCAATATGAGAACGCGATGGAATGTTTCGGGTGGCAAATTATTGGCGCGTCACCACCCACCATGGCACTACGCGTCCTGCTAGAGTCAAGATGCCTATAAATACGAACGGATGAGACCAGATGAATTAATTAAAAGTGAAGTGGCAAAGTGAAGTAACCTATTTTAAGTGAAGCGAAGCAGCAAAGTGACGTTACATTTAGAAAGTAAAGTGCAGGCGTGCCAAAATATCAGAGGAAAGGAGACTCATAAGTATCCTGGCTACATTTGAGTACTTTTTGTACGTATCTATTTCGAATGTACCAAGGTGCTTCCGTGACACTATGGAGAACCTTAGAATTAGCACTATACATTCGAAACAGATACGTAAAAAAAGCATTAGATCAGCTAATTTTAATTCACCAATTCATGTTTCGATAGCATACAATTCTAGAAACATCTTTATTGTTAAGCAAGCATGTGCCCTGAGTTATATGAATAAGATTTCACAGTCGAGTATCGAAAAGGAAGAGATAACTTATATGAAAGATTTACAAAAAAAAACCTAAGAGGCCCCAAAGAAGATCTATAAATTGTCGAAATCAATGATCAATAAAGAAATAACAAAGCTACTAAGAAAAATAAAATGACAGCGTGGGACGTCTTGATGCATCAAATAAAACATACATATGCTAATTTAACAAATGTAAATAATCCAAAATAGCTATACATACTAGGATTTTTTTTAACTATAACTAACATGTCTATGAGTTCTTTCGACAAGTAATAGTGGCTATTACTAGTCTATTACCTAAATCTGAAACTGGGGACTCTAAAATATATCTTCTATCCATCCTTGTTCCAAATAGAAGCGATATCCATCCTTGTTCCAATTGGAAGCGCCAATACAATAGCAAATGCAATAATTATAGTTTTTTTATTTCTGACATGGGAACAAAATATAAAAATTCAATAATAAGCGATCTGGTAAAAATAAACTATAATTTGTCCATTCAAAAGCTTGTGTATAAACAAAGTGTGAGAAATATATAATCTAAATATATATACATCACAAAGGCGGCAGAGTATCTCGCCAGATATAAATATAGATGAATTCAAGTCGTGAAAGCGGCTAATAATTCAAATAAGCGTTGGCCCAAAAAGCAAATCAAATATCATCGAAGGGCGCGTTTGTATGTTTGATTCAAACATATAAATGAACATTGAGGTTCGATCGAACACATGCAAACAAAAGAAATGTGCGATCGAACCGAATGCAAAAATTCAAACATGTAATTCGCGTGATTTAGATCGGCCAACATAGTTACAAACATAATTACATATGTTTGGAGAGAGAGGGATACTGCAAGGGCGGAATATATGCGAATAAATAAATAGAAAACAGATGAGAGTAAGTGCAGGTTGAGAGTGAGTTACGTTGGGAGGGCATAGAACCGCAACAGCAAACACACCCACGCACAAGTGCGTAAGCTACCGACGCAGGAGATTTAGAGAGTCGGCTCATGCGTATAGACGAGCGGGGCAGGCGAGGGGTTGCATTTCGGCAGTCGGCAACATCAAAGTAACCGGGCTTACGCAAGTGTGTAGTGGAGAGTAGGAGAGGCCGCGTTATGTAACAAGTTCAAAGCAGAGGTTTGTGAAGCGCTGGCATTGAATTATATATATATATATATATATATATATATATATATATATATATATATAATTATATATAATGTATTAGTACATAAGACATTATAATTTATATATATAACTATAATTTATATATATAGTTGACATCATTATTGCTTATGTGGAATGGTCAATTCGATATATTAATTCTGGGTAGTAGTTCTGTATATATGCACGATTGCAACATAGTATAAATGGGGATATTTTTGAAAAGTTATTAAGTTTATTTAAGTATAAATGGGTCAAAGAGGGAGGGTTTTAATCATAAATACACTATATTTAAGTATATGTAAAAAGGGCGGGAAATTAGGAATAAGTTAAACGTTGTTAAATATTACATAAAGGTGGATGTTGGCAAAGCTAGACAGCAACGACTGTATGAGAGAGGCGTATGCGTGATTTCACCATACGAGTTATTCCTAGCAGAATACTAAAGACTAGGAGTTATTCCTATCAGTTTGGCAAACACTAGGAGTATTCCTAGCACAGATAGGGAAAACAAGGAGTATTTCTAGCACAGGCAGGGAAGACTAGGAGTATTACTAGCACAGTTGAGGAAGACCAGGAGTATTCCTGGCACAGTGGGAGAAGACTAGGAGTATTCCTAGCATAATATTAGGAGTGCAGCAGGCGACAGGCGTAACTAGACAAGACCAGGAGTCAAATAGAATACTAGCCACAGCCAGATACGATCCCTCGATAAATTTTCATGAGAGCCAGCGGTGCATTTTGGAGTCAATTCTAGTCACAAATGCAAAGCAAACAAATCGTGCAGCAACTCTCTAGCCATACCAACATTCGCCAAACCAATTGTCAATAAAATTATAACGTATTGTTAAAAGAAAGAACAACTATATCTTCTCATTTCACCAGCGCACAATATAAATTCGTTGTGTCGTTTCCCTACACCTGAAATCCGGATCTGCTTCAAGTATGGATCAAAAAGGATCGTTACAAAAGTACTGAGGAAAGATTAACAAGAACAAATCTATCAGAATACAAGAGGAAAGTAACCATCTTGCTCTCAGTTTAAGACACGAAGCTCAATAATCAGAAATTGGATGGATTCAATTTTTAGTTGGTCGTAAATAGGCAGACCTGTAAAATAAACAGACCATCACTTGACCAAACCAAGAAGACATGGTTTTTTTGACAAAAATTAAAATGTTACGAGTGAAACATATTTTGTGGTATACGGCTAAACCCAAATCATTTATTTCGCTCAGATGTTTCAAGGGAGAATTATTTAGATAATACTTGACTGATTGGAGGAAGAATTCATGAAATGACATGACATTACATTTTAAAAAGTTGAGGTTCAGTCCTTAAAAGTACATGAGAATGAGTAACTACTGAAGGAAGGTGATTAATAAACAGGGTCAAAAGCAACAGCACTAGATGGCTACTTTGTGTCACTCCTGAGATTAAATAGGACTTTTTGTATACAATCAGTCGGATATTGAGAAATCCAACTAAGCAAAACTCGTGAAAGGTCCAATGTACAGATCCACTTTCCGTGCCGAAGTTTCTCCAATATGGGTAGAGCATAGGCATCAATAGATTGTGCGTTAAGTTGCCTTAAATCTATACACATACGCATGTCACGAGTTTTTTGGCCACTTATACGATGGGTGCGCTGTAAGGACCTTTCGATGGTTCCATTCGGCCTTCCAACAGTATTTGGTCTACTGTGTCATTGATGATCTTTTGCTGTGCTGGATCACAAGGGTAATATCTTAATGGTACGGTCGTCTTTCATTGTGATGACATGCTCTGCGATGTGGGTAACACCTAGGCATCCCTTCTGCAAAAAATTCGCTCACAAATTGATTTAAATTATGAGCTTCGTTCGGGCATGAGGATTCATTCGATGCTACTCGGAGTCAAAAATCATCTGTTTCATAATGCCTGGTAGAATTAACAATGGTATCTTGGTGTGTGATATTCCCAACCACCTTGAAAATCCTTGCGACGGGTGTACAATTGATACTCGGGATGCAGGTTGTGATAGATGCGTTCTAATTTTTGGGGTCCAGTATAATTGGCTCGACTAATTTTGTTTAAAGGTTTCTCCTGTGCGTTGTTTTCTGGTGCCAGTTTTTGAAAGTGTCGGGCTGGCAGCGAAATTCCAGAAATCCTTGTTTGAAGCTCGTCCAAGATGACTCCAGTAAGCCGCTGCTTTGCCACCATCCTTCAGCTGGGCCAGATAATATGATTGGCATTATTCTTGGTAATGACTCAGTATTGATGCGATAGGGGGCTGCACGCGTTTCCAATTTTTCCAAGAAATAAAGACGATCTGCTGTCTTATCAAAGTTGACCCCCTTTACGTGGTTCATAGTGTTGTGGAATTGTCAGCTAAAGTGGCTAGTGATAGACATGCGGGAGTTGGTAAAACTCTTCTATCCGTGTTCTTGTCAATGGTTGCTGTCTGACCATACTTTGCTTCTAAATCTGCTAGGCGTGCAAGAATGTATAATCTTCTCTGGAGACAAAATTAGAAAATCGGCTGCGCATCTCTTCAACGATGCCACCTTGTGTTAATCCAAATTCAATAAAGAAATTTTGTTGTTCAGCTTTACGGCGACGCCCATGGACACCCATGTTGAAAGAATATCCAAATAGAACGTTGCTGAAATGAAACAATCAATTTAAAACTTTAATTAATGGTTGAATATCCTTTTTGATCCTTGATAAGTCTGTAACTATGCGTATGTTTCTTGGGTATCCTTGATTGGTCCTTGAGGACTGGGACTAAGTATTCTTGATTGATCCTGGTTGACTCTGAATATCATTGGCTGATATTTGAAGACTGGTGATTAAGTAATCCTTACTGATCCTGGTTGATTCTTGAAGATTGATGATTGAGTAATCCTTGCTGGTCTTGGTTGACTCTGAATATCGTTGTTTGATTCCTAATGACTGGCAACTGAGTCATCAAGGAACAAGGAGCTGGTCCTGGTTGGCTCTGAATATTCTTGGTTGCTTGTTGACTTTGATCCTTGAGGTTCACTGATGGTTTATTAAGGATACCGAAATATCCTTTTAAATCTCGGGACTGGGCTCAAATGCTTTCGTTGAAGTCCTTTAATTGAATCCTCTGGACTGGGAATGACTGCTCTGGTTGAAGTCTCCTTGATGAATACCTTGAACTGGGCTCGACGGTTCTGGTTGAAGTCTTCTTGATGAATGTCTGTACTTCCATCTGCTCAAAATAAAAGTATCTCTGCTTGGGACAGAAGCTGCGTGGGTAATTGTTGTAGTTCCTTTTATTTTATTATTCGCCACTGCTTCGTTGCTCTTTATATGAATAGTGTGGTCAGCGATCCTAAGCTTGTGGACCAACAGAAACCAAGCAAGTGCCCCAGTCCCCCATTCTACCGCCCATTAAAACAATTCAGTGTGGGAGAAGAAGACAAAGCTATGGTTGTTGCTATGCACTATGTATGCGTTTTATTTTTCGGTGATACTTTGCTGCGACTGCACCATCGAATGAATTTAAAACGGGACTTCGCTGCCGCGTTTTCTTTTCTCTCTTTGACTTGCCTGAATTTTTAAATGCTAAATGTTTTCGCTAAACTAATTTTCTGTCGATGATTGCGCTAGTTACTCAATCGTGACTCGCCTGAATGAATTAGCTATGTCGATGATACTGTAGATAGTTCTATCACTGACTTGTTTAAAACTAAATTTCTACCGTTGATTTTACTGAATACTCTATTATGAGTATATTAGCTATGTCGAGGATTTTGTACATAGTTCTTTCGTTGGCTTACCTAAAATTAATTTTCTGTCGTTTATTCTACTGGCTACTCCATCGTGAGTCTGCTGGGTGAATTAGCTATGTCAGTGATTCTGTAGATAGTTCTATCGTTGACTTATTAAAACTATTCCTGCTGACTGGACTTTTATGCGGGGTATGTAAACAATATAATCGACCAGTAGCGCACTACACATGTAGTATATTTATATAGAAAAACACAATATAATAAATTTATTTAAACAAAAAAAAATTGGTTATGTTGAAAATAATTTTGTATGAAACCCAATATTCTAGTTGGGTACTTGTTAGCAAGTAGTTAGCATGATTTATGTTATGGTGAGTAATTATTCCGCACAGGTGAATTCCTCTATAAAATAAATTATTAATATATATAAATGTATATAATCGAATTGTCTATCAAGTCTCAGGTCCCTGTTCGGGATACAACTCTCAGTCTACCCAGGGCCTTTCCTACATAAAAAATTTATGTGGAAATACCGGACCATACCTGTCTCCTGTTGGACTCACCTGCTCCTCCATACACACTATATTTTTTTTTATAGCTCTCTCCGAATCCATGTCTGGGTTGGTTTTTTTGAGTAAAATTCTTGTCTTGTCCAATCCAGGCCTTTGGTTTTCCTGAGTAATAATCTTGTCTTGTCCAATCCAGGCCTTTGCCTTGGCTGCTTCTCTTGCGTGATAATCCTTCGTTGGTCTCTACGATGGTCTCTGCCATGGTCTCTGCGGTGTCTCTGCTATGGTCTCTGCCTTAATCCTCCACTCCTAAGGCCTACCGTGGCCTCGGAGTCCACTTCTCTGGTAAGTATCACTTCTGATCTTTTCCGTGATCTTCGATCCAATCTCCTTCCTAACTTCTCCATGGTCCAAAATCGACTGATTTTCAATTTAAAATGCATTCGCCAAAAATGCGTAGCTTGGGCTTCTAGATGTTTCTAAGCAAAAGAAACTACCCAATAGGAACTGGTGACTTCGTTAGCAAGTAACGTTGCATTGCTTATTGCTATGTATGTATGTATATGGCCCATCGTGCGAAGATATCTATGTATGTGACAAAGAAAAGCTGCAACTGCCGAAATTTGAGGTAAGTCCCGTTGCCTTGCGTATTTTACGTTGATGGTGTGTGTGTGTTTTTTTTTATTTAATTGATAAGATGTATAAAGATAACAATGAAAAGGTACAGAATAATATAATAATAGTATTACTAAAAAGAAAGTTAGGAAAATAGGAAAATTAGAATAATGATTGATGCCAGAGAACAATCCTGAGGAACTACTGTGGAGTATTGCAGAATGCTGGCAGGCCATCTACGGCCCACTTGATTTGCTGGACATCACCTGTGCCGCAAAGTTGCATTCAGCTGACCAATTTGCCTGGCTATCTACCATGCCAAATCGAAAGTGACATCACCAAATTTCCGGTTAAGCCACATTGCAATGCTTGAAATTAGTTTCCAGGTCCACTTTCCATTGGACGGAGAGCACCAGCCTCTCTGCCATTCCTCCAGATTTGCGTATCTGGCTTGCGTTTTAAGGATTTCTTTTTCCTGCGGTGTTATTGGTGTTATCCCTCTCTGCCTGAAATTCCATTGTGCCTCAAGAGCAGATATGCTGCGAAAGGTGCAGCAAACATGAAGTGCTCCAAGGCGGTATACTGATTCCAGACCAATTCTATAGGATTTATGCTCCATCGCATTCGCCCAAACTGTAGCTGCATATAGCATCTTAGATTTAATGACATTCATTAGCAACATTCATTAGCCTTCTGTCTACAAAATTTCAAATGCTCTTTAAAGCAGAGGCGCGAGACTCCTAAATACTTATCACTCTTGTTGATACAAAAGTGCAGGTATCTAGTTGGATTCTTGCTGTTTCCACCATCTTCCTGCTATTGATGAGTACTGCCTCCGTTTTTACATCCCAGCCATCTTATAACTGTATCAACAGCAACGGCCGTTGTTAGTTCTGCATCCCTCAGGTTCTTAGCCACTATGACCAAGGCTACATCATCGGCAAAACCTATTATGGTGCACCCTTCTGGAAGCTGCAACCGCAGTATGCCGTCGTCCATAACAATGGGCCCAGAACTAATACCTGCGCGACATTACCTTGCACTTTATATGACATCTGTCTGCTGCTTGTACTGTATTCTAGGACGCGATTCCGGAAGTAGTCTTCGATTATATGTATTAGATAGTCTGGGGCTCTAAAATTAGAAAGTGCCTGTAGAATGCAGCTCCAGATTGCTGAGTTAAACGCATTTCTAACATTCATTGTAGTGATTAAGCAGTATTCCTTCCGGCCTTCCTTCCATTTCTGTCCCTCAATGGCTTTGGCAACTATATCGATGACGGTGGACAGTGCATCGAATGCAGACTTGCATTTTCTAATTGCAAACTATCGAGGGGAAAGGTCACCATTTGCAGCAAGAGACTCTTCGATCCTGACACTGATGATCCATTCCAAAATTTTTGACTCAGAGTCCAGCCTACATATATGCCAGTAGGCTGACGGATCGTCTGGTGGCTCGTTCGTTTTCGGAATTAAAACTAGATTCTGTACTTTTTATTGATCTGGGAAGAAGCCTTCCATGGCCAAAATGTGATATGGGGACCGTGGTGCAATAACCGATGTGCAAGGAAAACGTTGCAAACGCCCTTCATCAGGAACAGCTGGTTTTGCTGCCAGTAGTTTTTTGAGCGCTACCTTATAGGCCAATCCCCAAATGTCGTTGTCTGCTAAGTTTCAGAGATCCAGAAAAGCGTACAACAAAAATCAGGTCTGCTTAGAGAAATGCGGATGTGTGTGTATGTGGGTCTGAAATAGAGATGCTCTAATGGCTAACAAGTTCAAAAAAAAAAAATCAAATACTAAAAAGTCAGAGTATATGCTTACAATTAATTCATGGAACTTTTTAATAATATATATATATATATATATATATATATATATATATATATATATATAAGTTAACACTGAGCGAGCTGTCACAATGTGGAGTCAACGAGCTGTCACCCAGCTAGGAGAACGGCCAATTCTAGTCGAGCAGTTGAACAGTTAACCACTAAACCAATCGAGAATAAAATCTTATAACGTGTTCATTGAATTCCTGGTCAGTTATTATTGTAAAGGGTTATAAAGTAAGGATAAATAATAGGAAACGGGCACTGGAATCGGGTCCTGTGGAAAATGTTTCCTTAACTGGCGACCGAACAGGTACCCCTTCGTTTTGTGTAAAGTGCGCGTAACAACAAAATATTACTAATTAATTAAGTCGAAAAGTTTTAATATAACAAACCGTACAAAAAAAATGATAGTAGTAATTATATTTTACCATAAATTGCCAGTGTACTAAAATGCACTAAAATGTGTGGGTTCGACTCCCTGTCTTATGGCTATATCAAGGAAGGAAATAAATAAATAAATAAACTCTGTGTGCAATTTGAAGATAAAAAGAATGAAAAAAAGCCGGCGACAATTTTTTAGTGGGCAGTGCACTTATAATGTGTGATGTCTGGGTTCGACTCCCTGTCGTACGGCTGTAAGTAATAGGCAAATAAAAACCTCGTATAATTAAAAGGTGGAAATTGGCAGCAAAAATGGTAGGCTCGCACATGCTGGGGTTCGACTCCCAGCTGTCCAATTATCTCAACCAAATAATTAAACTAAAATTGCACTATTAACCAAAATTATGCAGCTAAGACTAAGAATTGCCAGCTAAGAAAAAAAGAGGGTGGACATGTTAATGTCGGGGTTCAATTGTCGAGCTTGCTAGCGCGTGCTTTTCGCAGACGAAAGTGGTCCACTTTAATTTTAAGAGATAACCACTGTGGCATTTCGGGCTGCAAATGGCGTTTTAGTTTTAAGAGAGAACCAGCTTAGGGCTGCAAGTGGCATTTAATTAAGATTTAAAAAAAAACCAAAAGTGAGATAATTAAACGTGTGCTATAGGTAAAATACAATGGCGGTACTGGGTTGGGAGATGTGTGGTTATAGGCTGTTGGAAAGGCTTGGCCACGTATCACACAAAACCTTGAGTATGTGATTGGCCACAATCGAAAATCCCTACAAATAAATAAGAACCATGTAATTATGTTTACGAAAACAAATTTTTATCTTCAACAGATCGTGAACGAAAGACACACCGAGCGCACCAGATCGAAGAACCCATTAAAGCATTACACTAAGAACCATGAAATATTATGTTTACTAAAACAAATTTTTATCTTCAACAGATCGTGAACGAAAGACACCAAGCGCACTGCATTGAATAAACCATTAAAACATTACACTCATTCATCAAGTACGACAAGTGGGTAAGTAAGGCGAGATTCTCCTGGCAACAACAATAAGTAATTTTGATAAACATTAAAGATTTGAGATCAGTGGAAACACCCGTAACTGGCATACTCCTTAAAGTCAAAAAAAAGAGAGAAAGATTAGTAAAAAAAACAATTGTTACAATTAAGAGGAAAACAGGAAAAATAAAAACTTCGTTACGTAACATCCTACTAATTTCCGAAATCCAAGGGAATAATGTCCATGTCTGATCAGGAGTTAGCAGAGATGAAAAAATCCCTAGGGAAGTTTGAAGCAACCCTGTCACTATTGACACAATGAAATGAGGCCCAGAAGGAAGAGAAGATTAACTCTCTTGAGGACAAACTAGCCAGGGAGCAGGAAATTCGCAACCCTGTGGTGCAGGAATTTATGAT
Organism: Drosophila neocordata; assembly: GCA_018903615.1. Taxonomy (NCBI): domain Eukaryota; kingdom Metazoa; phylum Arthropoda; class Insecta; order Diptera; family Drosophilidae; genus Drosophila; species Drosophila neocordata. Next base: position 794,900 of record JAEIGI010000032.1, read on the forward strand.
CTAGCCGAATACGGCAAGATACCGGACTGCGTTGAGGACTTACAGACCTTCGAAGGGAGTTTCCCGAAATTCGAATCATGGGTCAACAGGGTTGAGAGCATCCTGGCTGACTATGCTATTATTAGGGAAAAGCCTCAGTTTAGGGCAAAAGTAATGTGCATTAGGGAAAAATAAGGGGACCCGCAGACATAGCCTTGACTTCGTACGGCGTGACAGACGATGACTGGGCCGAAACAAAACGCGTTCTAGCTCTACATTATGTAGACAAACGAAAGCACACTGGAGTTCCAGTTAGGAAAGATGGTTCAGGGGGTGGATAGTATTGCCGTTTTTTTTAATAAGGTCAATGCTCATTAGTCCTTTGTCGTTGATCATGGGGAAGTTGAGGAACACCTTGTACTTGTCAGAATTAGCGTCTGCTCTCATAGACAATTTATAGGAAAAAGGCGTTGGATATCTTCGTGAGTGGCCTAAATGGCGACTTACCTAGTTTTTTAATATTGCATGGACCGGGAAACCTTCCGGAAGCGTATTCTCTATGCCACGAGTTACAAAATGCGTATATGAGGCGGGCCCATCGTTTCCGGCTAGAAATTCCTTTTGCCAGGAAATCCACGTCCAATGAATCCCACCACGAGCCTCCCTCGCATGAATCCTCCACGCTCCAGTTTCAACACTAATGGATACTGATATGTAACACCGCAACGGGGATACGACAACCGTAATTCTCCTCGATCAAATTTTACATTAAGGTATGAGGCGCAATCGACGAGATTACCCATCAAAGGAGAATAGGTCGAACCAGACTGTACAGAAGTTCACTCGAGTAGATGAGGCGCAGATAAACTTTATGACAAACGCTTCTCAAGCGTACCAATTATAGGAATACAATACGCTGTGGGGGACGGGGCAGAGCTTCATTTCTTAATCGACTCTGGAGCCACAAAAATCTTATTTGCCCCAAGGTAGCCGCTGGCTGCACCAACCTATCAAACATTTCTGGTGCACTCTGCCGCGGGAAACATAGAAATTAACCAAGAGCTAACAGGTTCATTCATTTAAGGAATGGTTTCCTACAACCTACATCAATTTCAACTCGTCCTAGTGAGGTGCTGCACGTAGACATCTTTACGCTAGAAAAACAGAAATATCTTAGCTGTAGGGATAAGTTTTCCCTCCTCTCGATTGAACACAAATCGGCATTACACTTGTGTGAAGAACTAGCTAATGTCTTGCACTATTTCACTGCTTTAAAGACACTGGTCTCCGATAACGAACGGGGCTTGCTCTGCCCGACGGTATGAAGTTTTTAAAATCCCTCAACAACGAAGTTTTTTATTTACCAACGCAGAAAAGTGAATTGAACGGGCAGATCGAAATATTTCACTCAAGATTTCTAGAGATTTATCGCTGTCTTAAAAAAGAGTATCCCACGAGTATGGCGATATCAGTCGACAGAAAAAATAACTCTATCCATTGAACGGGCAGATCGAAATATTTCACTCAAGATTTCTAGAGATTTATCGCTGTCTTAAACAAGAGTATCCCACGAGTATGGCGATATCAGTCGACAGAAAAAATAACTCTATCCATTCCGTGATAAGGAGGAAACCGGGTGACATCCTTTTCAATCGATCCACATCCATCGATGTGCAAAAGACGATCGAACTTAGACAAAGGGAGCATGAAGACATAAGGGGGCTATTACAGCGCAATCAGGTTATGTCTAATAATGGGAAAAACAAAACGAGATCGGCTCCGTAAAACTATGAACCCGGACAAGACATTTTTGTAACGAACAAGCAGATTAAAAGCAAGGACAGGAAGCGTTTCAACAAGGAGACCGTCGATGAAGACAGACGCGTAACAGTGCAACGCGGTCGGGAAAAATCTTTCACCAATCCCATGTAAGGAATTAGGATTTGTTTTAAATAATAGGTTGGCGGTTTCAAGAAGAAATAGATAGTTTACTTAAAATTGAATAGTTTAAACAGTAGTTAATCTTCTCTTCCTTGCACCTTTTACTCATCTTGAAAATATTTTCCTTTTTCTCTTTAAAAGAATAAGGGCTTTCCACATGCCTTAATGTAAACACATTTGTCTCACATAATAAAAGCTAAGTGGAGGATTTCGTGTCATTACCCAATTTATCACCCTCACATAGAAATTATGTTTTTTTTTAAGCACACAAAAATGTAATACTAACACACCTCCCCATCAGCACTTCACTATTCTTTTCATTGTGGCTTATGTCGATAGAGGCTAGTTACGTTGAACCATGGCAGGGGTTGGAGGGTGAATAGTCACTTCAATTAAGTTGGACGGGATGAAGTCTGGCATCGAAGAACTCAAACCCGAGGGGTGACCTTGTTTCACTTCGATCAGGACCAATGGATGCTGTCAAAATTACAGAGGGTCAAAGGAACGCGTTCAATCGATTGACTGGAATCCCCTTTTTTTTTTTTTTCGTCAGAGGCCATACAGCTGGACTGGTGAATTGCAACTTATCAGACGAGGAGGAGACGAAAAACACTGCGGGACGCAGATATTTGAAGGGAGAGGAGTTAACACTGAGCGAGCTGTCGCAATGTAGAGTCAACGAGCTGCCACCCAGCTAGGAGAACGGCCAGTTCTAGTCGAGCAGTTGAACAGTTAACAACTAATCAATCGAGAGTAAAATCTTATAACGTGTTCATTGAATTCCTGGCCGGTAATTATTGTAAAGGGTTATAAAGTAAGGATAAATAATAGGAAACGGCCACTGGAATCGGGTCCTGTGGAAAATGTTTCCTTAATTTATATATATTTTATTACATATTAATTAAATTGATTTAATTTAAAATATAATTTTATTTGCTGATTTTCAAGAACAGCTTCAGAACTAGGACTGTTTAATAATTAAAGTTATCAAAATGGTATATGCGTAAACGTATTTTAGTTGTTGTTTTTGTTGTTTCGTTTACCGCTAGCCTATGTGCTTAAAACATGTGCTTAAACATACGAGCTTTTGAATATCACAGGGTACCGAAAGGTTTATTGGTTTTTCGTTACAAACATTTTAACATTTTGTTTTTTCCTTTTTATTTTTTAGACATGGTATTTAGAATACTTAAAAGTAGTCTTTATTTTATTATCTTTGTTTTCCAATTACATTTTAAAGTATTTAAAGTTTTCATTAACTAATTAGGTGATATTATTATTTTTATTATAATTCTTATTTGTTTTATTTTTATTTTTAAATTTACTTCTATGCTGAATAATTTTCCTGCCTCTATTTTCTTCTTCAAAATGTTTTTGGGCGAGTTGAGTAATAATTCTAGTATGTCTAAATGGATTTGATACTTTGTCGTACGTCTGGCATTTTCCTAAAATTAGTATCGACTTCAAACTCTGCCCGATTTTTATTCAATTTTAATTATTTTTGATATCTTGTGTATTAAATGCTGGTTTTCCCGAGTATAAAATATCATAGCAGGAGGTACTCCACTTGTTGAATGTATCATTTTATGATTATATGTGTACAATATTGTTTCCACTGAAGTTTCACAGGCCTCTGAATTATTGCTTGTATTTATAATCCGACATTTTTCATTTCATGATTTGTGTATATCAGCTATATGTTTCTATATCAGATATTCCATTTTTACTTGTAGTTATCTTAATGTTAACAATTTCCTTTTTAAGCTATTCGTTGATTGCTAGATTCATGAAAGAGGAGTCTTTATCTGCCGTGATGACTTGTGGTTTACCCATGTCATTAAATATTTTGATCAAGGCTCGTTTAGATTCTAGCCAATCTCGGCCTCTAACCTCTATAAGGGAAGCAAATTTAGAATATACGATCAATACAGGAAAGGAAAGTTCTGTTTTTAATTATGAAAAATCTATTACATATTTTTCTCTTATAGTAAGCAATTCTGCGGTAACTTCAAATGGTATGTTAGGATGTTCCGGTTTGCTTAAATTGCAAATATCGCATTCATTTATTACGTTTTGTATAATTTCTGAAAATTTTGGGTAAGAGAATTTTTTGTTTAAAAGTGATTTCAACTTTATTGATTTCTGAGTGAAGGGTTTCCAAATGAATTTTTAGAACAATTTCTTTTACTTCAGCATATGTCAAAACATCTTGAAGTATAGTGAAGTTTTAATTAGTTTTACATTGGATTTATAACGCGCATGTATTCTCGTTGAAATATACCAAAATCAGTTTCATTCTGCATAAACATAGTTCTATTTCGTGTTGTGAAAAATTTTATGATTATTTCCCTCGCGTATTCAGAAGACATTTTTTTATATTCAAGTTGTTTTTTAAAAAAGAGTGTTGGTTTTTCATAAATAGTATTCAATAGTTTCAGAATTTCGACTTCAGTTCATAAACTTAACTTGTCGATCAAAATAGTTTAGTGGTCTTTCTAAATTTAGATACAAATGACCAATGACCAAAGACCACTAAACTATTTTTTGATTATCATTGTTACCATTGTTGTATCGTTGTCATTTAGCGTTATTTTTCAGCTAGTTGAATTCTTGACGAGTCGTCGGCTACATGATTCTCCTTGCCTTGAATATATTTTATATTGAAGTCAAACTCGCCAAGTTGGTTATGGTTTAAAGTATTTGGTTGCCCAACTCCTTTTCTATAGTCCTATAGTTTTCTTCATGAGCGTTCAGAGTTCGACTAGCAATACATATGGGTTTTCTTGGGATAAAACGGCTCCAATTGCGACATTACTTGCATCAGTGGTAACTTGAACTCCTTTTTAAAATCCGGATAGGCAAGAGTCGGATCGTTCACAATAAGAATCTTAAGCTTTTCAAATGATTCTTTATATGATGGATCGTTAAAGTTTGTATTTCCATTTTTTTTAATCTCAAGGTGTCGCCGGTCGGATTCCACTATCGATAAGTTAGCTATAAGAATCGAGTACAAATGAATTGAGTATTATGACCCTAAGTGAATATGGGCACTCTAGAATGTAACCTAAGCTAACTTCCGCCAAAATGAAGTTCTTTTTCGTTTAGAAGCCGAGGAGAACACTGCGGTAGTAGCATGTAACTCTGAAATCTATTGTAAACTAATCATTATTAATTATAGAATAAAACTTCCAAACACACTAAATAACAGTGTTGGGTATGTTAAAGGCAGACGGCAGAAACGAGAAGCAACATCTTTTATTCGCACTCCCCACATGGAGACTGCCGCAGCCAGCGACGTGTATTAGATTCCAGGGGATGAAACCAAAGTCACCATCGGGTGACATAGCCGCAATTCTCACAAGGAGAATGGCAAACGCCGCAGCCAGCGGCGCGTATACCAAACTATAAGCCGGTCCCACAGAGTGACCATTGACCGCCGCAGCCAGCGGCGTGTATGCCAACAATAAGCCGGTCCCACAGAGTGACCACCGACCGCCGCAGCCAGCGGCGTGTATGCCAACAATAAGCCGGTCCCACAGAGTGACCATCGATGTATGCCATCGGCATATGTGTATGCCAACAATAAGCCGGTCCCACAGAGTGACCACCGACCGCCGCAGCCAGCGGCGTGTATGCCAACAATAAGCCGGTCCCACAGAGTGACCACCGATCGCCGCAGCCAGCGGCTAATATGCCAACTATAAGCCGGTCCCACAGAGTGACCATCGATGTATGCCATCGGCATATGTGTATGCCAACAATAAGCCGGTCCCACAGAGTGACCACCGACCGCCGCAGCCAGCGGCGTGTATGCCAACAATAAGCCGGTCCCACAGAGTGACCATCGATGTATGCCATCGGCATATGTGTATGCCAACAATAAGCCGGTCCCACAGAGTGACCACCGACCGCCGCAGCCAGCGGCGTGTATGCCAACAATTATTGGGTCCCACAGAGTGACCACCAATTGCCGCAGCCAGCGGCGCGTATATCAGTGATTCCATTAGGCGGAATCAGAGCCGCCACCGGTCCCACAGAGTGACCACCGATCGCCGCAGCCAGCGGTGTGGATGCCAACAAGTACCGGTCCCACAGAGTGACCACCCATTGCCGCAGCCAGCGGCGTGTATATCAGTGATTCCATTAGGCGGAATCAGAGCCGCCACCGGTCCCACAGAGTGACCACCGATCGCCGCAGCTAGCGGTGTGGATGTCAACAAGTACCGGTCCCACAGAGTGACCACCAATTGCCGCAGCCAGCGGCGCGTATATCAGTGATTCCATTAGCCGCCACCAGTCTCACAGGGAGACGATCGATTGCCGCAGCCAGCGGCGTGTATACTAGCAGTTTGTTGGGCGGAACCAAGCCGCCACCAGTCTCACAGGGAGACGATCGATTGCCACAGCCAGCGGCGCGTATACAAGCAGTTCTATTGGGCGGAGCCAAGGCCGCCACCAGTCTCACGAGGAGACAGCCGATCGCCGCAGCCAGCGGCGTGTATACTTGTGACCCTATTAAGCACCGCCGTAGGAATCTGAAGCCATGCCCATTAATCATTCCCCAAGAAGAAGCCCCCGTCTGAATGCGACGGAGGAATTGTCGGTGCCAAACACCGTAAGGATAGATGAAATGCCAGGGCCCAGCCAGGCGGCCACAGTGGATAGAGACGACGTGCCAGCTAGTGAAGCCGGCACAGCTAAGGAAGTCGGCACAGCTAGTGAAGTCGGCACAGCCAACGAAGTCGGACCAGCCGACACACCCAATACTGATGGGCGTCGACAGGTGGACTCTAGCGAGACAAGACCCACCTTATTGCAGGAAGCGGAGCTAAGGGCGAGGATTGCAGAATTGGAAAGGAAGCTGGAAAGGGCGACCATGTCGGTTGTGAACATATCGCCTCCAGTGATGCACCCAACATGGCCACCACCCAACCCGTGCTCCATCAATACAACAGACGCAGCACAGTCGACGTCAGCGCAGGCAGCGCAACTGGCGCCAACCCAAGCTGTACAGCCAAGCACAGTGAAGCCAACTCTACCCCATATGGGGCAGCCGCCTCAAGTATATGTAGCACAGCCAGCGTTTATAAGTACACAACATCAGCTGACGCCAAACAACGACACGACACCTGCCATCTCGCCAAGCACCGGTGTCGTATGGACAGCGAGGAAACTACCAGACCTACCCGAGTTCTCAGGCGCACCCGAGGATTGGCCAATATTCTACTGCGCGTTCACAGAGACAACTCAAACGTATGGTTGCACGGACATGGAGAACAATCAGCGCTTGGTCAAGGCACTGAAGGGAGAGGCCCGGGAGACTATAAAATCCCTCCTCATCCATCCAAAGAACGCAAATGCCGCCGTGACGCAGTTGCGCTTCCGATACGCGCGTCCGGAACAACTCATCCGAAGTCAACTACAAGGAATCAACGAAGTCCAACCAATACAGGAGCGAAATCTGACAAGGATCATCCCATTCGCCACCCGTGTGAGCAATTTGGCCGCATTCCTACAATCTGTGGAGGGCGATCATCACCTGGCGAACCCCATCCTATTAGACGAATTGATTTCAAAGTTACCTCTGGATAGGAGAGTGGAATGGGCCAGACACGCCCTGTCTATCAGACCTCATCCCACGGTGGTCGACTTCAGCATTTGGTTAAATGGACTAGCCAATATAGTATGCTCCATAATGGACTCTGGTTGCATGGAGACCAAGCGTCGTGTGTTGTACGCGAACACTAGAGAAGAGGATAACATACCGCCGGTAGACGAACACCAAGCCTGCCCAGTGTGCCGAGAGCCACACGACGTCACCAAATGCAAGGAGTTTACCCAATCATCAACTCCAACCAGATGGAGAATAGCTAAAAGGAGCTATCTATGTTTCGCGTGCCTGAAGCCTGGGCACACGATACGAACATGCAATATGAAAGAAAGATGCCAAGCCAACGGGTGCCATGGAACCCACCACAGCCTTCTACACAAGGCCACCAACAGGCGGACGGAGCAGCCAACACATTCCTACAGAAGCCCATCGTATAAGCAGTCAGAGCCGATGGGTGGCAGACGAACGCCTCAAATAAAAGGAAGCTGCACCAATCCTAGCACCCCACGAGTACTGTTCCGTGTGACGCCAGTGACGCTATATGGAAGTAACCGACAAGTAGACACGTTCGCCCTGCTGGACGAAGGATCGTCGGTTACCATGATTGATGAAAGCCTCATCGAAGACCTGGAGCTTGAGGACGGTGAAAGTAGCCAACTGGCCATCAGATGGTTCAAGGACAGGTCAACACAACAGCCTGCGAAAAAGGTGACGCTACAAATCAGCGGATCGAAGAAGAGCAAAAGATACAACCTACCAGACGTGTATGCGGTAGGAAGCCTGGACTTGCCCATGCAGACGCTAAATAAAGAGGAACTCGAGAGGATGAACCCCCAGGTCCGCCTGCCCGTCGAGTCTTACACCAATGCGGTGCCTAGGATCCTAATAGGACTGGACCACTACCATCTTATGGTGTCAACTAGAACGTGGGGAGTTACCAGTCAAGGACCATATGTGGCCGCCACCAAATTAGGATGGGACGTCTCAGGGACACTTCATGAGCGTCAGCAGCAAGAGGACGGCCAGCGGGCGCGTGGTAAAACAGCGCCACCTAAGAAGATCATCGCCACTAGAGTAAAGGGCACCGTTAAATGGTTCAATGTGAAGAGCGGCTATGGTTTTATCAGTCGCCACGATACAAAAGAAGACATTTTTGTACATCGGAGCCCCATTGCTCGCCATATCCCGAAGAAGACGATACGCCTTGTGGGGAATGGAGAAGTCGTTGAATTTGATGTTGTCATTGGCAAGAAGGGCAACGAGGCCGCCAATGTAACCAGACCACTGGGTGAAATTGTGAGTAGTAACCCATTAGTCGCCAAGAAGCATCGCAACTTCCGCCCACGGATGAAGAGGAATCGCCGCAAGCAGCCGGGCGATCATGTCATGGAAGGCGATGATCAGCAGCATCATATACAAACTCCAGGAGGACCACGCCAGCCACATCCCAGTTATGGTCGTAGCACCGGTGGCCAACCCGGTGAAGGTTCTAGCGACGGATAATGTGGTGGATCAGGCGGACAACTCAGTAGTGGCCCAGGACGACACTACAACCTCCATCACCCACATCAACGGTATCATCATCAAGACCCAAGGGCGCTCACTAGCTGCAAACTACAACAGAGACCACCGAATGAATACAGCAAGAAGATCTGCCGACCCTCGTGAGTCGGGAGAGCGGTACGCGTGCAAGCGACCGGATGAAGATGAAGATGGAACGAGACAGTCAATTCACGCAAACTACAGAGGCGTGATGAACGACGACATGAGGATGTGAACCCGAATATGCCTGTGAAGAGCCGACTTGTCTTGATACGGCTGCCAAGGAGAGCAGCGAGCCACTAAACTAATTATTTCATTTTAGAGAAGATGCCTTTGCTGCCAGCGAAGTCATCAAGGGAAATTATCACCACATCTACGTGCAGCCTAAGGCTAGGTGTGCATGACGATTGCAGTGGTGAGATGGGGGTCTACAGCAAGACGCCGATGTGGGCGAGATGCAGGTGACGACTATCAAAGTTACCTGTTCTCCCAGCGCCACACATCACGAGATGACGCTAGATGCACTGCGTCACCAACAACAAATCCACGTGCCATCGAGGTGACAACGAATTATCACTACGTGGACGACTAAGGATAGTTTCGCTACCGAGAGCGAAGCCATAGCAGCCTCTGCAAGAGTCAGAGAGATGAATACAACCGGAGGAGTGAGCGACGCCGTCTCACGTCCAACTAGCCCAAAGTCACGCAATCTTTGGGCCAAGAAGTCAGCGTACGTAGCTGTGGCCTACTGGAGGGCCAGCTACCAGAAAGGAGAAGTAATAGAGAATTTCGTGTATGCCAAACGAAATGTGCAGCCATGTGGACCACGAAGGTACCACGAAAGAAGCCGACGTGCTGAGCATGCAATGAATGGACGCTGTGAAACAAGAACACAGCTTAGTGACGAGTGACGTTGGATTAGGAGAAGAAGCCAAACGGTGTTGCAATGGACTAGCAGCACCCACCGACGTCAACGCCGTCAGCAGCAGAGTAACCAGTTCCTGGAGACCAGTAGCGTTTCTCAATGGAGTATGGGATGACTGGAGAAAGACGAACTGGAGTCAATCAAGTACCTCGGCGAGCAGCTTCGAGTCGCCGAGAGGAGTCGAATCCATAGGGTCGCCCGACCTGCCTTCAGTTAACCGATTTGTGAGGTGCAGTTGCTCCACGGGGGGGAGGATGTCGCCGGTCGGATTCCACTATCGATAAGTTAGCTATAAGAATCGAGTACAAATGAATTGAGTATTATGACCCTAAGTGAATATGGGCACTCTAGAATGTAACCTAAGCTAACTTCCGCCAAAATGAAGTTCTTTTTCGTTTAGAAGCCGAGGAGAACACTGCGGTAGTAGCATGTAACTCTGAAATCTATTGTAAACTAATCATTATTAATTATAGAATAAAACTTCCAAACACACTAAATAACAGTGTTGGGTATGTTAAAGGCAGACGGCAGAAACGAGAAGCAACACAAGGTAATAGGCTTTGCAATGTGAGTGAATCCAGGAATAAATTTTCTATAAAACCCACAAAAACCCAGAAATGACTTGATTTAAATGGTTGTCAATGGAAAATTTTTAATCGCGTTGATTTTATTTAAGATCGGCTTAATACCTTCTGTATTAATATTGTGACCCAAAAACTCAGATTCTTTTTTTCAAAACTCACACTTATCGAGCTTTAGTTTTAAATTTGCTTTTCTAAACTTTTCAAATAATTTGCGTATTGAATCGTTGTGTTCCTCAAGCGAAGTTGAGAAAACAATAATATCATCCAGATAGACTAAGCAATGCTGTATATTGATGAGGTCACCAAGAACATTATTTATGCACCGTTGAAATGTGCAAATCAATGGTAGTGAAATATAGGCATCTACCAAGCTTTTCGAGTATTTCCTCCATATTAGGAGTTGGGAATTTATCACTTATAGTAATTTCGTTTAATGAACGATAGTCGATTATAATTCGAAATTTTTGCAAGAGGCATCCTCGTTTTTTAGCACGATCCAAAGAGGGCTGCAGTACGGAGATTTACTTTCTTTAATAATGCCTTGTTGAAGCATGTCATTAATTTAATTGGTAACTTCAGATCCAAAAGAGTATGTGTAACTGTAGGGCTCTTTATAAATTGGATTCTCATGAATAGTGCGAATTTTATGATTAACTTCATTTTTAAACGTTAGTTGTTCTCCTTTATAATACTGTATGTCAATAAACTCTTTTAATACTTGTTTAATGCACCTTCTCTCTTCATTGCTTAGGAGATCCATCCTATATTTATTGCATTCCTCCATATCGTTTTCCATAGCCTAAGTGATTTTTGTTGTGATCTTTCTTTTAATTATATTTTGAAGAGAACGTTCAACTAAAATTGGATGATTTTGGTTAGAATATTTCGATATATTTGCCGTTTTTTTTTTTTGATTTTGATTAGATTGAATTTTTTGGCGTTAAAAAGGGTAACCGTTTAAAATTGTTAATCCTGATTGAAAATTGATTACAGTTTCGCAAACTATTAGAAGCTGTACACCAGCTATATTTGAGAATGTAAAAATTTTGTGTGGTGGGTTGTAGGATGCAGTCCGAATTTATGGCAGACCTAGTTTAAGGTTCTAAACTCGACTAAAAAATATTTAAGAACAGATTAGCGCAAAAGCTTAAATTCCATAATTCTCTTCAAATTCAATTTAATTCTATAACTCTCTTAATTCATCAAATAAAGTTTAAGAACTAAGAACAGCTAATTACAACTTTTGGCGCATGCGTCTCGCTGACACCTACGGCAACGTTAAAGCACATGTGCGAAAAATCATACGATTTAACCGTTAGTTTTGGAGCTTTAGTTTGCAAAAGTTGTCTATAAATAAGAGAGTTGAGGAAAGCTTAGAAAAGACATAATTAGTTGTGCACAGAACTTCGAAAAGTGAAGTCGACATAGATTTACATATTGTCGCAAGTGAAAATATTATATAATTATTGAACATATAAAATTAATATTTTGTTGCTATAAAGCAACTATAAATAATTAAAGTCAATTTGTGAAATAAAATCATTTAGTGCGAGAATTATTATAAACAGGTGATTTTTATTAGAACATAGAAGTGTATTTTATATCTAATTAGTTTTTTTTTTTCGGCAGAAACTTTATTGCAAGCTTGGCGGCTGCGCCGCAGAAGCTTGGCAGATATAGAGGCCGTACAATGGGCCGAGCAATAATCAGCTATAACAGAACTGTGAAAGATTTTAAAGAAGGATGAATTTGTGAAATTTCAAGAAGTATAACCTAAAACTAATCGGAGAAGACCTACATCTAAATATTCATCCAGTTCAAGAAGGAGATAAATTTAATTTTCTGGCCGAATATAAATTGAGGCACAAATACCACCAACTCCACCTCAGTGAAGACCTTCGAATCATATTTCCTCTTTTCCTTTGGGAAATTCAAATATAATAATAAAACTATTATTATAAATCTCCGTTGGAAATTTCTACATAAATTAATTGTGTGTCAATCCGGTTTGTAGCGCCTTTCGGCGCAAGACGAAGATATGTAGAAGAGTATTTAGTTATTTAATTAGTTAATAAGTGGAAAAAAAAAATGTAGCATAAGATCCTGAATTTGAACTAATTTTAAGTATAAGTTTTTTTTTTTTCTCTCATTTAGGCAAGATTTTTATAAGCCGATTTTCCAATCATTCTTTCTTTATCTGGGCTAATGTTAACCTGATAATTTCACAGCACCTACGCAGTCGGCGGGCTCATCGATCCAGCGCAAGGAATCTGTCTGAGTAAGAGTATGATAACAAGTAGCCTTGTTAAATCAAATTTGATTTATAGGTTAATCTATATTTTTTTTTTTTTTGTTTGGTTGTTGAAATCTTGCGAAAATGAGGCAGTTAGTAAATAAATTTATGTGTTCTTTGGAAGAATTGTTTTGGAGTTTAAATTTTAAATGATTGAACTAATTCTGAATTGTGAATAAATTTAGAGAAATTGTCACCTACAAAATGTTCATACCGTATCTATTTTAGTTTTGTCGTAAACTTTTGTTTTGGGGCAGTCGTCCAAAATGTATATAAACTGCCAAGGTAGGGAGGGTAAAGACAGGGAATGCGAATAACATCTCAGCATCTCCCACAAATATCAATGGTCCGAGTCAAAGTCTTAATTTTTACAGGGGAAAAACTTTTATAAATCTTCAACTTTTTGTTTCCATATACATCATAAGCATATTCAATAGTGCACTTCTTTCGTTTTCTTTCAAAATGTATATTAAAAGACTAGGCAAGAACCCCACCCTCGTCCGTCGAGCTATCCTCCTCAGGAGCCGGATCATAAGTGCACGCCCGCCTTCAGTCTCTAGTACCGTGTAACATCCGCAAGTAGAAAGTATCTTACTACGTTCACAGTACAGGGTATCAGTTTGTTTGGTTGTAGTTTAACATAATTTTCTAATATTACTTTTCTATCCATAGTGTCAACTGTAATTTGTTTTTTATGTATTGGTAAATAAAAGAAATTTTCGTTCATTAAATTAATAGTCAATCCGGTGTCTAGTAACCATTTTTTATTTTTCCCATTAAATTGAATGGTTAAGTATTGTTTTCTAGAAAGACACTCATTTGAAAATTTTCAAAGAACCTATTACTATTATTGTTAGTTTGAATAGAACCACTTTTATTACTTATATCTGTTCTTTCCTTTTAACAACCTTCTTGTTGGGCAACGCGTTTCAATTTCGAAACTGTTGAGATGTCGTGTCTAGCCAACATCATAAATAATCTATCAGGCAATTTTCGTCTGATACAATTTTCTATAGTACTATTTGTTACTTGGTTATACACGGATGAATTTACCGGATTGTTTTCTAGGACTAACTTATCTGAAATAATGCGAGACTTCTCTTTTAGTTCTTCGCGAAACTTACGAAAATTTTTATTGAACTTAGTTTCATCCATAGATGATGCTCCTTTGGCTTTGTCGTCAGTGTTATATAGGCCAATTATATAATGTATTCGACGTATGAAAAAACACAGACTGCCGGTATGTCCCTCAAACGGTGTGATTTGCCTTAATTGGGAAAGCGATTGTCCCAAGTGTTGGTGCAAAAGTGCCATTTTCCCACGTAGATGCTTCTGCGGATTCCTTCTGTTATTTCGTCTTATATGTTAATCGGATTTATCTTTTTTGTTTTTTAGAGAAATCCTACCGACTGCGCCAATTAGATATTTTCAATCAGATATTTATTGAAAATTGATTTAATTTAAAATATAATTTTATTTGCTGATTTTCAAGAACAGCTTCAGAACGAAGACGTACGCGTAGGCATACGTGAACGAAAATTATGTTAGTTGTTGTTTTTGTTGTTTTGTTTACCGCTAGCCTATGTGCTTAAGGAAAGGAATATTGGTTTATATCATTGTAACTATATATATATATATATATACATTGTGGCAAAGTACCAAAATTGTGCTTCGTCACAAGTTTGTGTTGAGTTCTGCACAAGTAAAGACACTGCTGCCTGCTTGAATAATATTAGACATAGCGTTTTCTTAAGAAAGGCTTTGGCTGTGAAATAAAATATTTCTGAAATAGATGATTTCCTCAAAGTTTTAATCTCAGCGATTGTAAAAATAATACTTTCTGCAATAGGAGCCTTGGCGTGGTTAGCATAAAAACGGTAGCTTCCAAACGTCAAATAAAACAATCTGAATCATTCTTACGCACCCAAATATAACATTTTTGAAACAGAGAAATACTATACCCAGATGCTTCTCAGCCACTTAAAACTACAAGATTGCATTTAGCCAAATATAACTTATTATATCTTAAATTGTAGAACTCTCTTTGAGTGTGTCCATGGTCCTGACCGTAACGGTCGGTAATGCTGCATTCAACAAATAATACCTATTAAGCAATGCTTTACAAAGCACCCGAAGCTTGATATATAAAATATTTCTGAAAAGCTATAACAATGTTGCGAATCGCTTACGTTACCCAGTAGAATAGCTTTAATAGTAACATTTTGTTTTTGCATTATGCTACATTGCGAATGTACTACTAATAACTTCAAGATCTCTGGCTTTATTTATAAAGGACATGTTTAAATAATTAATTAACTTCAGCGACTATCAAACAACTGTTTTCATATTTATAGACGGTTGTTAATAAATATAACCCATCCCTTTGTAAAATATATATTGCAAATTTAGTAAATAAAGCAAACAATAAGAGAGGTTTTTTTTAGATTTCCGATTTCGCTTCTATTTAGAACTGTTTACATCCCACTGCGGATGCCACCTTACTCTAAATAAAAGGCGGTGGGGATAAGAGTTCTAAGTACTCTTTATAATTTTAAACTTGATCAATTGTTTACAACACATAGTAATAAATGTTTCCGACCCCATATATATGTTCTTAATTAGCATTAATAGCCGATTTGACATAGCTATGTCCATTTTTCTGTTTCTTCCAAAAAGACCTTTAAATTGAAACTTCGCAGATAAGCTCTTCAAATGTTTATCTAGTGAAAGTATACATATATGGTATTTATACACGCCCTAACCCAAAAAAATTTATCTTATTTTTATTTTTTTTTTTGTATGCGATTTGTGCATTTACCGTTCACCAAGTTTTAATCAGATCGGATTAGTATTATTATTATTATCAATAAAAAAAAGTCTAAGATGAAATACATCAGCCAAATATTCAACAAATATCAACATGAATGAAACCGCGGTACACGTTGCACCTAAAGTTTATATTTAATAGTAACACCAAGAAACTATGTTACTTGCCCCTGCTGTTGTGCGATACACATGTGAACACAATAATAGCTGCGAATTTTTTTTTTAAGTATTTTTGCAGATTTTTTAACAAAAAATTCAAATAAATAACTACCAAAAAAATCTTAACAAGTTTAGGGATTAACATAATTTCAGAAAAATTTACTAAATACTGTAACGATCCTGTTTGGTCCTTACTTGGGCCAGTTGCTCCACGATTTGTTTGCTTTGTATTTGTGACTAGAATTGACTCCAAACTGCACCGCTGGCACTCATGAAAATTTAACGAGGGATCGTATCTGGCTGTGGCTAGTATTCCTACTACCATTTAACTCCTGGTCTTGTCTAGTTACGCCTGTCGCCTGCTGCACTCTTAATATTATGCTAGGAATACTCCTGGATTCCTCAACTGTGCTAGGAATACTCCTAGTCTTCCCTGCCTGTGCCAGAAATACTCCTGGTGTTCCCTATCTGTGTTACGAATACTCCTGGTCTTTGCCAAACTGCTAGGAATAACTCCTAGTCTTCAATATTCTGCTTGGAAGCAGTCTTTTGTAATCCGCTAGGAATAGCTCCTAGTCTTGTGATCTGCTAGGAATAGCTCCTAGTTATTAATACACTGCTAGGAATAGCTCCTAGTCTTCTTACTTGCCACCAAAAACTAATCCGCCTATAAACCTTCAATTGTAGCCAGGATACGAATGGATACCCTTTTTCCGATATGACTTGGCACGCCTTCACTTTTACTTCTCCACGTATGTTTCACTTTGTTGGCCTCGCTTGTTTACTTCACTTTGCATATTTGCCGCCCAAAACTTTCCATCACTTTCTATTATCTTCGGCCTTCTTGGCCGCTCGCGCAACACAGCTCTTCTGTTGCTATGCATGGTAAAATCACGCATACGCCTCTTTCATACAATTGTTGCTCTCTAGTTTTGCCAACATCCATCCTTATATACTATTGAAGAAACGTTTAACTTATTCCTAATTTCCCGCCCTTTTTACGTATTCTTAAATGTAGTGTATTTATGGTTAAATCCCTTCCTCCTTGAACCTTTTATATTAAATAAACTTACTAACTATATATATATAAAAATACCCACATTTATCTTCTGTTGTATACATACATACATATATACAGAATTAATACTCCAAATTAATATACCGCATTAACCCTTCCACATAACTAATAACAATTGACATTGTAACTATTTACATGAATTATAAAACATTATGTAGAAGTATATTATATATTATGTACATATATCTGTATATATATATTATTATATATTCAAATTTAGCGCCAATACTTCCAGCGCCTCTCAAACCTCTGCTTTGAACATGTTACATACCGCCTCTCCACACTCTCCGTTACTTGCCAACATTCACGCTCCCAATCCACCCACACATGCGTAAGCCCGCTCACTTTGGTTTTGCTGACATCCGAACCGCCTCCCCTCGCCTCCCCCGCTTGTCTATACGCATGAGCCGACTCTCCAACTCTTGTGCCTCGCACTTGTGCGTGGGTGTGTTGGCTGTAGTGGTTCCATGCCCTCTCAATGTAACTCACTCTCAGTGACGTCACACGAGCCTACATGCACTTATTCTCATCTGTTTTCTATTACATATTACATATATTCGGCCTTTGCTTTAACCATTTCAGTTAGAGCGAAATCTCTAAACATATCCAATTATGTTTGTATACATATTTACCAATTTACGTCACGCGACTGTTTGAATTTTGCTATCGGTTCGATCGCACATTTCTTTTGTTTGCATGTGTTCGATCGAACCTCAATGTTCATTTATATGTTTGAATCAAACATACAAACGCGCCCTTCGATGATATTTGATTTGCTTTTTGGGCCAACGCTTATTTGAATTATTAGCCGCTTTCACGACTTGAATTCATCTATATTTATATCTGGCGTGATACTCTGCCGCGTTTGTGAAATATATATATTTAAATTATATGTATATTCCTCACAACACTTAAAAATTGACTTGGCCAAAATACTTTTTACTAAAACAATACAAATTTTTTAAATCTCGTTAAATGTTTCAGTTGAGTCTGTTAATTTCATGTTATATCTTCAAATCAGCGCAATTCTTTACTCCTTTTTCTGTGGGTGTGAGTGTAGACGATATTAACTTCCGCCGAATTTCCTCAGAGTATTACACCATGCTTCCTTGATATTTTTCCACAATTGGTCCTTATTTTGGCAAACTGTCTTGATTATTTATTCTTTAAGATGTTATTTGTTGTTTTTAAGTGGGTAGAGCTCTGGGGATAGACTTGGTCTCTTAAAAAAGTCATCGGTATGAACTTCGAACTGTCCTGTTGGAATTTCAATAATAGCTGAATGTTATCGTTAGTATACGGTAGCATAAAAATTTCCAACATTTCCTTTTACAGAAATCTGTCGTTTATCCCAACTATAAATAAAATTAAACCAATATCTTACCATAAAACATAGTCTCAACCCATTAGGCTGCCACCTCACCTCCGAACAAATTTTTTTTATACCTGGGGTCCAATTTTTAGCCTTCTGGGGTTTGTTCGTTTCAATAGTCATCGTTTCCAAACAAATTTGTCCTCGTCCCGTCCCTCCAAAGATGGTGTTTTCATTTTAGCTCTCCGTCTGATCCGCAAAAGGATCTGTAAATTTGGTTCAAAAGTTTGATTCAAAGAAACTTTGCAAGTGTTACTCCTTGGTAGATTTCAATTTTCTAGATGGGAATCTTCCCACAATGAAATTTACATGTTTTTATGCTACTTTTAATACAAGATTAAATAAAATGCTTCAAATGTAAACAAGAGAAAAAGAAAGTCATATCAGACATCATTTTTTAGATGGATTTGAGCCAGGCGTTTCGCGTTTTTTAAAAGTCTAATCTTTACCCACAACACCACCAAGATATGAGTGAGTTATTATGAGACCATTAGTTTTCCATATATAATGATTGTATGAAATTAATTCCAAATGTTTTTTATTCGCTTGGATTAAAAAAAAAAGCAAAACATCTCCTTCCAGCATACGGAGCCATAGTTACAGTGTCTCTATTGGGGCGGTTTGGGCTGACGTCATGCTTAATTATATAAAGATATCTGCAGAAACATCCATGGCTATTAAACATTTGCTTCAGCTCGAACGTATACTGAGCCACAAGTTAATGTTCGAAATAAGATGGCAAGTCCATCCATTATTGGCTGAAGACCACCGTCTCTGCCATCGTCCGGCTATGATAACGGGCTAAGTTTTTAGGATCTCTGACATTCTGCAGGGTTGTACCTGCTACACTCGTGCGTTTGTACCAACACTGTATCTGATAAGCTAACGAGTCTATTGGGATCATGCTCAAGATCAATAAAGCAGCCTCTGCCGAAAGCAAAGCTGTATACCAAGACGGTATATAGATTCAAATCCAGTCTTGTAAGATTTATACACAGCATAAAGTCGTAGATTTAATTACATTTATTAGCAGTGGGCGGCTGCACTTATTTTATTCTCTGAAATTGAACATAGCTTTGTTCAATGATCTAGCTAGCTCAGTACTTAATTGCTCTAAATAATTCTATGGAACAGGATTCTAGATAAATCTTTGCCATTTCCACCATCTTCCTGATACTTATATAAATTGACTCCTGTTTTCATCGCCAACTGTAAGCTTTACTGTACAAACAGCGGCTGTTTTTTGCTCTGCATCCATAAGATGTTTAGCTACTATGACCAAGGCCACGTCATTAACGAAGCCTTTAATGGAAGACTATTATTTATTTATATTTCCTGAAGGCACTGTCCAAGAAAAGGAACATCATTTGTAAAAAGAGCCTTGTTTATCCTAACACTGCTGAACTTTTGCCAAGAAATCGAATAAACAGATAGATCTGTAGGCTGACGGAGTTTAACAATATATTGTAAACGGCCTTCATCAGGAACAGCTGGCTTTGCTGTTCTTACACATCTTATCTTTTTGACTGTAGCTTGTAGGCCAATTACCATATTTCATTGACGTCGTAATGATCACTTCCAGTGTAGCGTCAACAAAAATTCCGTGTCGCGTGTTGGGACAAGATACTGCTGCCGAATGTGTGCTTCGACACTGAGCTGTAGGCAAGTCGAGAACTGCCTTGGCTTTCACCAGGGTCAGGTCCCTGGCGTTGCTAGAGTTGCTGTATCGTTTGATTGAAATATAATTGGTAAGTACTCCACTGTAATAAGTTAAATTTCAGACTGACTTAATTAACATAACAGCTAGCTTAAAATTACCTTAACAGTTACCGTGGTGAGAAGCTTCCTAATTAAACCACTCCCATCGTTGTCTGTTTGTGACGTAGACAATTACCATTTTTTTGTGAATATTGACCTTCAAAGTCATTTGAGCTGATTCATCTTCCTAAGACTAACACGCTTTAACCCACTTTTTTCGTTTCAAAAAGAGATAATTTCTTTGACTTTTGATAAGCAAATCACAGTCGTTAGCAAACAGAAGCATACAAATATTGCTAAATTGTCAGTTGACGATTTTTCTCGACGACTCCATTTTATCCACATCTGCTTCATGATGCCTTCCAGGATGTGGTATATCCTCAAGATCGAAATTCTGCGAATCAATATTGGCACAAGCCACAATTAAACCCATTTCCGTGAACTATATAATTATCTTCTTACTTGAACTTTAATTTCACCCTTTCGATAGTGAAATAGAAAAATATGCTATAAATCTGTATTTTTAAAAGTACACCAAGCTAAAAAATGTAACAAAATATCAGCTATTGATATTTAGTAAACTCTAGTGAATTCAGATTATTCAATAAAGATCTAAAGATATGGCATATACACAAAATTAATACAGTGTTACAGTTATTAATATTAGGATCTTCGTGTGAATTTCAAATAAAATAACAAAATTTTTAATTTGTACCCGGCTTTTATTAAATTTAATCTACACAATTGCATATGCAGCATAATTTGCAATTCCGCACAAGTTGATTCCTTTCCGTATTCTCATATAACCAGCTTCGCCCCATAGAGAACCCCACCAATTTTTCAAAATCCAAAAATCTTTTCCAAAGCCTACTATTAGCATTGCATGGTTTACTGACGTCGAAGAACATGAAAGATCATCGTAGATTCCGTGACTAAAAAATTTTAAAAATGGGGAACATAAATTATTATACATCTGTTTATATATTTACTACAACACTACTTTACTACAAACATTATATAACTGCATATGCATAGTATAATGCTAATTAAAAGGTATATTTACAATATAAGCAAGCTTTTGAAAAACGCTACATATTAGGTATATTAGGTAACACCAATAAATAAATTCCTAAAGCAATAAAGACATTATTCGACATTATTTGGTATATTGTTATTCATCAGCCCAGCTTTCATGTAAATCATTTGTCTCTTTGAGCCAAAGGCTTACAGATTTTGTACGTAAACTTTCAAATATAGATATAGCGCAATATCTGTGTGATATTTTATGTCATTGCTCAACCAAAGTTTTAAAAGTTTTATGTACTATATACAATGTATTTTAGTACCAAAATACAAAAAAAAATTTTTTTTCTTGCTTCCTACTTCCTACTAGGCTTACTTTATATCGACTCGAAATACCAATAAATGACAAAACCATAGTCCTTAGATATCAATCGTTAGTCGTTTGATATTTTATATGGCCGTGTATTTTTTGTTCAATCAGTTATTTAAAACATCACTAAAAATTATGTTGTATGTGTTAAAAAAATTAAAGAAATATTAGATTAAAGAAGTTTTACTTTTTGCGTACCGTTCGATTTATCGGTGGAAGAAGAAAACCCAAATGAATCATACAATCATTAAAAACATGAGTTCATTACCTGTACAGTTGAAACGTTTTTGGAGTTGCATTAATTGATACTGCTACAGGGCCAATATGTACAACAGCCGCTTGAATTGCATTTTCATCATTAATAGGTAGGATAGCCCAAGAAGTCACATTTACAACCGCTAATTCAGCAACAAACTGACATTTTCCTTTCTGTAAAGGTAAGTAAAAACGGAAGAATTAAATCTCACCAGCGCCATTACTTCAGTTAACTTATGCTCTATTTTGCGTCATCACAATTCTCATTTTCAGCATTCATTTTAAAATATTACATTGAAAACGAAGTGACAGAAAACACAAAAAATAGTCTAGAACTGCATGGATATATAAAAGTATTCGCAATGGCTAAACTAAGTTTCTTTGATATGTTTTTTCAAAATTGCTCAGAATCTTAGAAAAACTAATCACTTAAGATCTAAGCAGCTTGAATTATTGTTTAATACAAGTTAGTTTAAATTTTAAGTCGAAATATCACCTTCGAAATGTATTTGTAATCAGCAGATCTCATTAAACCACCTGTGGCTTGCAAATATCTCAATGTATTTCGAAGAGACCCGCCGGTACATCCTCGATTGCCAAAGGCAATGCTGCAATCCACAATTTGCTGTTCACTGAGAGCCACAACTTTACCAGTTCGTTTAAATATCTGGCCCTCTATACCTTCAACAATACTAAAAGCATAGCACGATCCACAGTTTTGTTGATTTTGAGCTTGTGCAGAAAAGCCCCTTTTCCTCCAATCGAAGCTATCAGGCACGTTATTCATTATTGTAGAACCGACAACCATATTTTTAAAATCAGCATTTGATTGACCTCTTATTAAACGTAAATAAGCCCTTAGGTAAGCATCTGTGTTCTAAAAAAAAAAAAAAAAAAAAAAAAATTATTTTAATATCATTGTGTAACGGTTAGTATAAGCTTATATCATTACCATATCCGCTAAGACGTTGGTTTTTAAACTAAACTCGCTTTGCCCCGACTTGTAAAGTTTGTTATGTTTATCGACTAGGTCATAGTTTTCCTGAAACGCGTCAAAGCTTCGTGCTTCATCGAATCCGCGAACATAGCTCTTATTATTTATTTTCTAAAATATGGCGATAGCATGATTATAAAATAAGCATTTTAAATACATGTGTGTGTAGTCAGTTTTTTACTTTATAGTTTTCAAATTCATCTCTATAATTGATATAAAGTTGATTGGCGTCACACTTAAGCGATATATTTTTTTGTACAAAAAGTACAAAGTATAAAAACATAAGCTTCCACATGGGCCTGATATTTTTTACGATTTGAGTAATTTAACTTCTTTAATATGAAACCTCAACTTATTTCTATGCTAAAAAATTTGTAATGTGTGTATAATAAGTTATGGCTTAGAAATTTTAATAGGGTTCTTCAGAATTCAAAGAAAAACAAGAAAGAATTTAATAAGTATATATGTACGTATCTATGTTCGTATGCATACATATATGTATGTATGTGCATGTATGCAAATGAGGAAAAACGGCACGAGTGCATAAAAACAAAACCAACCAAAGTGATATACATACATACATAAGTTTATATGTATGTACATAGAAACATGAACATACATACATATATGCATAATTTAGGTATGCATTGGTTTCAAGCACACCATACTCAGTTAACCGTATAGTAATGTTCCTAGCAATATCATAAAAGACTAGGAGTATTCTAGTGTATGAGCTACTAGGAGTATTCCTATACTAGTATAAAAAGAGAAGTATTTCCTACTTTAACATTATAAGGAAATGATAAGGAAACGGTTAGTGTAAATAGACAGCAGGAGTGTTCCTGGCATACATTGAAAAGTAAAGAATATTCTAAAGGAAAGTATTAAGGAACGCTTAGCTGCATTCCAATGAAGTCCGAGTACTCCATTAATTTTACGTGAATAAACAGAAAAATATTACACTGATTTTCCGAGGCCCAACCCGTTAACTTCGGTTTTTTCGCATTAAGAATTAAAAAGAATAAAAAGATAATCGTCAGTTGGGGAATCTATTTGTCCATTCAAAAGCTTTTGTACAAACAAACTACCCAGTCTTACTTTACCATTAAGTAAGCAGAAAAGATTAATTAGAAGGAGTCTATCAAAATCACGGTAGGTTAACATTTAGATCCCAGTTTAGGCCACGAAGCGCAAAAATTAGAAATTGCTTCTGGACAGATTCAATTTTTACTTGGTGTGATTCATATTAGGGGGACCTATTCCGTACTCTAGAATAGGGCGGACCAGTGAAACAAAAAGTGTTTTGGTTGTGTAAGAATCATCAAATTCTTTCGACCATCCCAAAACCAAGAACACTCATGGCTTTGCTGACTGAAACAGAAATGTGACGAGTGAAGCTTAATTTGTGGTCCATGAGTACACCCAAATCATTCATCTCATCATTAAGATAATACGTAACTGATTGGAAGGTGGATCCATGAAATGTCATGACATTGCATTTTGAAACATGGTAGTTCAATATGTTAGTTTCACACCAAGTCTGAAAGTTGTTGAGATCTGCTTGAAGCAGAAGGGGGAGCCTGAGTCTTTAAAAAAAAAACAAAGTTTAACATCGTCAGCGTACATAAACATACGAGAATGAGTTACTAATTAAGGTAGGTCATTAATAAACAGGGTAAAAAGTAACGGTCCTAGATGGCTACATTGCGGCACCTCCGAGGTTTTTTTGATGGATTTTGAAAGAGAGGTTTAAAATAGGACTTTTTGAGTACGGTCAGCCAGGTGTTGGAAAATCCAACGAAGCAAAAGGCTTGGAAGCCCGAATTTGTTTAGTTTGTACAGAAGCAGTTTATGGCTAACAGAATCAAAGGCTTTACTAAAGTCGGTATAAACGACATCAGTTTGTAATGCGTTTCTGAATCTGTCGATCACTAAAGAGGTAAACTCTAATAGGTTAGTGGTAGTAGATCTAGGTTTCATGAACCCATGTTGGGTAGATGAACGAATAGAACTACAGAAATGTTGCTATTGGGAAGTTATAATTTTCTCAAAAGCCTTCGGAATAGCGGTCAATTTGGGATTATGTAAAGGAATAATAAAAGTTTCCTTCCAAATAGTTGGGAAAGAGGAAGTTTCAACAGACAATTTAAATAATTTAAGAATTTGAGCAATTAGATTCTCAGCACAAAACCTGAGTACGCAACCAGGTATCCCATCAGGTCCTGGTGAGTACACGGGCTTAAATGTAGTGAACGTACTGAGAAGTGAGCTTTCATCGATCACAGGATTAAAGATGCAATTAAACCTATTCAACTGATAAGGATATGAAGAGTTGACTTGATGCTCCTTAGAGAATTAGGTTGTATTGAAAAAATCAGCAAACATATCGGCAATGGCCTGATCATCGGTTGCTTTATTGTTTTCAAAACGTAAAAAAGACGGGTGCACTGCTACCTTACGTTTGGTGTTAACAAAGTTATAGAATCGCTTAGGA
This sequence comes from Drosophila neocordata, assembly GCA_018903615.1. Lineage (NCBI taxonomy): Eukaryota > Metazoa > Arthropoda > Insecta > Diptera > Drosophilidae > Drosophila > Drosophila neocordata. The sequence continues at coordinate 820,104 of JAEIGI010000032.1, forward strand.
TTACGGGAAAACTGTAGTTTACAGCGCCTAATGTAATCATTATAACATTGTGCATAACGCACTGAAAAATTCGATCGAGCAACTATGTAATGAGAATAATCTGATGGCTGACCAGATTTTTTGTATTTCTTATAATATCTAGATTTTTCAAATTAGATAACTCCTGTGTAAACCATGGTGACTTGTCAGACACTACATTGGTATGCCTTGAACACAGGCATGAAAAAGTGAAAGTGTCAGAAACAAGAATTAGACCATTGAGATTTAAAAAGTTAGTTTTACGAAAGCAACGAATACGAGGCGCTGAATAGGCATCTGCAATTGAAAGGGAAGGTAAATGCTTCAGTCCAAAGTTGGATGGAAATTATCTTCCGGGACGATTAAGGGATTAATCTTTGAAACAACACAGTCGGAAGACTGTAAATATAAGATCTAATGACCTACCGTTTATATTACGGACTGAATATACTTCGGTTCGTGATAACTCAAGGGGACCATCGACAAAGCAATGTGAGGGGGATGGTATCTGATGGAAACCATAAAATGTTAGGCAGATTCAAAGCCCCAAGAACAGTTTTTAAGTCTATATCGGAAAGAAGCGAATAGCTTCTAAGTGGTTACTGTATACCACCATGTCAGATTTTGGTGGAATATACGAACAAGTTATGAAGACGGAATACGTTCTTAAAGTAATTTTGACACTGACAAATTCGATTAAATTAAAACTCCGCCACTATTTTTGAATGATCATAAAGACATCATCTGAAAAAAAATTTGCCTTTTTGTAATTTTCATTGGGGCCACGAAGACGGATGACGCTTTGCGTGCTCCTTTTGTTAGGAATATCCCTGGAAAAAAGTATTCGCCCGGACATATCGGAAACTACACTCGACATCGCATTAGTATGCGAAAGACTGTTGCCAGGGAAAATGTCAATAGTACTCATAACTGGGGCCATTGCTGGGCTCCTAAACAAAATCAGGCGCTGACAATTCAGTCGGAACTGGTAGAAGTAGAGATGCCTGCGTATCAGGAGAGAAATCCCGAGGGATAGTCTTCTTCCGCCTCGGTGATTCATTTAATAGTTTATAACTATTAAACTGAGTTTCTAGAGATAGAAACTCATCCCGAAGCTTCAAAAAACTACCCGACAAAGTTTTAATTCCTTCCCTAGTCCGCCTCATGAATAGACGCATGTCCATTTCTACGTCCCGACACGCCTCACAGCTCCATTTCAAGCCCCCCCGTTTCCAATACTATCCTTTACCCTGGCCGTGTAACCAGCACACTTAACGTGCATGACATTGTCACACAGCCAGGACAAAAGATAGTCCTCTTGGAAAAAATAAAAATTTAAAAGTATTCACAATTCAACAATACAAGGTGTATACAAACTAAGGTTAACATCTTAATTTGCACCGGAAAAGAAGAAACAAATAGAAACCGATTAATACACAACAACAAAGACGGTGACAATCGCGAGAGTAACGGTCGCGATCGCAAATAATGAAAACACAAGAGAGCAAGCACACACAAACAACAACACAGCTGTGTCAAAAGAGTGCGAGTGCAAGCAAGAGAGTTAAGGCAGAAACAGAAAATCAAAGTCTATGCAGACACAAAAACAAAGCTGTAAGTTTTGTTGTTGTGTAAAACATAAATTAATAATAGCTTTGATTAAATGTTTAAGAACAAATTTTAACGATCGCGAAATAGTTTGGTGTTTATAAAAATTTATTATGTTATTAAAATTTATTATAAAAATTTATTGAACCAAAATTAAAAGGGGGTTAAGATAAAAGAAACGAATTTAAACTGGAGGCGCAAAAAAACACATCCGACTTCGTTGAAGTAAAGAAAGTGCAATATTGTTGAGCGTAGGTAAGTATCAGGGACTGTACTGGTGTAGCGGTTTGAGCGCCGGCGTCGCTAACTATTAAACTACGAAAGAGAAGATAAAGTGATAGTGAGTTCTATCAATTTACTAACTAATTTTGCCAAATTTTTTTCATTGTAAGATTTTAACCTAATTTACAATTTGGTTACGATAAAAGCTTATTAGTTAAAAAAGTCACTATGCTTATTACTAAATATTTCGATTTCCAGTGCATTTATTTGCTGAAGTGGAAAAAACTTGGCTATAATATTGTGCTTATAAATGAGTAAAAATGGTTAACGATGACAGTTTTATTGTTATCAGCTACTATAGATAAGTTGTCACCGCCTTCGGACGTGTTTTTTCACTGTGTTCCGCGAGATCTTCGACATCGGCAGTTAAAAAGCTTAAACCACTAAAGTAAGAAGGCACTAACGACGGACCAAATCACAAATATAATGTTATTTGTTGTAAACAATTAAGTACTTAGTAATTACTAAGTAATTGGTTATTTAACCAATATACAATGAATAAAATTAAGAAAAGATTGTGTCGACTTGTTAAGAGTCAAATTGGTGGCCAACTTCACTTGACTTTTTTAAGTAGTGCCACCGACCAAGTACAAGCACAGGAAATTTGGTCACTCTAACCAACAACAATTTGTCTTGGAGCGCCCAATTGGTATTCCCGTCAAATTCGCTCTCACCTCATGTGATAATTGGGTCATTGAGTACGCCGACCAAAAATGCCAGCTCGCTCACAACAACAACATCTACAGTAACAGCTGCAATGTCTACAGTAGTTTAGATCAGCACACACGGCGGGAAAAAAATTTATTTACCTCTAAAAAAGATCTATTCTTTAATTTTTTTTGATCATAGGAAACTTTACCTTTAGTGATCATATTGAAATGTCGGCGATTATTTACAAATATTTTTTTTGCCTTATATGTTAAAATTGAAACGGAAAGATTAGCATTTATCAGGTTGAATCAGATGTCCGTCAAATTAGCGACGGTCGGTTAGCGACGATCGGAACGGGGGGAAAGTGAAACATTTTTTAATTTTTTATTTATTAATTATCTAAGAAATTAGGCACTTTTTTAATTAAAATAAGCTGCAAAATTGTTTAGAAACGCAAAATCTATTATTTTGTTTTGTCTCCCACAAGTTTTGGTCATTGCTGGTCTAAAAAATGTACCTATGAAAAATCGACTTCTCATATTTTGGAGCAGAGCTCCATTCACAGAGTTTGTCGGCATATTCTGAGTATGCCACTTTATGCTCCATATATTCATGTATATCCCCACCAAATTTGAAGAAAATGTGCTGGAGCTTTTTTGAGAAAATTGCTTATCAGTAAACCAACCTCTGGTTTTCCCCCATACAAAATGGTCAAAAAAAATCGTGTTGTGATTGTTGGCCAGATTGTGTGCCTTCTAGAGTTTGTCAAGCAATGCACGGTTTACCATGCCAATTAGCCATCTTTCAAGTTGGTTTTCACAAATTTTTATCAAAATGTGCTGCAGAAATTTTGCGAAAAAGCCGCAAATGTGGGGGTGCCTCTACTGGGTAAATTTCACTGATAAGGGTGCCGCCAACTCCGGAACCGGAACCAGCCTAAGGAACCACTAATGGAACCTGTGCTAGATTACATATGCAATGTGACCAAAGAACGTTCGTCGCTAACTTTTTCCGAGTTTGTCGGCATATGCACGGTAGTGCATTAGATTAAGCATGAATTAATATACTTTCTGTTAAATTTTCATTAAAATGTGCTGCAGAAATTTTGAGAAAATCGCATTTGAAAATTGACACAAGCTATCGATATTTTTTTCTAATAGTGGGCAAAAATTGTGTGGCAACTCCCGGAACTTGCCGTTAAATCATAAGTGCGCACTTCACTAACCGCCAAAGATGTCAGTGATTTTAAAAATTTAAAAATGAGAGTATATTTGAATATATATGTATTTACATATATATAAAAACAAAAAATTTTGAAGAAATTGTAGCTTTTTTTAATTATAGTCCGTCTACGTGTTTTCCACCTACTCCGCCGCATAAGTGAAAGCTATCTAAAAAAAAAACAAATTAGTTGTCATAATTTACAATAAAAAATTAAGTAGAGATAATTTGGAAATTTTTGTCAATTTAATTTTTCACAAATTTTTATTCCTACTCTCGCTGAACCCAAGATTCGAACCATGAACCATGGCAAAAATCCAAATTTCGATACACGACGCTGCGTGTTAATCTTATAGCGAGTGTTGGTGTAGATGGTGCCTCACGGTTCGAATCTTGGGTTCAGCGAGAGTAGGAATAAAAATTTGTGAAAAATTAAATTGACAAAAATTTCCAAATTATCTCTACTTAATTTTTTATTGTAAATTATGACAACTAATTTGTTTTTTTTTTAGATAGCTTTCACTTATGCGGCGGAGTAGGTGGAAAACACGTAGACGGACTATAATTAAAAAAAAGCTACAATTTCTTCAAAATTTTTTGTTTTTATATATATGTAAATACATATATATTCAAATATACTCTCATTTTTAAATTTTTAAAATCACTGACATCTTTGGCGGTTAGTGAAGTGCGCACTTATGATTTAACGGCAAGTTCCGGGAGTTGCCACACAATTTTTGCCCACTATTAGAAAAAAATATCGATAGCTTGTGTCAATTTTCAAATGCGATTTTCTCAAAATTTCTGCAGCACATTTTAATGAAAATTTAACAGAAAGTATATTAATTCATGCTTAATCTAATGCACTACCGTGCATATGCCGACAAACTCGGAAAAAGTTAGCGACGAATGGTCTTTGGGCACACTAAACACTGCCCAGTATGATCAATGACGGGAAATTTTTTCAATTTTCAAATGCGATTTTCTCAAAATTTCTGCAGCACATTTTAATGAAAATTTAACAGAAAGTATATTAATTCATGCTTAATCTAATGCACTACCGTGCATATGCCGACAAACTCGGAAAAAGTTAGCGACGAACGTTCTTTGGTCACATTGCATATGTAATCTAGCACAGGTTCCATTAGTGGTTCCTTAGGCTGGTTCCGGTTCCGGAGTTGGCGGCACCCTTATCAGTGAAATTTACCCAGTAGAGGCACCCCCACATTTGCGGCTTTTTCGCAAAATTTCTGCAGCACATTTTGATAAAAATTTGTGAAAACCAACTTGAAAGATGGCTAATTGGCATGGTAAACCGTGCATTGCTTGACAAACTCTAGAAGGCACACAATCTGGCCAACAATCACAACACGATTTTTTTTGACCATTTTGTATGGGGGAAAACCAGAGGTTGGTTTACTGATAAGCAATTTTCTCAAAAAAGCTCCAGCACATTTTCTTCAAATTTGGTGGGGATATACATGAATATATGGAGCATAAAGTGGCATACTCAGAATATGCCGACAAACTCTGTGAATGGAGCTCTGCTCCAAAATATGAGAAGTCGATTTTTCATAGGTACATTTTTTAGACCAGCAATGACCAAAACTTGTGGGAGACAAAATAAAATAATAGATTTTGCGTTTCTAAACAATTTCGCAGCTTATTTTAATTAAAAAAGTGCCTAATTTCTTAGATAATTAATAAATAAAAAATTAAAAAATGTTTCACTTTCCCACCGTTCCGATCGTCGCTAATTTGACGGACATAGTATAATGTATTCTATAAGAAAAAACCGAATATTAATGTGGCCAAAATTTGCAGCTTTTATTTTTGTTTTCCTTAGTTTTTCTAGCTTTAAATATATATTATATTGTTGTAGCTCCAAGAGTAGGTAATAAAAACAGCTTTAACTTACTTAGTTTTACATGTGTAATTTGGGTTTGAATTTACATTCACAAGTTGTTTGTTTCTTACTTTGTTTTTATTTTATTTAAAGGATTCAATTAAGTATAAAACCGTTTTTTGTTACTCTGATCCGCCGAGCACATAATCTTCAGATATATAACTAATTATGCTTATGGCAAATTCTTCTCTGATCCAAATTATATCCAAAAGAAATGCTTCACAAATCCCAATTATGGCACCGACGCACACATCAAGTAGGTAATGACGTCGTAATATAAGACGGGATAAAATAATGGTTGCAGCCCATGCAGCAATAGGTAATCTTCCTAAAAAGGGCAGCGCGTACAATTTTGAAAAGAAAGAAAGCACAAAGAACGCCCTAGAAGTATGCCCCGATGGGAAGCTATATTTATCAGGACCAATTATTAACATATCTTTTGCAGGCAGCGGTCGTCTTCTGCGAATAAGAGCTTTTAACAAGGCAACGATAACAATATCGAGTACCAGACCTATTAACATATTCAGTTGCATTTGATAAAGCGTTTTTGAATTAATCAGCCATATAAACGCAATCCAAGTAGATAACCATACTATTCCATCACATGATATTTCCAGGAGTTTGCAATGCACGCTCAATGATTGAAAAGATGCAAACTTAGTCAATATGGAAACAAATGAGTTCGTCATTTTGACATCTAGGTCAAGCAAAATCCGGACTATTTTAGTAGACTAGAAATAAACATCTTATAAACATCAAGCATTTAAATAATTTTAAACAAGTAGTACAAACCGTTCTTGTTTGGAGCATTTTCCTCATTTGTACAATATAATAAGACTTCTTTATTGGTGGGGTATTACCAGTATGACCGAATGTTTAATTCCTAAAAATACATACAAATATAATTTGGTAATCGATGATTCTTATGTACATACTATAAATATTATTAGAACGCAATTAAAAATACAGTATTATTTCAGCTTACATATTATATATGTACGTATACATTATCTCACATTAATCCACCATTTACTAAACATTAAAATTATATGATAATTTAGATTTAGAATAGGCAAAAAATTGAAGTTGGTAACATTGATTTACCATATGTACTTAAACATAACTCGTATATGAACTTATTATGTCCGTCAAGATAGCGACAGTCTGTAACGATGGCTGTTTTTTTTTTTTTTTTAATGAATTCTAATATTTTGCTAATTATTTTTTTGAACCAAATGAAGATCTAATTTATTAATTATAACAAAATCTACTGATTTTATTCAGTTTTGGCTAGTTTCGGGACAAACAAATTCTAAAGATGCACGATAGTCCGATATATAATCTACATATTCCTAAGTATACCACAAAATTAGTTTTATGTCGCTGGCCAAATAGATTCACTCACAGCTCTCACATGCTTCAAATACACATTGGTATATTCACAAAGTTTTATTAAAATCGTTTGTCCAGTTTTTAAGAAATATCACTATATATACCATGGCTATGTGTATGTAAAGTTGCTTGCTTTCGGTTTGCTCTTTGAGCTTAACTGCAGCCGCTGCGACGGCGCTTAGTGAATATATTTGACAAGCAGAGAGAGCGGACGTGAGCTTAAAAGAAACACAAATGTAAGAAATAAAATTGAAGAAAAAATGAAATGAATTGTGAATTAATAGAAATTAAAGATTTTAGCCCCATACGACAGTGAATTGAAAATGGAAAATATTTAATAAATAATGAAAAGTATTCGCTCGGAGTATATGTTTTTTTTTTTTTGGAGACTCATGACCCGCAGCTGGCCAGACGCATTCTCAACAATGAGTATAATGACCACGCTGGAAACGGATTGGCATACTGGGGTCACACTTTTTCGTCGGTAACTTTTACAGATCGTGGCTCGACACGCACGGTTCCATTAGATTAAAATTCGTTTAATACGTATTCCATATAAATTTCATTCAATTCGTTAGTGCAGTTTTCGGGAAATCTTCATTTTTATATAGGAATATAGAAATCAAAAAAAAATGTGACACATGCTCAGGTCACACATATACAATCTGATGGTTTATTCATTTTAGATTGCATTAAAAAGTGCTAGTATATTGCTACCAAGCATAAACTTAACTTAATTTTTAAGCTGCCTGGTTTGCTTATATTTAAAGTAAAATTCATATTTGTTCAATAGGCGGTAAACTCGAAGTATTGTCATACATTAATTTTGACGTTCCCCTTGTTTTGTTGCATTCCCGCATGTCTTTTTAATTTATACCTTCCTCAAACTAATCCTGTTCACAATTCAAATGAATCCCCGGAACAAACCTCTCATTCTTCAAGAAGGAAAATTTCTTCGTAAGTTGGAGTACACTGTTGACATTACAAGCTTACTTAGCAAGAAACGGTTGCTTTTTTTCTGAACACTTATTGGTACGTAATCGTGCAGACATGTATGCCATTCAGTTTTACAGCGATCCTTAGCAGTTTTCAATTTTATGAACACTAAGCGCAAGGCATTCGCAAGGCCATCTTGTCTAATTAAATAGGTAACACTGATCAGGGCATTGCCAATGTGTGACTACAACAACAGTGAATTTGAAAGTATTGACCTTTAATTCTCATGTTTCTACGATAATTACTAAAACCATAGGCTTTCTAGAATTTGTTAAGAAAGTATTGAATGCGTTTGGTGATCCTAAGCAAAAAACACCTCGTTGGTTCGTCTTATTTTAGAGAACGGACCTTTATATGGTCGCCTTAATATGAGTCACACCAAATCACAAAGGAATCTCATTGTGGTGTAAAGTGGGATTGCAATGTCGACTTGCCATCGTACATTATGATTCTTCGTTGAATTAACCTTTTTTCTCTTACTCATCATATAATATTGCTTAGTGTGATCTTTATAAATTCACTCGCCTGGGTTTAAAACTATTTAGATCTTTTTTTATCTTTCAGCCTCTCTAAAAATTTCTAGTGGAATGTAATTACATTCTCTTATCTATACCACTTACCATGCTTTGCATAGTTTGAAGTCGTCCTATTAGCTCATTATAAACATTTTTTTCTTTAATTAGCTGTAGTTGCCGTATTCTTGTCTGTGCATTTGTGGATAGCTCCCTGCAATGCGTGCCGTACAATGAGCGCTTTGCGCCTCTCGTTCGGTTTGGTGAGGGATTGAGCGCACTTAGTACAGCCGTCGGAATCGTTTGAATCGCGCATGTGACCGCACCTCGGAGGTCATTAGCTGTATCTGTCGCAAGTTTTCATGGTCGACAAAATGACAGTCGTAATTCTGGCATCCTAAGGGGGAGCACAAGCAACCAGCCTGACATCAATAACAAAGGTGGAACATTTTGAATTGTCGCTCGAATTCCTATCAAACCTAATACGGATCTTGCCGACTTGTAATCAGGTATAGCCTTGTATTCCTTACATTCCAGCCACTTTGCGGGAGATAATGTTTCCCCCTCTTTTCATCTCCAATATCCACAACATTATCTTGGTATATGATTTATCATGGTTTCTTTCTATCTTTACAATTACGAATTCAAACAAGAACAAAACAAGGTTAGTTTGGGATGCGGCTGCCAAAGTTAACGGCATGTCGCTGAATGATGTTTTGCTGAAGGGTCCCAGCTGATGGGCGTACTCATGCGATTTCGCGAGCGACCAGTTGCGGTAGCTGGAGATATAACTGATATGTTTCACCAAGTTGAATTGCTTACAGAGGACCGTTTTTATGGCGCAATGAAGATTCATCAAAAGCAGCAGAGACGTACGTGATGTAAGTGATCATATTTGGAGCATTATGTTCGCCAACATTGGCTAACTACATAAAGAATCGAAATAAAAGACGATTTGAAAAGGAATTTTCGAAAGCTGTGGAAGCCATCTGTAAAAGTCCGTTTGTCGACGAATGTGAGATGATTCAGTTGGCAACAACAGTACAGAAGATTAGTTTGCTTGGATTTCTCACCGTTCGTGTTAAGATTATTTTGCAAAACATTTGGCGCTCTGGTACAAAGTGGGACGAGACGCTTTTGAAGGACGACTAAGCATAATGGAGGCTTTAGTTGCGGTTGTTGCCGCAAATAAATGGCTTAAAAATCCCCAGATGTATGAAATGGGTAAGCTGCGCCACCCAGGTGCATCTGCATACATTCGTGGATGCCAGCAGAGCTGAACGGCGAAGTGTGTTGTGCGCTGCAGTACCAGGCCTACAGTTGCCTAAAATTGTTGAAGCGGAATTATCTGTATGTATTGAGGGCAGATATTTCTGGAGAGACTCGATGGATGTAGTGTACTGGATTCGGTCTGATGTACGTTAATATCACCAAGTAGCTCTTCGAGTTGGTGAAATTCTGGAGGAATTAGACGTCGGAAATTGGCGATGGGTGCCAAGTGCACAAAACGTGGCAGATGATCGCACAAGATGGTCGAATGCGATGTTTTGTTGGCACACAAGACAAGACGAGATGACCAAAAGAGGAGGACGTCGTATGCAAAGACAAAGTAAAGGTGCTACACCATGAGGAGAAGCTTGTTCAGGTGTCTTGTCTTGCCTTCATAACACCTAACCCAGAACGAGTAAGCATGTTGGATTTCCTACGCGCCATAAGTAAACGGCCCTATGGAACACAGCTGGAAATGGATTCTATATAATTTCATGAATAGATCACCGTTTAGAACTGCCTAAATCAAGGACGGGCTCTGATGAATCGCAGGAGTAGTCTGTTCAAATGCTCCCCGTATCTAGACGCGTTTCAAGTACTACGAGTAAAAGGGCGAATTGACAAGATTGAAGGCGTTGATATGGATACAAGGAGATGATTCTACCCAAATCTCATCGGGTGACCTATATAATAGCGAAGTTTTACCACCAAAGATACCACCATATGCATAATGAGATTGTCGTAAGCGAGCGATTTTAGATTGACGGCATGCGCTCCATGGCCGAATACGAGCGTCCGAACCGGATCCACCGTTAATGGACGATTTACCTAAGGACATGTTAGCGCCATATACATCACCTTTACTGGAGTGGATTGCTTCGTTGCAATCGACATTATACTGGGTCGCAGGCATGAGAAGAGATGTTGCTTGTTGTTCACATGCCTCACGACATGAGCAGTACACTTGGAGATTGCTGCGTCGCTATCAACGGACTCGTTCCTCCGTAGAAGAGGTGTACTGCGCTGCATGTTGTCGCACAACGGTACCAACTTTCGAGGAGCTTACCGAGTCTTGAAGGTGCACATTGAGCGAATTTCTACTTTGGAGGTGAAAAAGCAATACCCAACGTTGGAATTTAAATTTAACCCTCCCGGTGCGTCACATATGGGAGGCGTATGGGAACGATTGGTACGCTCAACTAAATCCATACTTTCAGAAATTTTACCCGAGACTAGTGTTTGCGTTTGCGGATGTGAAGCAGATTCTAAATACTCGACCGTTAACGTCTGTGCCTTTGGACAGCGCCGAGATAGTGGCGCTGACTCCAAACCACTTCCTGCTGGGGAGCTTCAGTGGAGGCCCTCAACTGGCAAAAATATATCGGATTGTCAGCCAACTGGCTGACCGGTTCTAAAAGAGATGGTTGAGAGAATACACGAGGCGTACGAAATCGTTCAACCGCCTCTGAAGCCGATTGATGTAGACGAAGTGGTCATCATCATGGAAGATCATGGCCAAAGGGAAGAGTGGTGGAGTGTTATCATGTATGTGACGACTCTCAATGAAGCTGGCCAAACAGGACTTATAGGGTAACCCACGAATCAAGAATGTTATTGAGCTACGGGGTGGCAAATGTTGCGATGCGAATGAAGTACTCCCCGCGCCAATTTCGTTTGGCTAAGTTTGCCCCTGACCCTTTATCCGAAAAGTCCCGTATAATGTAAAGATGCTTGCTTTGGGTTTGCTCTTTGAGCTTAACTGCAGCCGCTGCGACGGCGCTTAGTTAGAATATATTTGACAAGCAGAAAGAGCGGACGTGAGCTTAAAAGAAACACAAATGTAAGAAATAAATTTGAAGAAAAAATGAAATGAATTGTGAATTAATAGAAATTAAAGATTTTAGCCCCATACGACAGTGAATTGAAAATGGGAAATATTTAATAAATAATAAAAAGTATTCGCTCGGAGTATATGTTTTATTTTTTGGAGACTCATGACCCGCAGCTGGCCAGACGCATTCTCAACAATGAGTATAATGACCACGCTGGAAACGGATTGGCATACTGGGGTCACACTTTTTCGTCGGTAACTTTTACAGATCGTGGCTCGAGAGGCACGGTTCCATTAGATTAAAATTCGTTTAATACGTATTCCATATAAATTTCATTCAATTCGTTAGTGCAGTTTTCGGGAAATCTTCAGTTTTATATAGGAATATAGAAATCAAAATAAAATGTGACACATGCTAAGGTCACACATATACAATCTGATGGTTTATTCATTTTAGATTGCATTAAAAAGTGCTAGTATATTGCTACCAAGCATGAACTTAACTTAATAATTTTTAAGCTGCCTGGTTTGCTTATATTTGAAGTAAAATTCATATTTGTTCAATAGGCGGTAAACTCGAAGTGTTGTCATACATTAATTTTGAAGTTCCCCCTGTTTTGTTGCATTCCCGCATGTCTTTTTAATTTATACCTTGCTCAAACTAATCCTGTTCACAATTCAAATGAATCCCCGGAACAAACCTCTCATTCTTCAAGAAGGAAAATTTCTTCGTAAGTTGGAATACACTGTTGACATTACAAGCTTACTTAGCAAGAAACGGTTGCTTTATTCTGAACACTTATTGGTAGGTAATCGTGCAGACATGTATGCCATTCAGTTTTATAGCAATCCTTAGCAGTTTTCAATTTTATGAACACTAAGCGCAAGGCATTCGCAAGGCCATCTTGTCTAATTAAATAGCTAACACTGATCAGGGCATTGCCAATGTGTGACTAGAACAACAGTGAATTTGAAAGTATTGACCTTTAATTCTCATGTTTCTACGATAATTACTAAAACCATAGGCTTTCTAGAATTTGTTAAGAAAGTATTGGTGATCCTAAGCAAAAAACACCTCGTTGGTTCGTCTTATTTTAGAGAACGGACCTTTATATGGTCACCTTAATATGAGTCACACCAAATCACAAAGGAATCTCATTGTGGTGTAAAGTGGGATTGCAGTGTCGACTTGCCATCGTACATTATGATTCTTCGTTGAATTAACCTTTTTTCTCTTACTCATCATATAATAATGCTTGGTGTGATCTTTATAAATTCACTGGCCTGGGCTTAAAACTATTTAGATCTTTTTTTACCTTTCAGCCTCTCTAAAAATTTCTAGTGGAATGTAATTACATTCTCTTATCAATACCACTTACCATGCTTTGCATAGTTTGAAGTCGTCCTATTAGCTCATTATAAACATTTTTTTCTTTAATTAGCTGTAGTTGCCGTATTCTTGTCTGTGCATTTGTGGATAGCTCCCCGCATTGCGTGCCGTACAATGAGCGCTTTGCGCCTCTCGGTCGGTTTGGTGAGGGATTGAGCGCACTTAGTACAGCCGTCGGAATCGTTTGAATCGCGCATGTGACCGCACCTCGGAGGTCATTAGCTGTATCTGTCGCAAGTTTTCATGGTCGACAAAATGACAGTCGTAATTCTGGCATCCTAAGGGGGAGCACAAGCAACCAGACTGACATCAATAACAAAGGTGGAACATTTTGGATTAAAGGATCGAAATGAAAGACGATTTGAAAAGGAATTTTCGAAAGCTGTGGAAGCCATCTGTAAAAATCCGTTTGTCGACGACTGGCTTGAATCCGTCGACAACGAATGTGAGATGATTCAGTTGGCAACAACAGTACAGAAGATTGGTTTGCTTGGATTTCTCACCGTTCGTGTTAAAATTATTTTGCAGAACATTTGGCGCTCTGGTACAAAGTGGGACGAGTCGCTTTTGAGGGACGACTAAGCTTAATGGAGTCTTTGGTTGCGGTTGTTGCCGCAAATAAATGGCTTAAAAATCCCCAGATGTATGAAATGGGTAAGCTGCGCCACCCAGGTGCATCTGCATACATTCGTGGATGCCAGCAGAGCTGAACGGCGAAGTGTGTTGTGCGCTGTAGTACCACGCCTACAGTTGGCTAAAATTGTTGAAGCGGAATTATCTGTATGTATTGAGGGCAGATATTTCTGGAGAGACTCGATGGATGTAGTGTACTGGATTCGGTCTGATGTACGTTAATATCACCAAGTAGCTCTTCGAGTTGGTGAAATTCTGGAGGAATTAGACGTCGGAAATTGGCGATGGGTGCCAAGTGCACAAAACGTGGCAGATGATCGCACAAGATGGTCGAATGCGATGTTTTATTGGCCCACAGTTCTTGTACAAAAACAAGACGAGATGACCAAAAGAGGAGCACGTCGTATGCAAAGACAAAGTAAAGGTGCTACACCATGAGGAGAAGCTTGTTCAGGTGTCTTGTCTTGCCTTCATAACACCTAACCCAGAACGAGTAAGCATGTTGGATTTCCTACGCGCCATAAGTAAACGGCCCTATGGAACACAGCTGAGCAGTATTTTGAGTATGATACGTAACGTGGAAATGGATTCTATATAATTTCATGAATAGATCACCGTTTAGAACTGCCTAAATCAAGGACGGGCTCTGATGAATCGCAGGAGTAGTCTGTTCAAATGCTCCCCGTATCTAGACGCGTTTCAAGTACTACGAGTAAAAGGGCGAATTGACAAGATTGAAGGCGTTGATATGGATACAAGGAGATGATTCTACCCAAATCTCATCGGGTGACCTTTATAATAGCGAAGTTTTACCACCGAAGATACCACCATATGCATAATGAGATTGTCGTAAGCGAGCGATTTTAGATTGACGGCATGCGCTCCATGGCCGAATACGAGCGTCCGAACCGGATCCACCGTTAATGAACGATTTACCTAAGGACATGTTAGCGCCATATACATCACCTTTACTGGAGTGGATTGCTTCGTTGCAATCGACATTATACTGGGTCGCAGGCATGAGAAGAGATGTTGCTTGTTGTTCACATGCCTCACGACATGAGCAGTACACTTGGAGATTGCTGCGTCGCTATCAACGGACTCGTTCCTCCGTAGAAGAGGTGTACTGCGCTGCATGTTGTCGCACAACGGTACCAACTTTCGAGGAGCTTACCGAGTCTTGAAGGTGCACATTGAGCGAATTTCTACTTTGGAGGTGAAAAAGCAATACCCAACGTTGGAATTTAAATTTAACCCTCCCGGTGCGTCACATATGGGAGGCGTATGGGAACGATTGGTACGCTCAACTAAATCCATACTTTCAGAAATTTTACCCGAGACTAGTGTTTGCGTTTGCGGATGTGAAGCAGATTCTAAATACTCGACCGTTAACGTCTGTACCTTAGGACAGCGTCGAGTTGGTGGCGCTGACTCCAAACCACTTCCTGCTGGGGAGCTTCAGTGGAGGCCCTCAACTGGCAAAAATATATCGGATTGTCAGCCAACTGGCTGACCGGTTCTAAAAGAGATGGTTGAGAGAATACACGAGGCGTACGAAATCGTTCAACCGCCTCTGAAGCCGATTGATGTAGACGAAGTGGTCATCATCATGGAAGATCATGGCCAAAGGGAAGAGTGGTGGAGTGTTATCATGTATGTGACGACTCTCAATGAAGCTGGCCAAACAGGACTTATAGGGTAACCCATGAATCAAGGATGTTATTGAGCTACGGGGTTGCAAATGTTGCGATGCGAATGAAGTACTCTCCGCGCCAATTTCGTTTGGCTAAGTTTGCCCCTGACCCTTTATCCGAAAAGTCCCGTATAATGTAAAGATGCTTGCTTTGGGTTTGCTCTTTGAGCTTAACTGCAGCCGCTGCGACGGCGCTTAGTTAGAATATATTTGACAAGCAGAGAGAGCGGACGTGAGCTTAAAAGAAACACAAATGTAAGAAATAAATTTGAAGAAAAAATGAAATGAATTGTGAATTAATAGAAATTAAAGATTTTAGCCCCATACGACAGTGAATTGAAAATGGGAAATATTTAATAAATAATAAGAAGTATTCGCTCGGAGTATATGTTTTATTTTTTGGAGACTCATGACCCGCAGCTGGCCAGACGCATTCTCAACAATGAGTATAATGACCACGCTGGAAACGGATTATCATACTGGGGTCACACTTTTTCGTCGGTAACTTTTACAGATCGTGGCTCGACAGGCACGGTTCCATTAGATTAAAATTCGTTTAATACGTATTCCATATAAATTTCATTCAATTCGTTAGTGCAGTTTTCGGGAAATCTTCATTTTTAAATAGGAATATAGAAATCAAAAAAAAATGTAAGGTCACACATATACAATCTGATGGTTTATTCATTTTAGATTGCATTAAAAAGTGCTAGTGTATTGCTACCAAGCATGAACTTAACTTAATAATTTTTAAGCTGCCCGGTTTGCTTATATTTGAAGTAAAATTCATATTTGTTCAATAGGCGGTAAACTCGAAGTGTTGTCATACATTAATTTTGACGTTCCCCCTGTTTTGTTGCATTCCCGCATGTCTTTTTAATTTATACCTTGCTCAAACTAATCCTGTTCACAATTCAAATGAATCCCCGGAACAAATCTCTCATTCTTCAAGAAGGAAAATTTCTTCGTAAGTTGGAATACACTGTTGACCTTACAAGCTTACTTAGCAAGAAACGGTTGCTTTATTCTGAACACTTATTGGTACGTAATCGTGCAGACATGTATGCCATTCAGTTTTACAGTGATCCTTAGCAGTTTTCAATTTTATGAACACTAAGCGCAAGGCATTCGCAAGGCCATCTTGTCTAATTAAATAGCTAACACTGATCAGGGCATTGCCAATGTGTGACTAGAACAACAGTGAATTTGAAAGTATTGACCTTTAATTCTCATGTTTCTACGATAATTACTAAAACCATAGGCTTTCTAGAATTTGTTAAGAAAGTATTCAATGCGTTTGATGATCCTAAGCAAAAAACACCTCGTTGGTTCGTCTTATTTTAGAGAACGGACCTTTATATGGTCACCTTAATATGAATCGCACCAAATCACAAAGGAATCTCATTGTGGTGTAAAGTGGGATTGCAGTATCGACTTGCCATCGTACATTATGATTCATCGTTGAATTAACCTTTTTTCTCTTACTCATCATATAATAATGCTTGGTGTGATCTTTATAAATTCACTCGCCTGGGCTTAAAACTATTTAGATCTTTTTTTACCTTTCAGCCTCTTTAAAAATTTCTAGTGGAATGTAATTACATTCTCTTATCTATACCACTTACCATGCTTTGCATAGTTTGAAATCGTCCTATTAGCTCATTATAAACATTTTTTTCTTTAATTAGCTGTAGTTGCCGTATTCTTGTCTGTGCATTTGTGGATAGCTTCCCGCAATGCGTGCCGTACATTGAGCGCTTTGCGCCTCTCGGTCGGTTTGGTGAGGGATTGAGCGCACTTAGTTCAGCCGTCGGAATCGTTCGAATCGCGCATGTGACCGCACCTCGGAGGTCATTAGCTGTATCTGTCGCAAGCTTTTATGGTCGACAAAATGACAGTCGTAATTCTGGCATCCTAAGGGGGAGCACAAGCAACCAGCCTGACATCAATAACAAAGGTGGAAAATTTTGAATTGACGCTCGAATTCCTATCAAACGTGGTAGATGATCGCACAAGATGGTCGAATGGAATGCGATGTTTTATTGGCCCACAATTCTTGTACAAAGACAAGACGAAATGCTACACCATGAGGAGAAGCTTGTTCAGGTGTCTTGTCTTGCCTTCATAACACCTAACCCAGAACGAGTAAACACGTTGGATTTCCTACGTGCCATAAGTAAACGGCCCTATGGAACACAGCTGAGCAGTATTTTGAGTATGATACGTAACGTGGAAATGGATTCTATATAATTTCATGAATAGATCAGCTGCCTAAATCAAGGCCGGGCTCTAATGAATCGCAGGAGTAGTCTGTTCAAATGCTCCCCGTATCTAGACGCGTTTCGAGTACTACGAGTAAAAGGGCGAATTGACAAGATTGAAGGCTACGATTTTAGATTGATGGAATGCGCTCCATGGCCGAATACGAGCGGCCGAACCGGATCCACCGTTAATGGACGATTTACCTAAGGTTGTCGCCATATACATCACCTTTATTGGAGTGGATTGCTTCGGCCCAATCGACATTAGGTAAATGTAAAATGTATCCTTCACTGAAATTCGACAGCATTTTAAATAATAATGGAACTAATGTTAGTATTTGGCGGAGCACCCTTTGCTTTAATAAGAGTCTCACTCCATTTTGGCTTCGATCCCAGTAATTTTTTATGTATTTCGGCTCTAATTTTATCGCCCTCCTCAGAAAGAGTCTTCTTGAGCTCATCCTTTTTCGAAATCTTTCCATTTCAAATTTTTTGTTCAATGATATGCCAAGTCGATGACATTGATATCGGGAGACTAATGGGAGTTGCCATGACTTGTTAATATATATTTTTTCATTACCATTAAAATTACATAACTCCCATTTGTTTTATATATTCATACTTTAGTTTTTAGTTTATAATTTGTATTGGATAGTGCGTCTGCAAAACTCTTTCCATTATTATAATGGAAAATGGCAAGTAAACGTTTCTACGTTTTTGTAATCCCCAAACTTAATAAAACTATAGAAACTTTACAAAAAACAATTTCTAAAATAAGTTTGGCTAAATTCAACTGTAAATATTGTGGACCATTCCGAAATTTTGTTCCAATAATAAACAATTTACAATTGTGATATAAATGTTTTTTTTTATTTATTATATTTTTTTTTAGTAGCGACGGCAGCATAGGATGCCACTGCGGCAGGGTCTGCGGTATCGGAAACAACTGCGACTGAGGCAGCGGCTGGGGCTGCAGCTGGAGCTGGGGATGCGGCTGAAGCTGCAGCACGAGTAGTTTCAGAACGGGTGTGGGGCAGGGGCACCGGAACGCGCTGCGTCACAGACAGCGACATATTTTCTGCGACGGGATACCCTGTCACCCACGCAGTTGTTGAACTTGCAATAAGCGAACGACATCTTTGAATGATATTGATTCAGAAGAAAATCCTGCGAAACGCAAGAGCTGCTCAAAAATATATGGGTGGGGGAAGTAGACAGACATAAGAGGAATTATTTACATATAGCCCATTGAGTAGAAACATGATGCAAAGTCACATCAAATAAAGTTTTTAGACAATTTTTTTTACGATCTCATCTTTTTGATGACACTAATTGATGTCTTGCCCGACCGATAAATATTGAACTCTAGCCCTTGCAATTGGCCAGACTGAGTGCGACCCTTATCAGTAAATTTAGGCTACGAGAGGCTTCATGAATATATGGAGCTTAATCATAAATTCGCCGATAGTCCTTGGCTCTGTCATTAAAGCAAGCGTTAAGAAACGTGGAGCTCGCCCAAAGACTGCTTTAACTGATATATTCAAGCTTGCCAACTATAAAGAACGTTGGAACAAAAAAGGAGTAAAAAATAAAAATGATTTATTGGACTCTATAGTCCAATCTAATCATTCTTTTGCATCGAATTATAACCTTTTGAAAATAAAATAAATACTAGAAAAATGCATTATGCCAAATGTAACTTTTCATATTTTGAACTGTAAAACTCTCTTTGAGAGTGTTCATGGTCCTGACTGCAATGAGTTTTTATATAATATTAAGTTGGAAGATATCATAACTTAAAAAAATAAGATATGGTTATCAAGCTTTATTGTCGATGCTGTCTTAACTGCAATCATTTATGATGAGCATAATGACAGGTTCAAAAATTTTGCATGCCAAAGCGATTATGCTGCATTTAATAATTAACGCAGGCATTATGTTGGTTCCCCAATACTATAAAAGTAATTCTTTTATATTCTCTTTATTAAGAAATCAAAATTAGAAATTATTTTTCTAGATCCGTTCGGCCCGACAAGTACGGCGATTAAATTTATTACTTATTATAAACGTAACGATCCTTTTTGGTCCTTACTTGCGACAGAGCCGGATTTCAGGTGTAGGGGTACGACACAACGAATTTATATTGTGCGCTGGTGAAATGAGAAGATACAGTTGTTCTTTCTTTTAACAATACGTTATAGTTTTATTGGCAATTTGATGGGTGAATGTTGGTATGGCCAGAGAGCTTCTGCACGGGCTATTGGCTTAGTAATTGTGGCTATTGTGGAATCCA